>CAWVRF010000005.1:600000-933769 GCA_963932465.1 Maratus speciosus
GCGGTAACACTATGATTAGGCGAATTAAAACCCTTTATGTACTGAATTATGAATTCATAAAAATTTTATCATCTAAAGCATTTTTCGTGCATTTTTGAAACTACATTAAATGATTTACACAATCGTTTAATATATCTTAGAAGGATTTTATAAGGATTGAAGGATTTAGAAGGATTCATTAAATTTGAAATTATAGGAATTTTGTTCAGTATATATACCCCACTCAAATCTTTTATTTTAAATGTTTTTCTTAGTATTTCATAGAATTAGGATATGTACCAATATGATGTTCTTACAATACAAATATCGAAATATTTCCGAAATGAAAAATTTCCCACCCCCATCCCAAAAGCAAAGAAAGCTGAAAAAATGCAAAAGCAAATGTATTCATCCTTTTAAAAATATTTTTGTTTTGTGTAACCAATCACGCTTTTGAACCAAGATAAAGTAATGCATCTACAACTCATTCTAAACTGTATTATTACTAATCGATGTATTAAATAAATTTTATAACAAGTTATTTTAATGGTATTTATAAGTTCCATCAGTAGATAAAGGGTTAAGTAATTTTAAAAAAATAAAACATATTTCGTTAAATTTTAGTGTAAAAAAATATTTTGTCCGATATTTTTTCAATTATTTACTTTGGTTTTAACACTATCCGTTTATGACATTTTTTGATTTATTTATCTTGTATTTATTGAAAAGGAATTTTAGATTACATTAGTGATTTTAGCTTTTAGACCCAGAATTTGAAAGCGCAAAATTTAATTAAGTTGTACATTTCGCTCGAATGGTAGGTCGAGAAATACGGCAGACTAAAAAAATATCTGTATATCATACATTCTTCTCCTCAATCAGAAGGCATGTCGTGGGATTTCTCCACCACAAGCAATGGCAAGTAGAGATTGCGGATCAACTTACCTAATGGCAAGTCTACCGTGTTCCTGCCCTCAAGGAGCATTACGAGGTTGGGTAAATCCGCTTTTCCTATAGAGTGTTTATATCATTTTCGTGTTTGCTACAAATATATCACGCGATAGGTCATCGTACAAAACAGTGTGCCTCATTCATGATTTTAATTTTAATTGAGTCTTTTTGATTTTTTCACAATTTTTACTCGAACTACCAAACGCAATATACACAACCTTGGATATTGCCGATTTTTTTGTTTACGTTATATTATGAAATTAGTAAAACACACTTTGAACACAGTTTTCATATTATTATTATAAACATATTGATACCGATAAAGAGTTGTTTTGTTTTATATTAGGAAGGGTGGGTTGCGGTAACACTATGATTAGGCGAATTAAAACACTTTATGTACTGAATTATGAATTCATAAAATTTTTATCATCTAAAGCATTTTTCGTGAATTTTTGAAACTACATTAAATGATTTACACAATCGTTTAATATATCTTAGAAGGATTTTAGAAGGATAGAAGGATTTAGAAGGATTCATTAAATTTGAAATTATAGGAATTTTGTGCTGTATATACACTACACTCAAATCTTTTATTTTAAATGTTTTTCTTAGTATTTCATAGAATTAGGATATGTACCAATATGATGTTCTTACATTAGAAATATCGAAATATTTCCGAATTAAAAAATTCCCCTCCCCCTTCCCCAAAGCAAAGAAAGCTTAAAACATGCAAAGGCAAAAGTTTTCATCCTTTTAAAAATATTTTTGTTTTGTGTAACCAATAACGCTTTTGAATCAAGATAAAGTAATGCATCTACAACTCATTCTAAACTGTATTATTACTAATCGATGTATTAAATAAATTTTATAACACGTTATTTTAATGGTATTTATATGTTCCATCAGCAGATAAAGGGTTAAGTAATCTTCAAAAAATAAAATATATTTCGTTAAATTTTAGTGTAAAAAAATATTTTGTCCGATATTTTTTCAATTATTTACTTTGGTTTTAACACTACCCGTTTATGACATTTTTTGATTTATTTATCTTGTATTTATTGAAAAGGAATTTTAGATTACATTAGTGATTTTAGCACTCAGACCCAGAATTGATAGCGCAAAATTTTAATTATGTTGTACATTTCGCTCGAATGGTAGGTCGAGAAATACGGCTGACTAAAAAAATATCTGTATATCATACATTCTTCTCCTCAATCAGAAGGCATGTCGAGGGATTTCTCCACCACAAGCAATGGCAAGTGGAGATTGCGGATCAACTTACCTAATGGCAAGTCTACCGTGTTCCTGCCCTCAAGGAGCATTACGAGGTTGGGTAAATCCGCTTTTCCCATAGAGTGTTTATATCATTTTCGTGTTTGCTACAAATATATCACGCGATAGGTCATCGTACAAAACAGTGTGCCTCATTCATGATTTTAATTTTAATTGAGTCTTTTTGATTTTTTCACAATTTTTACTCGAACTACCAAACGCAATATACACAACCTTGGATAATGCCGATTTTTTTGTTTACGTTATATTATGAAATTAGTAAAACACACTTTGAACACAGTTTTCATATTATTATTATAAACATATTGATACTGATAAAGAGTTGTTTTGTTTTATATTAGGAAGGATGGGTTGCGGTAACACTATGATTAGGCGAATTAAAACCCTTTATGTACTGAATTATGAATTCATAAAAATTTTATCATCTAAAGCATTTTTCGTGCATTTTTGAAACTACATTAAATGATTTACACAATCGTTTAATATATCTTAGAAGGATTTTAGAAGGATAGAAGGATTTAGAAGGATTCATTAAATTTGAAATTATAGGAATTTTGTGCTGTATATACACTACACTCAAATCTTTTATTTTAAATGTTTTTCTTAGTATTTCATAGAATTAGGATATGTACCAATATGATGTTCTTACATTAGAAATATCGAAATATTTCCGAATTAAAAAATTCCCCTCCCCCTTCCCCAAAGCAAAGAAAGCTGAAAACATGCAAAGGCAAAAGTTTTCATCCTTTTAAAAATTTTTTTGTTTTGTGTAACCAATAACGCTTTTGAATCAAGATAAAGTAATGCATCTACAACTCATTCTAAACTGTATTATTACTAATCGATGTATTAAATAAAGTTTATAACACGTTATTTTAATGGTATTTATATGTTCCATCAGCAGATAAAGGGTTAAGTAATCTTCAAAAAATAAAATATATTTCGTTAAATTTTAGTGTAAAAAAATATTTTGTCCGATATTTTTTCAATTATTTACTTTGGTTTTAACACTACCCGTTTATGACATTTTTTGATTTATTTATCTTGTATTTATTGAAAAGGAATTTTAGATTACATTAGTGATTTTAGCACTCAGACCCAGAATTGATAGCGCAAAATTTTAATTATGTTGTACATTTCGCTCGAATGGTAGGTCGAGAAATACGGCTGACTAAAAAAATATCTGTATATCATACATTCTTCTCCTCAATCAGAAGGCATGTCGAGGGATTTCTCCACTACAAGCAATGGCAAGTGGAGATTGCGGATCAACTTACCTAATGGCAAGTCTACCGTGTTCCTGCCCTCAAGGAGCATTACGAGGTTGGGTAAATCCGCTTTTCCCATAGAGTGTTTATATCATTTTCGTGTTTGCTACAAATATATCACGCGATAGGTCATCGTACAAAACAGTGTGCCTCATTCATGATTTTAATTTTAATTGAGTCTTTTTGATTTTTTCACAATTTTTACTCGAACTACCAAACGCAATATACACAACCTTGGATAATGCCGATTTTTTTGTTTACGTTATATTATGAAATTAGTAAAACACACTTTGAACACAGTTTTCATATTATTATTATAAACATATTGATACTGATAAAGAGTTGTTTTGTTTTATATTAGGAAGGATGGGTTGCGGTAACACTATGATTAGGCGAATTAAAACCCTTTATGTACTGAATTATAATTTCATAAAAATTTTATCATCTAAAGCATTTTTCGTGCATTTTTGAAACTACATTAAATGATTTACACAATCGTTTAATATATCTTAGAAGGATTTTATAAGGATTGAAGGATTTAGAAGGATTCATTAAATTTGAAATTATAGGAATTTTGTTCAGTATATATACCCCACTCAAATCTTTTATTTTAAATGTTTTTCTTAGTATTTCATAGAATTAGGATATGTACCAATATGATGTTCTTACAATAGAAATATCGAAATATTTCCGAAATGAAAAATTCCCCTCCCCCATCCCAAAAGCAAAGAAAGCTGAAAAAATGCAAAAGCAAATGTATTCATCCTTTTAAAAATATTTTTGTTTTGTGTAACCAATCACGCTTTTGAACCAAGATAAAGTAATGCATCTACAACTCATTCTAAACTGTATTATTACTAATCGATGTATTAAATAAATTTTATAACAAGTTATTTTAATGGTATTTATAAGTTCCATCAGTAGATAAAGGGTTAAGTAATCTTAAAAAAATAAAACATATTTCGTTAAATTTTAGTGTAAAAAAATATTTTGTCCGATATTTTTTCAATTATTTACTTTGGTTTTAACACTATCCGTTTATGACATTTTTTGATTTATTTATCTGGTATTTATTGAAAAGGAATTTTATATTACATTAGTGATTTTAGCTTTTAGACCCAGAATTTGAAAGCGCAAAATTTAATTATGTTGTACATTTCGCTCGAATGGTAGGTCGAGAAATACGGCAGACTAAAAAAATATCTGTATATCATACATTCTTCTCCTCAATGAGAAGGCATGTCGTCGGATTTCTCCACCACAAGCAATGGCAAGTGGAGATTGCGGACCAACTTACCTAATGGCAAGTCTACCGTGTTCCTGCCCTCAAGGAGCATTACGAGGTTGGGTAAATCCGCTTTTCCCATAGAGTGTTTATATCATTTTCGTGTTTGCTACAAATATATCACGCGATAGGTCATCGTACAAAACAGTGTGCCTCACTCATGATTTTAATTTTAATTGAGTCTTTTTGATTTTTTCACAATTTTTACTCGAACTACCAAACGCAATATACACAACCTTGGAGATTGCCGATTTTTTTGTTTACGTTATATTATGAAATTAGTAAAACACACTTTGAACACAGTTTTCATATTATTATTATAAACATATTGATACCGATAAAGAGTTGTTTTGTTTTATATTAGGAAGGGTGGGTTGCGGTAACACTATGATTAGGCGAATTAAAACACTTTATGTACTGAATTATGAATTCATAAAATTTTTATCATCTAAAGCATTTTTCGTGAATTTTTGAAACTACATTAAATGATTTACACAATATATATCTTAGAAGGATTTTAGAAGGATAGAAGGAATTAGAAGAATTCATTAAATTTGAAATTATAGGAATTTTGTGCTGTATATACACCACACTCAAATCTTTTATTTTAAAGGTTTTTCTTAGTATTTCATAGAATTAGGATATGTACCAATATGATGTGCTTACATTAGAAATATCGAAATATTTCCGAATTAAAAAATTCCCCTCCCCCTTCCCCAAAGCAAAGAAAACTGAAAACATGCAAAGGCAAAAGTTTTCATCCTTTTAAAAATATTTTTGTTTTGTGTAAAAAATAACGCTTTTGAACCAAGATAAAGTAATGCATCTACAACTCATTCTAAACTGTATTATTACTAATCGATGTATTAAATAAATTTTATAACACGTTATTTTAATGGTATTGATAAGTTCCATCAGCAGATAAAGGGTTAAGTAATCTTCAAAAAATAAAACATATTTCGTTAAATTTTAGTGTAAAAAAATATTTTGTCCGATATTTTTTAAATTATTTACTTTGGTTTTAACACTATCCGTTTATGACATTTTTTGATTTATTTATCTTGTATTTATTGAAAAGGAATTTTAGATTACATTAGCGATTTTAGCACTCAGACCCAGAATTTGAAAGCGCAAAATTTTAATTATGTTGTACATTTCGCTCGAATGGTAGGTCGAGAAATACGGCTGACTAAAAAAATATTTGGATATCATACATTATTCTCCTCAATCAGAAGGCATGTCGAAGGATTCCTCCACCACAAGCAATGGCAAGTAGAGATTGCGGATCAACTTACCTAATGGCAAGTCTACCGTGTTCCTGCCCTCAAGGAGCATTACGAGGTTGGGTAAATCCGCTTTTCCCATAGAGTGTTTATATCATTTTCGTGTTTGCTACAAATATATCACGCGATAGGTCATCGTACAAAACAGTGTGCCTCACTGTTGATTTTAATTTTAATTGAATCTTTTTGATTTTTTCACAATTTTTACTCGAACTACCAAACGCAATACACACAACCTTGGATATTGCCGATTTTTTTGTTTAAGTTATATTTTGAAATTAGTAAAACACACTTTGAACACAGTTTTCATATTATTATTATAAACATATTGATACCGATAAAGAGTTGTTTTGTTTTATATTAGGAAGGGTGGGTTGCGGTAACACTATGATTAGGCGAATTAAAACCCTTTATGTACTGAATTATGAATTCATAAAATTTTTATCATCTAAAGCATTTTTCGTGAATTTTTGAAACTACATTACATGAGTTACACAATCGTTTAATATATCTTAGAAGGATTTTAGAAGGATAGAAGGATTTAGAAGGATTCATTAAATTTGAAATTATAGGAATTTTGTGCTGTATATACACCACACTCAAATCTTTTATTTTAAATGTTTTTCTTAGTATTTCATAGAATTAGGATATGTACCAATATGATGTTCTTACAATAGAAATATCGAAATATTTCCGAAATGAAAAATTCCCCTCCCCCATCCCAAAAGCAAAGAAAGCTGAAAAAATGCAAAAGCAAATGTATTCATCCTTTTAAAAATATTTTTGTTTTGTGTAACCAATCACGCTTTTGAACCAAGATAAAGTAATGCACCTACAACTCATTCTAAACTGTATTATTACTAATCGATGTATTAAATAAATTTTATAACAAGTTATTTTAATGGTATTTATAAGTTCCATCAGTAGACAAAGGGTTAATTAATCTTAAAAAAATAAAACATATTTCGTTAAATTTTAGTGTAAAAAAATATTTTGTCCGATATTTTTTCAATTATTTACTTTGGTTTTAACACTATCCGTTTATGACATTTTTTGATTTATTTATCTTGTATTTATTGAAAAGGAATTTTAGATTACATTAGTGATTTTAGCTATTAGACCCAGAATTTGAAAGCGCAAAATTTAATTAAGTTGTACATTTCGCTCGAATGGTAATTCGAGAAATACGGCAGACTAAAAAAATATCTGTATATCATACATTCTTCTCCTCAATCAGAAGGCATGTCGTGGGATTTCTCCACCACAAGCAATGGCAAGTAGAGATTGCGGATCAACTTACCTAATGGCAAGTCTACCGTGTTCCTGCCCTCAAGGAGCATTACGAGGTTGGGTAAATCCGCTTTTCCCGTAGAGTGTTTATATCATTTTCGTGTTTGCTACAAATATATCACGCGATAGGTCATCGTACAAAACAGTGTGCCTCATTCATGATTTTAATTTTAATTGAGTCTTTTTGATTTTTTCACAATTTTTACTCGAACTACCAAACGCAATATACACAACCTTGGATATTGCCGATTTTTTTGTTTACGTTATATTATGAAATTAGTAAAACACACTTTGAACATAGTTTTCATATTATTATTATAAACATATTCATACCGATAAAGAGTTGTTTTGTTTTATATTAGGAAGGGTGGGTTGCGGTAATACTATGATTAGGCGAATTAAAACCCTTTATGTACTGAATTATGAATTCATAAAATTTTTATCATCTAAAGCATTTTTCGTGAATTTTTGAAACTACATTAAATGATTTACACAATCGTTTAATATATCTTAGAAGGATTTTAGAAGGATAGAAGGATTTAGAAGGATTCATTAAATTTGAAATTATAGGAATTTTGTGCTGTATATACACTACACTCAAATCATTTATTTTAAATGTTTTCCTTAGTATTTCATAGAATTAGGATATGTACCAATATGATGTTCTTACATTAGAAATATCGAAATATTTCCGAATTAAAAAATTCCCCTCCCCCTTCCCCAAAGCAAAGAAAGCTGAAAACATGCAAAGGCAAAAGTTTTCATCCTTTTAAAAATATTTTTGTTTTGTGTAACCAATAACGCTTTTGAAGCAAGATAAAGTAATGCATCTACAACTCATTCTAAACTGTATTATTACTAATCGATGTATTAAATAAATTTTATAACACGTTATTTTAATGGTATTTATATGTTCCATCAGCAGATAAAGGGTTAAGTAATCTTCAAAAAATAAAATATATTTCGTTAAATTTTAGTGTAAAAAAATATTTTGTCCGATATTTTTTCAATTAGTTACTTTGGTTTTAACACTACCCGTTTATGACATTTTTTGATTTATTTATCTTGTATTTATTGAAAAGGAATTTTAGATTACATTAGTGATTTTAGCACTCAGACCCAGAATTGATAGCGCAAAATTTTAATTATGTTGTACATTTCGCTCGAATGGTAGGTCGAGAAATACGGTTGACTAAAAAAATATCTGTATATCATACATTCTTCTCCTCAATCAGAAGGCATGTCGAGGGATTTCTCCACCACAAGCAATGGCAAGTAGAGATTGCGGATCAACTTACCTAATGGCAAGTCTACCGTGTTCCTGCCCTCAAGGAGCATTACGAGGTTGGGTAAATCCGCTTTTCCCATAGAGTGTTTATATCATTTTCGTGTTTGCTACAAATATATCACGCGATAGGTCATCGTACAAAACAGTGTGCCTCATTCATGATTTTAATTTTAATTGAGTCTTTTTGATTTTTTCACAATTTTTACTCGAACTACAAAACGCAATATACACAACCTTGGATAATGCCGATTTTTTTGTTTACGTTATATTATGAAATTAGTAAAACACACTTTGAACACAGTTTTCATATTATTATTATAAACATATTGATACTGATAAAGAGTTGTTTTGTTTTATATTAGGAAGGATGGGTTGCGGTAACACTATGATTAGGCGAATTAAAACCCTTTATGTACTGAATTATTAATTCATAAAAATTTTATCATCTAAAGCATTTTTCGTGCATTTTTGAAACTACATTAAATGATTTACACAATCGTTTAATATATCTTAGAAGGATTTTATAAGGATTGAAGGATTTAGAAGGATTCATTAAATTTGAAATTATAGGAATTTTGTTCAGTATATATACCCCACTCAAATCTTTTATTTTAAATGTTTTTCTTAGTATTTCATAGAATTAGGATATGTACCAATATGATGTTCTTACAATAGAAATATCGAAATATTTCCGAAATGAAAAATTCCCCTCCCCCATCCCAAAAGCAAAGAAAGCTGAAAAAATGCAAAAGCAAATGTATTCATCCTTTTAAAAATATTTTTGTTTTGTGTAACCAATCACGATTTTGAACCAAGATAAAGTAATGCATCTACAACTCATTCTAAACTGTATTATTACTAATCGATGTATTAAATAAATTTTATAACAAGTTATTTTAATGGTATTTATAACTTCCATCAGTAGATAATGCGTTAAGTAATCTTAAAAAAATAAAACATATTTCATTAAATTTTAGTGTAAAAATTTCAATTATTTACTTTGGTTTTAACACTATCCGTTTATGATATTTTTTGATTTATTTATCTTGTATTTATTGAAAAGGAATTTTAGATTACATTAGTGATTTTAGCACTCAGACCCAGAATTTGAAAGCGCAAAATTTTAATTATGTTGTACATTTCGCTCGAATGGTAGGTCGAGAAATACGGCAGACTAAAAAAATATCTGTATATCATACATTCTTCTCCTCAATCAGAAGGCATGTCGTGGGATTTCTCCACCACAAGCAATGGCAAGTAGAGATTGCGGATCAACTTACCTAATGGCAAGTCTACCGTGTTCCTGCCCTCAAGGAGCTTTACGAGGTTGGGTAAATCCGCTTTTCCCATAGAGTGTTTATATCATTTTCGTGTTTGCTACAAATATATCACGCGATAGGTCATCGTACAAAACAGTGTGCCTCATTCATGATTTTAATATTAATTGAGTCTTTTTGATTTTTTCACAATTTTTACTCGAACTACCAAACGCAATATACACAACCTTGGATATTGCCGATTTTTTTGTTTACGTTATATTATGAAATTAGTAAAACACACTTTGAACACAGTTTTCATATTATTATTATAAACATATTGATACCGATAAAGAGTTGTTTTGTTTTATGTTAGGAAGGGTGGGTTGCGGTAACACTATGATTAGGCGAATTAAAACACTTTATGTACTGAATTATGAATTCATAAAGTTTTTATCATCTAAAGCATTTTTCGTGAATTTTTGAAACTACATTAAATGATTTACACAATCGTTTAATATATCTTAGAAGGATTTTAGAAGGATAGAAGGATTTAGAAGGATTCATTAAATTTGAAATTATAGGAATTTTGTGCTGTATATACGCTACACTCAAATCTTTTATTTTAAATGTTTTTCTTAGTATTTCATAGAATTAGGATATGTACCAATATGATGTTCTTACATTAGAAATATCGAAATATTTCCGAATTAAAAAATTCCCCTCCCCCTTCCCCAAAGCAAAGAAAGCTGAAAACATGCAAAGGCAAAAGTTTTCATCCTTTTAAAAATATTTTTGTTTTGTGTAACCAATAACGCTTTTGAATCAAGATAAAGTAATGCATCTACAACTCATTCTAAACTGTATTATTACTAATCGATGTATTAAATAAATTTTATAACACGTTATTTTAATGGTATTTATATGTTCCATCAGCAGATAAAGGGTTAAGTAATCTTCAAAAAATAAAATATATTTCGTTAAATTTTAGTGTAAAAAAATATTTTGTCCGATATTTTTTCAATTAGTTACTTTGGTTTTAACACTACCCGTTTATGACATTTTTTGATTTATTTATCTTGTATTTATTGAAAAGGAATTTTAGATTACATTAGTGATTTTAGCACTCAGACCCAGAATTGATAGCGCAAAATTTTAATTATGTTGTACATTTCGCTCGAATGGTAGGTCGAGAAATACGGTTGACTAAAAAAATATCTGTATATCATACATTCTTCTCCTCAATCAGAAGGCATGTCGAGGGATTTCTCCACCACAAGCAATGGCAAGTAGAGATTGCGGATCAACTTACCTAATGGCAAGTCTACCGTGTTCCTGCCCTCAAGGAGCATTACGAGGTTGGGTAAATCCGCTTTTCCCATAGAGTGTTTATATCATTTTCGTGTTTGCTACAAATATATCACGCGATAGGTCATCGTACAAAACAGTGTGCCTCATTCATGATTTTAATTTTAATTGAGTCTTTTTGATTTTTTCACAATTTGTACTCGAACTACAAAACGCAATATACACAACCTTGGATAATGCCGATTTTTTTGTTTACGTTATATTATGAAATTAGTAAAACACACTTTGAACACAGTTTTCATATTATTATTATAAACATATTGATACTGATAAAGAGTTGTTTTGTTTTATATTAGGAAGGATGGGTTGCGGTAACACTATGATTAGGCGAATTAAAACCCTTTATGTACTGAATTATTAATTCATAAAAATTTTATCATCTAAAGCATTTTTCGTGCATTTTTGAAACTACATTAAATGATTTACACAATCGTTTAATATATCTTAGAAGGATTTTATAAGGATTGAAGGATTTAGAAGGATTCATTAAATTTGAAATTATAGGAATTTTGTTCAGTATATATACCCCACTCAAATCTTTTATTTTAAATGTTTTTCTTAGTATTTCATAGAATTAGGATATGTACCAATATGATGTTCTTACAATAGAAATATCGAAATATTTCCGAAATGAAAAATTCCCCTCCCCCATCCCAAAAGCAAAGAAAGCTGAAAAAATGCAAAAGCAAATGTATTCATCCTTTTAAAAATATTTTTGTTTTGTGTAACCAATCACGATTTTGAACCAAGATAAAGTAATGCATCTACAACTCATTCTAAACTGTATTATTACTAATCGATGTATTAAATAAATTTTATAACAAGTTATTTTAATGGTATTTATAACTTCCATCAGTAGATAATGCGTTAAGTAATCTTAAAAAAATAAAACATATTTCATTAAATTTTAGTGTAAAAATTTCAATTATTTACTTTGGTTTTAACACTATCCGTTTATGACATTTTTTTGATTTATTTATCTTGTATTTATTGAAAAGGAATTTTAGATTACATTAGTGATTTTAGCACTCAGACCCAGAATTTGAAAGCGCAAAATTTTAATTATGTTGTACATTTCGCTCGAATGGTAGGTCGAGAAATACGGCAGACTAAAAAAATATCTGTATATCATACATTCTTCTCCTCAATCAGAAGGCATGTCGTGGGATTTCTCCACCACAAGCAATGGCAAGTAGAGATTGCGGATCAACTTACCTAATGGCAAGTCTACCGTGTTCCTGCCCTCAAGGAGCATTACGAGGTTGGGTAAATCCGCTTTTCCCATAGAGTGTTTATATCATTTTCGTGTTTGCTACAAATATATCACGTGATAGGTCATCGTACAAAACAGTGTGCCTCATTCATGATTTTAATATTAATTGAGTTTTTTTGATTTTTCCACAATTTTTACTCGAACTACCAAACGCAATATACACAACCTTGGATATTGCCGATTTTTTTGTTTACGTTATATTATGAAATTAGTAAAACACACTTTGAACACAGTTTTCATATTATTATTATAAACATATTGATACCGATAAAGAGTTGTTTTGTTTTATATTAGGAAGGGTGGGTTGCGGTAACACTATGATTAGGCGAATTAAAACCCTTTATGTACTGAATTATGAATTCATAAAATTTTTATCATCTAAAGCATTTTTCGTGAATTTTTGAAACTACATTAAATGATTTACACAATCGTTTAATATATCTTAGAAGGATTTTAGAAGGATAGAAGGATTTAGAAGGATTCATTAAATTTGAAATTATAGGAATTTTGTGCTGTATATACACTACACTCAAATCTTTTATTTTAAATGGTTTTCTTAGTATTTCATAGAATTAGGATATGTACCAATATGATGTTCTTACATTAGAAATATCGAAATATTTCCGAATTAAAAAATTCCCCTCCCCCTTCCCCAAAGCAAAGAAAGCTGAAAACATGCAAAGGCAAAAGTTTTCATCCTTTTAAAAATATTTTTGTTTTGTGTAACCAATAACGCTTTTGAATCAAGATAAAGTAATGCATCTACAACTCATTCTAAACTGTATTATTACTAATCGATGTATTAAATAAATTTTATAACACGTTATTTTAATGGTATTTATATGTTCCATCAGCAGATAAATGGTTAAGTAATCTTCAAAAAATAAAATATATTTCGTTAAATTTTAGTGTAAAAAAATATTTTGTCCGATATTTTTTCAATTATTTACTTAGGTTTTAACACTACCCGTTTATGACATTTTTTGATTTATTTATCTTGTATTTATTGAAAAGGAATTTTAGATTACATTAGTGATTTTAGCACTCAGACCCAGAATTGATAGCGCAAAATTTTAATTATGTTGTACATTTCGCTCGAATGGTAGGTCGAGAAATACGGCTGACTAAAAAAATATCTGTATATCATAAATTCTTCTCCTCAATCAGAAGGCATGTCGAGGGATTTCTCCACCACAAGCAATGTCAAGTAGAGATTGCGGATCAACTTACCTAATGGCAAGTCTACCGTGTTCCTGCCCTCAAGGAGCATTACGAGGTTGGGTAAATCCGCTTTTCCCATAGAGTGTTTATATCATTTTCGTGTTTGCTACAAATATATCACGCGATAGGTCATCGTACAAAACAGTGTGCCTCATTCATGATTTTAATTTTAATTGAGTGTTTTTGATTTTTTCACAATTTTTACTCGAACTACCAAACGCAATATACACAACCTTGGATATTGCCGATTTTTTTGTTTACGTTATATTATGAAATTAGTAAAACACACTTTGAACACAGTTTTCATATTATTATTATAAACATATTGATACCGATAAAGAGTTGTTTTGTTTTATATTAGGAAGGATGGGTTGCGGTAACACTATGATTAGGCGAATTAAAACCCTTTATGTACTGAATTATTAATTCATAAAAATTTTATCATCTAAAGCATTTTTCGTGCATTTTTGAAACTACATTAAATGATTTACACAATCGTTTAATATATCTTAGAAGGATTTTATAAGGATTGAAGGATTTAGAAGGATTCATTAAATTTGAAATTATAGGAATTTTGTTCAGTATATATACCCCACTCAAATCTTTTATTTTAAATGTTTTTCTTAGTATTTCATAGAATTAGGATATGTACCAATATGATGTTCTTACAATAGAAATATCGAAATATTTCCGAAATGAAAAATTCCCCTCCCCCATCCCAAAAGCAAAGAAAGCTGAAAAAATGCAAAAGCAAATGTATTCATCCTTTTAAAAATATTTTTGTTTTGTGTAACCAATCACGATTTTGAACCAAGATAAAGTAATGCATCTACAACTCATTCTAAACTGTATTATTACTAATCGATGTATTAAATAAATTTTATAACAAGTTATTTTAATGGTATTTATAACTTCCATCAGTAGATAATGCGTTAAGTAATCTTAAAAAAATAAAACATATTTCATTAAATTTTAGTGTAAAAATTTCAATTATTTACTTTGGTTTTAACACTATCCGTTTATGACATTTTTTGATTTATTTATCTTGTATTTATTGAAAAGGAATTTTAGATTACATTAGTGATTTTAGCACTCAGACCCAGAATTTGAAAGCGCAAAATTTTAATTATGTTGTACATTTCGCTCGAATGGTAGGTCGAGAAATACGGCAGACTAAAAAAATATCTGTATATCATACATTCTTCTCCTCAATCAGAAGGCATGTCGTGGGATTTCTCCACCACAAGCAATGGCAAGTAGAGATTGCGGATCAACTTACCTAATGGCAAGTCTACCGTGTTCCTGCCCTCAAG
Source organism: Maratus speciosus (assembly GCA_963932465.1). Taxonomy (NCBI): domain Eukaryota; kingdom Metazoa; phylum Arthropoda; class Arachnida; order Araneae; family Salticidae; genus Maratus; species Maratus speciosus. The sequence goes on from CAWVRF010000005.1 coordinate 615,069, forward strand.
GAGCATTACGAGGTTGGGTAAATCCGCTTTTCCCATAGAGTGTTTATATCATTTTCGTGTTTGCTACAAATATATCACGTGATAGGTCATCGTACAAAACAGTGTGCCTCATTCATGATTTTAATATTAATTGAGTTTTTTTTATTTTTTCACAATTTTTACTCGAACTACCAAACGCAATATACACAACCTTGGATATTGCCGATTTTTTTGTTTACGTTATATTATGAAATTAGTAAAACACACTTTGAACACAGTTTTCATATTATTATTATAAACATATTGATACCGATAAAGAGTTGTTTTGTTTTATATTAGGAAGGGTGGGTTGCGGTAACACTATGATTAGGCGAATTAAAACCCTTTATGTACTGAATTATGAATTCATAAAATTTTTATCATCTAAAGCATTTTTCGTGAATTTTTGAAACTACATTAAATGATTTACACAATCGTTTAATATATCTTAGAAGGATTTTAGAAGGATAGAAGGATTTAGAAGGATTCATTAAATTTGAAATTATAGGAATTTTGTGCTGTATATACACTACACTCAAATCTTTTATTTTAAATGTTTTTCTTAGTATTTCATAGAATTAGGATATGTACCAATATGATGTTCTTACATTAGAAATATCGAAATATTTCCGAATTAAAAAATTCCCCTCCCCCTTCCCCAAAGCAAAGAAAGCTGAAAACATGCAAAGGCAAAAGTTTTCATCCTTTTAAAAATATTTTTGTTTTGTGTAACCAATAACGCTTTTGAATCAAGATAAAGTAATGCATCTACAACTCATTCTAAACTGTATTATTACTAATCGATGTATTAAATAAATTTTATAACACGTTATTTTAATGGTATTTATATGTTCCATCAGCAGATAAATGGTTAAGTAATCTTCAAAAAATAAAATATATTTCGTTAAATTTTAGTGTAAAAAAATATTTTGTCCGATATTTTTTCAATTATTTACTTAGGTTTTAACACTACCCGTTTATGACATTTTTTGATTTATTTATCTTGTATTTATTGAAAAGGAATTTTAGATTACATTAGTGATTTTAGCACTCAGACCCAGAATTGATAGCGCAAAATTTTAATTATGTTGTACATTTCGCTCGAATGGTAGGTCGAGAAATACGGCTGACTAAAAAAATATCTGTATATCATAAATTCTTCTCCTCAATCAGAAGGCATGTCGAGGGATTTCTCCACCACAAGCAATGTCAAGTAGAGATTGCGGATCAACTTACCTAATGGCAAGTCTACCGTGTTCCTGCCCTCAAGGAGCATTACGAGGTTGGGTAAATCCGCTTTTCCCATAGAGTGTTTATATCATTTTCGTGTTTGCTACAAATATATCACGCGATAGGTCATCGTAAAAAACAGTGTGCCTCATTCATGATTTTAATTTTAATTGAGTCTTTTTGATTTTTTCACAATTTTTACTCGAACTACCAAACGCAATATACACAACCTTGGATATTGCCGATTTTTTTGTTTACGTTATATTATGAAAATAGTAAAACACACTTTGAACACAGTTTTCATATTATTATTATAAACATATTGATACCGATAAAGAGTTGTTTTGTTTTATATTAGGAAGGGTGGGTTGCGGTAACACTATGATTAGGCGAATTAAAACCCTTTATGTACTGAATTATGAATTCATAAAATTTTTATCATCTAAAGCATTTTTCGTGAATTTTTGAAACTACATTAAATGATTTACACAATCGTTTAATATATCTTAGAAGGATTTTAGAAGGATAGAAGGATTTAGAAGGATTCATTAAATTTGAAATTATAGGAATTTTGTGCTGTATATACACTACACTCAAATCTTTTATTTTAAATGTTTTTCTTAGTACTTCATAGAATTAGGATATGTACCAATATGATGTTCTTACATTAGAAATATCGAAATATTTCCGAATTAAAAAATTCCCCTCCCCCTTCCCCAAAGCAAAGAAAGCTGAAAACATGCAAAGGCAAAAGTTTTCATCCTTTTAAAAATATTTTTGTTTTGTGTAACCAATCACGCTTTTGAACCAAGATAAAGTAATGCATCTACAACTCATTCTAAACTGTATTATTATTAATCGATGTATTAAATAAATTTTATAACAAGTTATTTTAATGGTATTTATAAGTTCCATCAGTAGATAAAGGGTTAAGTAATCTTAAAAAAAATAAAACATCTTTCGTTAAATTTTAGTGTAAAAAAATATTTTGTCCGATATTTTTTCAATTATTAACTTTGGTATTAACACTATCCGTTTATGACATTTTTTGATTTATTTATCTTGTATTTATTGAAAAGGAATTTTAGATTACATTAGTGATTTTAGCACTCAGACCCAGAATTTGAAAGCGCAAAATTTTAATTATGTTGTGCATTTCGCTCGAATGGTAGGTCGAGAAATACGGCTGACTAAAAAATATTTGGATATCATACATTCTTCTCCTCAATCAGAAGGCATGTCGTGGGATTTCTCCACCACAAGCAATGGCAAGTAGAGATTGCGGATCAACTTACCTAATGGCAAGTCTACCGTGTTCCTGCCCTCAAGGAGCATTACGAGGTTGGGTAAATCCGCTTTTTCCATAGAGTGTTTATATCATTTTCGTGTTTGCTACAAATATATCACGCGATAGGTCATCGTACAAAACAGTGTGCCTCATTCATGATTTTAATTTTAATTGAGTCTTTTTGATTTTTTCACAATTTTTACTCGAACTACCAAACGCAATATACACAACCTTGGATATTGCCGATTTTTTTGTTTACGTTATATTATGAAATTAGTAAAACACACTTTGAACACAGTTTTCATATTATTATTATAAACATATTGATACCGATAAAGAGTTGTTTTGTTTTATATTAGGAATGGTGGGTTGCGGTAACACTATGATTAGGCGAATTAAAACCCTTTATGTACTGAATTATGAATTCATAAAATTTTTATCATCTAAAGCATTTTTCGTGAATTTTTGAAACTACATTAAATGATTTACACAATCGTTTAATATATCTTAGAAGGATTTTAGAAGGATAGAAGGATTTAGAAGGATTCATTAAATTTGAAATTATAGGAATTTTGTGCAGTATATACACTACACTCAAATCTTTTATTTTAAATGTTTTTCTTAGTACTTCATAGAATTAGGATATGTACCAATATGATGTTCTTACATTAGAAATATCGAAATATTTCCGAATTAAAAAATTCCCCTCCCCCTTCCCCAAAGCAAAGAAAGCTGAAAACATGCAAAGGCAAAAGTTTTCATCCTTTTAAAAATATTTTTGTTTTGTGTAACCAATCACGCTTTTGAACCAAGATAAAGTAATGCATCTACAACTCATTCTAAACTGTATTATTACTAATCGATGTATTAAATAAATTTTATAACAAGTTATTTTAATGGTATTTATAAGTTCCATCAGTAGATAAAGGGTTAAGTAATCTTAAAAAAATAAAACATATTTCGTTAAATTTTAGTGTAAAAAAATATTTTGTCCGATATTTTTTCAATTATTTACTTTGGTTTTAACACTACCCGTTTATGACATTTTTTGATTTATTTATCTTGTATTTATTGAAAAGGAATTTTAGATTACATTAGTGATTTTAGCACTCAGACCCAGAATTGATAGCGCAAAATTTTAATTATGTTGTACATTTCGCTCGAATGGTAGGTCGAGAAATACGGTTGACTAAAAAATATCTGTATATCATACATTCTTCTCCTCAATCAGAAGGCATGTCGAGGGATTTCTCCACCACAAGCAATGGCAAGTAGAGATTGCGGATCAACTTACCTAATGGCAAGTCTACCGTGTTCCTGCCCTCAAGGAGCATTACGAGGTTGGGTAAATCCGCTTTTCCCATAGAGTGTTTATATCATTTTCGTGTTTGCTACAAATATATCACGCGATAGGTCATCGTACAAAACAGTGTGCCTCATTCATGATTTTAATTTTAATTGAGTCTTTTTGATTTTTTCACAATTTTTACTCGAACTACAAAACGCAATATACACAACCTTGGATAATGCCGATTTTTTTGTTTACGTTATATTATGAAATTAGTAAAACACACTTTGAACACAGTTTTCATATTATTATTATAAACATATTGATACTGATAAAGAGTTGTTTTGTTTTATATTAGGAAGGATGGGTTGCGGTAACACTATGATTAGGCGAATTAAAACCCTTTATGTACTGAATTATTAATTCATAAAAATTTTATCATCTAAAGCATTTTTCGTGCATTTTTGAAACTACATTAAATGATTTACACAATCGTTTAATATATCTTAGAAGGATTTTATAAGGATTGAAGGATTTAGAAGGATTCATTAAATTTGAAATTATAGGAATTTTGTTCAGTATATATACCCCACTCAAATCTTTTATTTTAAATGTTTTTCTTAGTATTTCATAGAATTAGGATATGTACCAATATGATGTTCTTACAATAGAAATATCGAAATATTTCCGAAATGAAAAATTCCCCTCCCCCATCCCAAAAGCAAAGAAAGCTGAAAAAATGCAAAAGCAAATGTATTCATCCTTTTAAAAATATTTTTGTTTTGTGTAACCAATCACGATTTTGAACCAAGATAAAGTAATGCATCTACAACTCATTCTAAACTGTATTATTACTAATCGATGTATTAAATAAATTTTATAACAAGTTATTTTAATGGTATTTATAAGTTCCATCAGTAGATAATGGGTTAAGTAATCTTAAAAAAATAAAACATATTTCGTTAAATTTTAGTGTAAAAAAATATTTTGTCCGATATTTTTTCAATTAGTTACTTTGGTTTTAACACTACCCGTTTATGACATTTTTTGATTTATTTATCTTGTATTTATTGAAAAGGAATTTTAGATTACATTAGTGATTTTAGCACTCAGACCCAGAATTGATGGCGCAAAATTTTAATTATGTTGTACATTTCGCTCGAATGGTAGGTCGAGAAATACGGCTGACTAAAAAAATATCTGTATATCATACATTCTTCTCCTCAATCAGAAGGCATGTCGAGGGATTTCTCCACCACAAGCAATGGCAAGTAGAGATTGCGGATCAACTTACCCAATGGCAAGTCTACCGTGTTCCTGCCCTCAAGGAGCATTACGAGGTTGGGTAAATCCGCTTTTCCCATAGAGTGCTTATATCATTTTCGTGTTTGCTACAAATATATCACGCGATAGGTCATCGTACAAAACAGTGTGCCTCATTCATGATTTTAATTTTAATTGAGTCTTTTTGATTTTTTCACAATTTTTACTCGAACTACCAAACGCAATATACACAACCTTGGATATTGCCGATTTTTTTGTTTACGTTATATTATGAAATTAGTAAAACACACTTTGAACACAGTTTTCATATTATTATTATAAACATATTGATACCGATAAACAGTTGTTTTGTTTTATATTAGGAAGGGTGGGTTGCGGTAACACTATGATTAGGCGAATTAAAACCCTTTATGTACTGAATTATGAATTCAAAAAATTTTTATCATCTAAAGCATTTTTCGTGAATTTTTGAAACTACATTAAATGATTTACACAATCGTTTAATATATCTTAGAAGGCTTTTAGAAGGATAGAAGGATTTAGAAGGATTCATTAAATTTGAAATTGTAGGAATTTTGTGCTGTATATACACTACACTCAAATCTTTTATTTTAAATGTTTTTCTTAGTATTTCATAGAATTAGGATATGTACCAATATTATGTTCTTACATTAGAAATATCGAAATATTTCCGAATTAAAAAATTCCCCTCCCCCTTCCCCAAAGCAAAGAAAGCTGAAAACATGCAAAGGCAAAAGTTTTCATCCTTTTAAAAATATTTTTGTTTTGTGTAACCAATCACGCTTTTGAACCAAGATAAAGTAATGCATCTACAACTCATTCTAAACTGTATTATTACTAATCGATGTATTAAATAAATTTTATAACAAGTTATTTTAATGGTATTTATAAGTTCCATCAGTAGATAAAGGGTTAAGTAATCTTAAAAAAATAAAACATATTTCGTTAAATTTTAGTGTAAAAAAATATTTTGTCCGATATTTTTTCAATTATTTACTTTGGTTTTAACACTATCCGTTTATGACATTTTTTGATTTATTTATCTGGTATTTATTGAAAAGGAATTTTAGATTACATTAGTGATTTTAGCTTTTAGACCCAGAATTTGAAAGCGCAAAATTTAATTATGTTGTACATTTCGCTCGAATGGTAGGTCGAGAAATACGGCTGACTAAAAAATATTTGGATATCATACATTCTTCTCCTCAATCAGAAGGCATGTCGAGGGATTCCTCCACCACAAGCAATGGCAAGTAGAGATTGCGGATCAACTTACCTAATGGCAAGTCTACCGTGTTCCTGCCCTCAAGGAGCATTACGAGGTTGGGTAAATCCGCTTTTCCCATAGAGTGTTTATATCATTTTCGTGTTTGCTACAAATATATCAAGCGATAGGTCACCGTACAAAACAGTGTGCCTCATTCATGATTTTAATTTTAATTGAGTCTTTTTGATTTTTTCACAATTTTTACTCGAACTATCAAACGCAATATACACAACCTTGGATAATGCCGATTTTTTTGTTTACGTTATATTATGAAATTAGTAAAACACACTTTGAACACAGTTTTCATATTATTATTATAAACATATTGATACCGATAAAGAGTTGTTTTGTTTTATATTAGGAAGGGTGGGTTGCGGTAACACTATGATTAGGCGAATTAAAACCCTTTATGTACTGAATTATGAATTCATAAAATTTTTATCATCTAAAGCATTTTTCGTGAATTTTTGAAACTACATTAAATGATTTACACAATCGTTTAATATATCTTAGAAGGATTTTAGAAGGATAGAAGGATTTAGAAGGATTCATTAAATTTGAAATTATAGGAATTTTGTGCTGTATATACACCACACTCAAATCTTTTATTTTAAATGTTTTTCTTAGTATTTCATAGAATTAGGATATATACCAATATGATGTTCTTACATTAGAAATATCGAAATATTTCCGAATTAAAAAATTCCCCTCCCCCTTCCCCAAAGCAAAGAAAGCTGAAAACATGCAAAGGCAAAAGTTTTCATCCTTTTAAAAATATTTTTGTTTTGTGTAAACAATAACGCTTTTGAATCAAGATAAAGTAATGCATCTACAACTCATTCTAAACTGTATTATTACTAATCGATGTATTAAATAAATTTTATAACACGTTATTTTAATGGTATTTATATGTTCCATCAGCAGATAAAGGGTTAAGTAATCTTAAAAAAATAAAATATATTTCGTTAAATTTTATTGTAAAAAAATATTTTGTCCGATATTTTTTCAATTATTTACTTTGGTTTTAACACTACCCGTTTATGACATTTTTTGATTTATTTATCTTGTATTTATTGAAAAGGAATTTTAGATTACATTAGTGATTTTAGCATTCAGACCCAGAATTTGATAGCGCAAAATTTTAATTATGTTGTATATTTCGCTCGAATGGTAGGTCGAGAAATACGGCTGACTAAAAAAATATCTGTATATCATACATTCTTCTCCTCAATCAGAAGGCATGTCGAGGGATTTCTCCACCACAAGCAATGGCAAGTAGAGATTGCGGATCAACTTACCTAATGGCAAGTCTACCGTGTTCCTGCCCTCAAGGAGCATTACGAGGTTGGGTAAATCCGCTTTTCCCATAGAGTGTTTATATCATTTTCGTGTTTGTTACAAATATATCACGCGATAGGTCATCGTACAAAACAGTGTGCCTCATTCATGATTTTAATTTTAATTGAGCCTTTTTGATTTTTTCACAATTTTTATTCGAACTACCAAACGCAATATACACAACCTTGGATAATGCCGATTTTTTTGTTTACGTTATGTTATGAAATTAGTAAAACACACTTTGAACACAGTTTTCATATTATTATTATAAACATATTGATACTGATAAAGAGTTGTTTTGTTTTATATTAGGAAGGATGGGTTGCGGTAACACTATGATTAGGCGAATTAAAACCCTTTATGTATTGAATTATGAATTCATAAAAATTTTATCATCTAAAGCATTTTTCGTGCATTTTTGAAACTACATTAAATGATTTACACAATCGTTTAATATATCTTAGAAGGATTTTATAAGGATTGAAGGATTTAGAAGGATTCATTAAATTTGAAATTATAGGAATTTTGTGCAGTATATATACCCCACTCAAATCTTTTATTTTAAATGTTTTTCTTAGTATTTCATAGAATTAGGATATGTACCAATATGATGTTCTTACAATAGAAATATCGAAATATTTCCGAAATGAAAAATTCCCCTCCCCCATCCCAAAAGCAAAGAAAGCTGAAAAAATGCAAAAGCAAATGTATTCATCCTTTTAAAAATATTTTTGTTTTGTGTAACCAATCACGCTTTTGAACCAAGATAAAGTAATGCATCTACAACTCATTCTAAACTGTATTATTACTAATCGATGTATTAAATAAATTTTATAACAAGTTATTTTAATGGTATTTATAAGTTCCATCAGTAGATAAAGGGTTAAGTAATCTTAAAAAAATAAAAAATATTTCGTTAAATTTTAGTGTAAAAAAATATTTTGTCCGATATTTTTTCAATTATTTACTTTAGTTTTAACACTATCCGTTTATGACATTTTTTGATTTATTTATCTTGTATTTATTGAAAAGGAATTTTAGATTACATTAGTGATTTTAGCTTTTAGACCCAGAATTTGAAAGCGCAAAATTTAATTATGTTGTACATTTCGCTCGAATGGTAGGTCGAGAAATACGGCAGACTAAAAAAATATCTGTATATCATACATTCTTCTCCTCAATCAGAAGGCATGTCGAGGGATTTCTCCACCACAAGCAATGGCAAGTAGAGATTGCGGATCAACTTACCTAATGGCAAGTCTACCGTGTTTCTGCCCTCAAGGAGCATTACGAGGTTGGGTAAATCCGCTTTTCCCATAGAGTGTTTATATCATTTTCGTGTTTGCTACAAATATATCAAGCGATAGGTCATCGTACAAAACAGTGTGCCTCATTCATGATTTTAATTTTAATTGAGTCTTTTTGATTTTTTCACAATTTTTACTCGAACTATCAAACGCAATATACACAACCTTGGATAATGCCGATTTTTTTGTTTACGTTATATTATGAAATTAGTAAAACACACTTTGAACACAGTTTTCATATTATTATTATAAACATATTGATACTGATAAAGAGTTGTTTTGTTTTATATTAGGAAGGATGGGTTGCGGTAACACTATGATTAGGCGAATTAAAACCCTTTATGTACTGAATAATGAATTCATAAATATTTTATAATCTAAAGCATTTTTCGTGAATTTTTCAAACTATATTGAATGATTTACATAATCGTTTGATAAATCTTAGAAGGATTTTAGAAGGATTGAAGGATTTAGAAGAATTCATTAAATTTGAAATTATAGGAATTTTGTACATTATATACACCCCACTCAAATCTTTTATTTTAAATGTTTTTCTTAGTATTTCATAGAATTAGGATATGTACCAATATGATGTTCTTACAATAGAAATATCGAAATATTTCCGAATTGAAAAATTCGGAAATATTTCGATAAAATAATCCTACTCTACTAAATACCGCTGTACTACCGTACTCTACTAAATAATTCTACTAAAATAATTTCAGGTCTACCGTGTTCCTGCCCACTATGAGAATTACGAGGTTGGGTAAATGCGCATTTCCCAGAGATTTTATATTATTTTCGTGTTTTCCTCCAAATATATCACGCGATAGGTCATCGTACCAAACAGTGGGCCTCACTCATGATTTTAATTTTAATTGAGTCTTTTTGATTTTTGCACAATTTTTACTCGAACTACCAAACGCAATATACACAACCTTGGATAATGCCGATTTTTTTGTTTACGTTATATTATGAAATTAGTAAAACACACTGTGAACAGAATTTTCTTATTATTATCATAAACATATTTATACCGATAAAGAGTTGTTTTGTTTTGTATTAGGAGGGGTTGGTTGCCTTAACACTATGAGTAGGTGAATTAAGTACACTTTAAGAAGTAAAATATATTTCGTTAAATTTTAATATAAAAAAAATATTTTGTCCGACATTTTTTCTATTATTTACTTTGGTTTTAAAAAATATCATTTTATGCCATTTCTTCATTTATTGTCTGCTATTTAATGAAAGCTAATTTTAAATGAAGTTAGTGATTGCGGCACTAAAACTCTGATTTAGAAAGCGACAAAATTCAAACTACGTTTTATTCTTCCCTCGAAAGGTAGGTCAAGTACCTTATTTCGGATAACTTAAAAAATATCTCGATATCATATTTTCTTCTCCTCAATGAGAAGGCATGTCGAAGGTTTCCTCCACCATAAGCAATGGCAAGTAGAGATTGCGGATCAACTTACCTAATGGCAAGTCCACCGTGTTCTTGTCCTTAAGGAGCATGACGAGGTTGGTCTAATCTGCATTTCCCATATAGTGCTTATATTATTTTCCTTCTTGCCTCCAAAGCTATCACGCGATGGGTCATCTAAGAATGCGGTGTGTCTGCTGTCAAGATTTTAATTTTAATCGACTCTTTCTGAGTTTTGCACAATTTTCAGTCGAACTACGTATCCCAAAACACACAATGTTGGATAAGGCCGATTTCTTGTTTATTTTATATTAGTAACTTAGTAAAAAATACTTTAAACGTAATTTTCATATTACTATCTTAAACATACTGATACCGATGGAGAGTTCTTTTGTTTTGTATTAGGATGGTGAGTGGCGTTAGAACTTTGAAATTTAAGTACAGTTTTTAAAAAAGTATATATTTCGTTAAATTGTAATGTAAAAAATTATTTTGTCCGACATTTTTTGATTTATTTACTTTGAATTTATAAAAATATCGATTTATGACATTTTTAATTTATTTAGCTGCTATTTAATTAAAACGAATTTTAGATTATGTGTACTGCGCTGAAATGCCGATTCAGAAAGCGGCAAATTTCTAATTACGGTGTAACTTTTATTCTAATGATAGGTGTAGTGCATAATATGGCTATGTGGAAAGAAAAAAATTAAATTATATATTCTCCTGCTCACGCAGAATGCAAGTGCAGGAATTCCTTCACCACAATCGATGGCGAAGAGAGATTGCGGATTAACTTCATCTTTCGTAATGACTTCTCGACGCTGTTTCTGTTCTCATGGGGCATGACGAGGTTTCGTAAATCGGAATAGCATGCGAATCTGTTTTATTTTCCGTGGTGTCATGTTTTGTTTGATTGTACACTGTATTGTGCTTACTATTATCGTTGCATTTTAAATTTATTTTTTCTGCTTTTCTGCACGATTATCATTCGATCTACCAAGCGCAATGTATATTTTCTTGGATAATACAATTTTGTTTATTTGTTATATATTATTAAATCAGTAAAAACATTTCATGAGTAATTCTATATAATTTCGAATTGACTATTTCCGCTGTTTTTTAAGATTTTCAGCCAACCCAATACAAGAATATATAAACATTGGAAGATAGTGAATTATAAATGTCTTGATTTTATTACAATAATGAAAAACTCCTTTACTGATTATTTAATTATTACTGACATAAATCATATTTATATTATTCGATAATTATTTAGAGAAGTTTTATGCTAGTGTTTTAAAAGTAAAACAAAATTTGAAATAAAATTGTGATGTTTCGTTGAAGTTAAATTTGAGGAAAACATTTCTTGAACTTTTCTTATTTTTTTAACATAACGCGACTCTGTAATGTTACAGCACACAAATTTCCATTGTCCTTTAGAACACATACTTATTTTCTATCATGCAAAAAATAAAGTATCTCAAACTACAATACACCCACATGCTTTTATTTTAAAATTAAATCTTAAACACTTTGCTTAGCTAGTTGACCTTAGAAAAAGCATTATTTAACGCTACCTATTTTAAATATAAAATTGTTGCTGGGCAGTGTAACAATATCTTGTAGCATTATGGTTTCTGGGCAATTAAGTATTTTTTTTTTTTTTTAAATAAACGTACCCGTCGGACGTGCCACTACCAAAACTTTCTTCTTTCTCCTACATTTTAATATTTCAAAAAGTTTTTACACATGTTAACACTTCAGTGTTATTACTTTGATACTACACCAACTTTGATTTTAATCTTAAGTTTCCGCTTCGTTTTAATAATAGGAGAAAAAACGAGTTGATCTCAACAATAACATTAATAAAATTAATAATTTTCATTATTCTGTTAGACATCAGCTGCATGAGAATGGTCGGCTTAGATGGATGCGAATTGCCTACTGCTGCACAAACAGCCGATGTACAATAGAACTATGTAAAATCAAGAAAAATCGCCATCATAGCGCCTCCTTCCGGTAGATTTTTACCAAATTCATATGGACCTGCTGGCCGTAACCCAAAACGTACACATGAAATTTGGTACGATTCTATGCATAACTGCATACACTTTCCGAGGGTACAATAATGTAAAGGACACAAATATCACAATCACATCGCTCTCTTCCGGCGAAATATTTTCAAATTCAAATAGGACCTGCTGACCGTAACTATAAACGTACACAAAAAATTTTGGTTCAATTCTATGCATTACTTCGTACACTTTTCGATAATACAAAACGGACACACGGACATGCATATGGACAGACAGACCTTTTCTATAATCATATCTTTCGGGATCTCTCACACCTAAAACATGTAAATCCGTCTAAAACTGGAAGTCGAAAAAAAATTCGATTACAATACTTTCTTCTTTAAAAAGAAGAACATAATAAATTTCAGTTATTGTTATTTTTAAGTTATATCACACATTAATATTCATCTCTATAAAAATTCAATTTAAATTCTAACAGAAATTATAATGTACCTCTATGGATTTCAAATTCATAGGAAAATTCTTAACACAAAAATAATAATCCACGATTTTAGCTTTAACCGGCAAACTTAAAGAACATAAAACCTTTATGAACACAAAGCTAAATTTTTATTTCGCAGTATTAAAACAGATTTTCCCATACACTTCTTTCATATATAGATAATTTAAACAGTGACATTTCGGAATTAATATTACACATGATAAATATATAATATATTCTAAAATAGTACTATATGATCTCAACTTCCAAAAAATTAAAGATAAGGAAATAAATTGTTCTACAATGCTTCTTATATCATTTGTATATAATTCCTAAATTCACAATGTTTCAAAATATGCACTTTTATACGGTATTTTAATGTATACAGTTGTAATACAGTTTCATACACTATAAAAAATATTCAAAGTTTACAGAAAAAGGTGCCAGCTGCGAACTCAATTGCTGTAAAATTGAAAAGCTGCTGTATTTAAGAATACTGTAAAATTTTTCAAGTTTGGGGAAAATCGCGTTGCTATTGGCTGCGTGGTACACCGTCACAGAAATAATTCGATTTTTACTTCACTTGTTGTACGATTTCGCGTTCACAGCATCGATTTTTGAATTCGATTTCTCAGCATCGGTGCTTCAAAAGTTACAACATAAAGTGCAAGAAAAATTATAGTATTTTATAACAAAAGATGCTGGTACTCCAGCTGTCAACCAGTTGCTGTAAAATTTGTAAGCTGCTATCTATAAGAGTGCTGTAAAATTTCTAAGAGAGCAGAATGCCGCGTCTCTATTGGTTGCGTGGTGCACATGACAAAAATAATTCGACTTTCATTTCACTTGTTGCTTGAATTCGCGTTCACAAAATCTGTACTTGAAGTCGATTTCACAACACCGGTGGTTGAAAAATTGCAACATAAAGCGCATGAAATATCACAACGTTTTTGTGCAGTGTGTATGTAATTATTTATTAAGATAATAATAATGATAAATTAATATATAAGTATTGTAAATAATTATAATTTAAATACAGTATTTAAATATTAATTTTCTTTCATACGTCAGAAATTAATAATAAAAAAATCATTGAGATACGCTTACCACTTGGAATCGAAGTGTTAGACACGAGGCAAATAGTAAGTCCTGAAATGCATCTGGATCTTTTATCCCATGATCCTCACCTATTTTCAGTCTACGGAAGCGGAATCTGTAACTGAAGAAAGCGATTTCTCTTTTAAAAATAAATTGTTACAATGTTAAATGCCGCGCTATGATATATTAATAAAGCTAAACATATCTACACTGTTGTTTAGAACATCTCCCATTGTTCAATATAAAGCATTAAAGCGTTATCGCAGAAAACAAAGCTGTTTTTTGGATTCCATGATTTTTTTTCTCTATAATAACAAATCAAATGAAGTATTAATCCTAAATGATACATACAAAATTATTAATCTTTTTAAAAATATAACGTAAATTTTAATTTACAGCTATGCATTTCAAAAATTTGCAATGAATTCCTTTAACACGGGAAGAATAGTGGAATTTCATAACTCAAAATAAGAATAATATGAGATCCACAGCATTGGCTATAAAAAGCAAATTACAAGAACGTAAAACATCCATCCACACATTTTTATATGCAGCATAATAAAATTCTCCATCTACATTATTTGATAAATAAATATTTTAAACAGTATTAATTCTGAATTAACATTATGAATGAATATACTTAATCTTTTCTAAAATACTTAAACCGAACTTTACAAACATTAAACATACAGCATAAATCCTGATAATCTCTTTTACAGGTTTTTCACTAGTTTTATATGCACAAATATTTCTTCCAAAATTATGCACCTTTTCACGCAATTATAGTGTTTAAAGATAAAATAATTTTTCGGAAATAATATTATATGACTTTTAAAGCTTGTATCAATATATTAGTATTATATAGAAAAGTATTTTGTATAGAATAGTGATATATTGACATATCTTCTTACAGTAGATAATAGACATATTGATCGGTAACACTCACCACTTGACAAACTGCTGCAAATTCGGTGGAGATATTAGATGTCCCGAAACGTATTTTAACTGGTAAAAGCTAACAAAATTTGGGTCCCCGGAACTTAATTAATTTCCAGCATATTAAATCTTACTTCCAGTCTGAAATTGACGGATGTGAGGAAAATGCATTGTTAGAAACAATTTGTACCATTGTTAAATTTAATGCGATTATACATTCTTACCGTTAACGAACCTACATTGTTGTTAAGAAATTCTCCCATTGTTGAATATAACACCTTTTTGCATTCTTAAATGAAAATGCCTTACATTGTTTTTTGGAATTTTTTCAATGCCAATAACATAATATACATTAAACAATTACAAATTACCACAAAAAAAATTAAAGGAATAAAGTGGAAATTTGTAGAACCAAGGTAGAATCCTCAGGCCCCAAATAACTAGGTACTACAAATAAAGTGTGTGGTTTCATCTTCGTATTAGCCATAAAAAAGCTAAATAATAGTAATTTAGGGCTACCAACACAAAATAAAACCAGGAAAAAATTGGAAATACAATTATATGAAAATAAATATATATATACATATCCTAAATTACATTATACTGATATTTTCTGTATCATTAATTTCATCATAACCTTCGCTAAGATGCTGTATATTCCCTCGGCCGCAATCTTGGATTTCTTGGCGATTTTTTTTGGCGTTGTTTATTGATAAGGCAACCCCAGTTCTGGTAACCTCGTTAAGCCTAACATGCGCATAAATCTCTTCTTGGCGACATTTACTACATGGCGGAAAGTGTTTTTCACGCCAAGAAAAAATCCAAGATGGCGGCCGAGGGAATATACAGACTCTGTTCCATTTCCTTTTCTAAAATGCATGAAATCAACTTCCCAAACATTAAACATTGAGTATGAATCCTAACATAAGTTTCTTTTACAAATTTTTTACTAGTTGTTATCAACAAATATTTCCTTCACAGTTATCCACATTCACCAGTAATCACATTGTATAAAGATGTAAAATGTCTTTTTGTAAATAGTATTATAAAAGTGACTTGAAAAGTTACGTTAATATATAAGTATTCTATATAAAGTACACTGCAATATATTCTTAAAGCAGATAACTGAAAAATTGATCCCAAATACTTACCACTGGACAAGGAATTGGCGAAAGTTTGATGGGGATAAGTCCTATGACGTTTTTTGGACAAATGATATCCAATAAATTTGGACTTCACTAATTTTTAACCTACTAAGCCTGACGTCAAATCTGCAACTGACACACGAGAGAAAAATTCATTGTTGGAAAGTATTTGCGGCATTGTTAAAGTTAAGGCGATTATACATTCTTACAATTAAAAAACTTATATTGTTGTTATGAACTTCTCCCATTGTTGAATATAACGTGTTTTTACATTGTTACATAAACAAACCTTGATTGTTCTCGAGAACATGTTGTTTTAAGTTGATTTCGTAAGAAATACTACCTATTGCAATCGTTACCATTGTGCAGCTTTTGAAAAATCCCTTCGTGCTTTTCATTACATGATCTGAGGAACCCAAAACCACTCCGACCTAAAAAGTTTATATATATATATGTACTAAATTTTATCCGCACGACAAAAGTCGCGATTATGCACGAATTGTCTTCAAACTCGCCAAACACATTGAGATGGCTAATATCTCGGCGGGGATTGCAAATGAAAAAAATCGACCCAGGGCAGTAGAAATGGGGGAGGGTTAAAAAATTTTAATACCGCCTTAACAGAATTCTGATAAAACCAGCTCTTGCAGAAAATTGGTAGGAAAATTTAAAAAAAATTTCGTTATAGCAGTTGTCAACAATTAAAAAAAACCACAATGAAATTCTTACCACAACAATTACTTTTCTATTGCAAGATTCCCATGTGAAAAATAAAAATTATGTATATATTATTACACTGTTAAAAATATCGAGAAAAATTACCTCTGATTTTAAAGGCTCTCTATTTTCTGACCAATGAGAACGCTACATAAACACCTATGAAGCGTTCTCATTGGTCAGAAAATAGATAGCCTTGAAAAACAGAGGTAATTTTTCACGATATTTTTAACAGTGTACGCTATCGTATCTCCAAACATACAAGGGAGGTTACCGTAGGAGGGACCCTGTTCTGTCGCCAAATGCCGCCAAATTTGTCCCCAACTTGTTGATATCTCTAATATTTCGCCAATTCCCCATATACTTCCATTGTAAACCAATAGAGTTTACTTGCTTACATAAAATCAACATATTGAGATATTTTAACGCAACAAAAACTAATATTGGTACTACTTCGTTATCCCGTTGCTCAAAAATCTATCGCCTAACTATAAGATTAAATGTCAATAATTGTTGATCGTAAATGGCCCATTCATTTGACTTTAAGCAAATTACACGTATTTACGTCATCAAGTGGTTTTTATTTGTATTTTTATTAATGTTATACTAATTTATTTGCTCTTTTGTTATTTAAAATAAAAATTATGCCAATTTGTATAATGTGGCGAGTTGTTTTGCGATTTATACAATTTGGAGAAATGGTCAACGGGATAACTAAGTATTACCCTAATTAAAATCACGATTCTGTAAAAAACAGCTTTTACAGAAAAATGGAAATTAAAATCTCGTCAAAAGCGTCCAAGTAAAGTTGTTAAACTGAGTATATCTCTAGTCTTAATTAAGTTTTTGTTGGCGAATTAGTACTTAACTTCGAAATCTACTTCGCATGTAGGCCGAGCCGGCAGGGATTATTTTTTACACGCTTTTCTTTAAATCAACCTGTTTTTTGTATTAGTCCGTGAGCCGGTGACATCAAAAGTCCTGTTATCGCGGAATTGAAAATTTTTTATGTAAATCAACAGTAAAAAGTCATACGAATAAAATGAGCACGATACGACTAGGTTTGACATGCCGAAAATAAGTTAAATTAAATTAAGTATTATTAAAAAAACTATAATGTTTTACCGTCATCGCGGATATCAACCACTCTTAAAGCAGTTCATAGAAGAAATTTGTGCTCTTTCAGAAAAAATTGGTATTACAAACTGTATTCTGCCGGAAAAGACTGTTATACCTATTTTAAAACGATGGACGGTGATAAAATTACACATTTATTAACCATTTGGAAAAATGGTTATTGTCCTCGTCAGGGTAGGAAATCAAAAGCATATCTGAAGCTTTTTATTGGTTTAATCCGCATTTTATTCGTTTTCTGATTGGTCTATAATACAGTAATATGTATTTTCCCTTTACTTCCGACAGAGATGGATACTTCTGTTGCCACTATGACAAAAAAGTAATAAAAACTAAAAAAAAACTCCGAAACAAATTGAGATACAGCTTTCAAACAAATTGCATTTAAAGGTACATTTTTTTCTCTATACGACGGGGATGTTTAAGAATGAAATTTCATTTAAAATTGGTCGTCATCTTTCTTTGAAATCTGACGATGGAAAAGCCTTTTCCCGAACAGCCAATGAAATGCTTGGATAATACGTAGGTTTCAAGTGGATAATACGTAATAGTGTTATTACACGTAAAAATTCCAAGAAACAAAAATCGCCTGCGACACGTCAGATTTCCCGCCTATGAAGCCACTTTTTACGTTTTCCAAACATTTCATTGGTTCTGCGGGAAAAGGCTTTTCCATCGTCAGATTTCCAAGCACTTGATTGGCTGTTACTGGCGACCAGCTTCGTTTCAGGCGTCAAAAAGCGCCGACAGAAGAAAGTTGCTTGCGTTTGAAGCGACTCCCCTGGAGCCATAGGATTAGCATGGAGACGCCTGGAATTTGAAGCGACTTATACCTCTCGTGTAATAAACACTTTAAGTTTCAGGAAATCTGATGAGTCACAGGCGATTTTTGTCGCTTGCAATTTTTACGTGTAATAACACTATTATTGTTTAATCCATGGCGTAGGTAATGTATGATCAACTCCGTGCGATTTTTTTATGTTTTAAAGTTCAATCTTTGAAAACATCATTTTCCAAATGGTCGTTGTAATTTGCTAAATTGCTTTTTTTTTTTACTTTAAATTTTTACCGGTGGCTGTCTTATTTCGTGTCTGGACGCTATCCAAATGTCGACTTTCCTCAAAAACGGTATTTCATTACAGTTTTTAGATAATAATTAATTCAATTAAGATTATTTTCGGCATGTCAAACCTAGTCATACCTAGCTCATTTTGTTCGTATTACTTTTTACTGTCGATTTACAGAATTTTTTTTTTCAATACCGCGATGACGGGACTTTTGACATCACCGGCTCCCGGACTGTATGAAAAGACGTAGTTTTGTAATCTATTTTTAACCCACTTCCTGATAAACTAGAACTATAATATTACGGTCACAGGTGTGTTACCGATGGCAATACAACATTTTAATATACAGTAGATTTCCGTTACAACGAACTCCACGGGACTGCTAGAATATTTCGCTGTAAGGATTTTTTCGTTGTAACGGAATTACTCCTATTTATCTAATGAATTACATATACATGGAAACTAATTATGTAAGATAAATTTACCTTTCGTTATAGAAGATTTTAATGGAAGACTAGTTAAATTAACATATAAAAAGTTAGTAAGATAAAATTCAATTTTAAAAATACAAAATTACGGACTAATCTTTATTTAGTAGCACATTATTGTAGAAAATCTGTGATTTAGTTTGTACAACGGAATGTGTAGTTGTTGATAACAAAAACTTGTGTAACGAATGAATGTGAGAAAATACCTCCTCTGGAACATTTTTTTGATGAGAAACAAAAGCACGAATTTCTCCAAGCATGAAAGAGTAGGGTAACTTTTGAGAACGGAAAAGGTAACTTTTGAATCGCCGGAAACATCAATATCGTCATCACTGTATTCGTAATTTTGTCGGTCTAATGTACTTTCAATGGACAAAATGATATCTTCACCAGACACTTCAGAGCATATTCGAATATTGTCATCCACAGATAAGAAGTCCTCCAAATACACCTGATCAGGGACTGATGTTAATTTTTTGGCAATGTTTAACTCAGAGGATTCATTCAAATCTAAAATTTCTGATTCATTTTCTTTAGTCTCAGTTAACCGGGCATGTTTCCAACAGCTAGAAATTGCTGATTGGCTAATTTCTTGCCACGAAACAGAGATCATTTCAAAAAAAGAAAGAAAAGCTCTATGAAAATTTTTCGTTGTAACGGAATTCCTAAAAAACTGCACTTCGTTAAATCGGAATTTTCAATACCTTAAGGTTAATGCAATTTGAAAAGGGGATTTGTCAAATTTCGTTGTAACAGGATTTTTCGTTGTAATGGAATTCGTTGTAACGGAAATCTACTGTATTTTAAACTTAATTATAAATTAATACGGTCGTTTTAAGGCATTTTTCCGTTAACCCGCCACAGGCGATAAGTTGCCAGATATTTTTTTTTTAATTCTTACAATTGTATAAAGATAGAACCAAAAAAGAATTTAATGATGCACCAATAAACGTTCGCTAAAATATGCCAAATAGACATGAAATTGCAACAATGAAACATTTTAAAAGAAAAAAAAATAGAAAATAAATTACAAATTAAAAAATGAAGAGTGCGATATTTAAAAAATACGCTTCTTGTTTTCTTATCTGAAAGAAGGAACAGAGCAAAAATTATATATTTTTAATAAATTTACTTGCTTGCGCTTTTTACCAAGGGTAAAAAAAGCCATGAATTTTTCATAATCGGATTCAGTGCATACGCCAAATGAAGGTATTGTAACGGAATTTCTTTGGAAAAAACATTAATCTTAGCCAAAAAATTAGGCGTGATTGCCAAGATAAAAGTTGAATGCTTTAAAAAAAAGTATTTTAAAAGCTGTCTTTACTTTTATTCTTACTTTTTAAAGCAAATAAAAATATATTGTACTTAAATAACAATATACATCAATATATCCTGTATCGTCAATTTCATCTCTTTAAAAATAAACCAAAATTTTAATTTAAAGCTACGAATCTCTAAAGTTTATAATGAAACTCTTTAACCATAGTGGAAACTGAACCATAGTCTAACTTTGTAACTCAAAAGAAGCATAAATGAGATCCGCATCTTTGACTTTAAGGAGCAAAAAAAAAAAAAAAAAAAAAAAAAAAAAAAAAATCAATTTAACAAATTACAACGACCATTTGGAAAATGATTTTTTCAAAGACTAAAATTTAAGACTTAAAAAATCGCACGGAGTTGATCATGCATTACGTACGCCATGAACTAAACATTAATAGTGTTATTACACGTAAAAATTGCAAGCGACAAATATCGCATGCGACTCGCCAGATTCCCTGAAAATTACGTATTATCTACCTGAAATTTACGTATTATACAAGCACTTCATTGGCCGTTCGGGAAAAGGCTTTTCCATCATCAGATTTCCAAGAAATCTGACGACCAATTTTAAATGAAATTTCATTCTTAAGCTTCTAAACATCCCACAATATTACTTTTTACACCATCGTATAGAGAAAAAAATGTACTTTTAAATAAACTTTTGAAAGCTGTATCTCAATTTGTTTCTGAGTTCTTATTTTTTTTTTTTTTTTTTTTTTTTTTTTTTTGTAGTTTTTATTACTTTTTTGTCATAGTGGGAACAGAAGTATCCATCTCTGTTGAAAGTAAAGGGAAATACAGATTACTGTATAGACCAATCAGAAAACGAATAAAATGCGGATTCAACCAATAAAACGCTTCAGATATGTTTCTGATTTCCTACCCTGACAGAGGACAATAACCATTTTTCGATTTTTTTCAACTTGAGCAATTTGCCAACACAAAGAACAAATTTTTGGTGCCGCATAATAATGTAATTTTCTCATACGCTTTATTTGATAAATAAATATTCTAAACTTTACCATTTCTGAATAAATGTGATACATGAAGAATGCTTGATTTTTTTTCTAAAATATATGAATCCAACTTTCCAAAGATTAAACATAGCAGAAAAAAACATTTTTTTTCTTTCCTGTTTTCTTATATGAAAGAAGAAACTGAGCAAAAATTATATATTTTTTAATAAATTCACTTGCTTGCGCTTTCTACCAAGGGTAAAAAGAGCCGTGAATTTTTCAAAATCGGATTCAGTGCCTACGCCAAATGTATGTTTCCAGATATTTTTTGTAACTCTTACAATTGTATAAGGGTAGAACCAAAAATGAATTTAATGATGCACCAATAAACGCTCGCTAAAATATGCCAAATATATATGAAACAGCATTTTAAAAGCAAAAAAGTAAAAAAAAAAGCAATTTAACAAATTACAACGAACATTTGGAAAATGATTTTTTCGAAGTCTAAAATTTCAGACATAAAAAATCGCACGGAGTTGATCATACATTACGTACGCCATGAATTAAACATTAACATTCCTGGACCCATCATGAACAAATTTTAAAAGAAATTTCAGTTTTACAATTTTCGGTACTGTAAATTTTTAAACTTCTACGGAGCTGGTCATACATTACGTACGCCATGCATTAAACATTAATATTCCTGGAACAATTTTAAATGAAACTTCATACATTACGTACGCCACGGATTACATTTTTCGGTACTGCAAATTTTTAAACTTCTATGCAGCTGGTCATACATCACGTACGCCATTGATTAAACATTAATATTCCTGGACCAATTTTAAATGAAATTTCATTCTTAAACTTCTAAACATCCCACAATATTACTTTTTACACCGTCGTATAGAGAATAGAATGTACTTTTAAATGCAATTTGTTTGAAAGCATTATCTCAATTTGTTTCTGAGTTATTAATTTCTTTTGTAGTTTTTATTACTTTTTTGTCATAGTGGCAACAGAAGTATCCATCTCTGTTGAAAGTAAGGGGAAAATACAGATTACTGTATAGACCAATCAGAAAACGAATAAAATGCGGATTCAACCAATAAAACGCTTCAGATATGTTTTTGATTTCCTACCCTGACGGAGGATAATAACCATTTTTCCAAATGGTTAAAAATTAAAAAGATTGAATCATTTTCGGTACGCCCTCTTTTATTTCGCAGATGCGTGCAACGTATATAAAAATAACATGATTTATGATTTAATAATTTCCCATTCTAATCATTCCATAAATTTAACACAGGCAGATGTATTTATTTCATGTTTGATGTAAACATCTCGATGGTTTCCTATCTGCAATTCGTGCGGTTACTGGCAGTGGCAATTGTAACTCGGACTCTATTTTCTCGCCAGTAATTTAAAACTCCCCATAGGTTTTTTTTTTTTTTTTTTTTTTTTTTTTAACGACCAATTTCTGGCGTTCGTTGGATTCTCGGATTGGCTTAGATTCCGTAGGATATTGGCGTGGAAAATTTCTGTAATCCTGTCATTCTGCTCCTGTTTTTGAGACTGTAAACACTTCGTGTGTTTGGTGGACCACCCTGCCAACTGAATACTTTAATTCAGAATTAAAGTAATTGTTGTCTCTGAAATGTGGATTTTATGTTCCCAACCTCGGTTTTAGCAAATTTCACGGTCCAATGTATACGAAATTGTACGATCTTTGTCGGCATAACTATTTGAATTTTCAAAAGACTACTGAACATCATCTATTTTGGGTGTAATGAAATCCCCTCATTACAGTATATTTCTAGCTTTGTCTATACTAATATTATAAAGAAGTGAAAATTGTTTGTTTGTTTGTAGGAGGTAATCTCCGGAACTACCGAACCGATTTCAAAAGTAATGACGGTGTTAGTCCTTGTTCGAACGTAGGCTACATTTTATGTCGGTGCCACTATCACAAAGGGAATGCAGGAGTAAAACACGTTCTAAAAATGCGATTTTTGTGTTACTGAGGGGCCTAGAAACATGAAATTTAGAATGGTAGTTACTTATAAGATATAAATGATCTCTAAGAACGTTTCTTAAAAAAATCAAAGTTTACGACGGATGATAATGCGCGAAAAGCGTTCTAAAAACATTCTAAATGGCGATTTCTACGCAATCTCATAAAGTATCAAATCGATTTCAAAAGTAGTGATTGAAAATTCATGGTGATGACAGCCCTTGCTTTAACATAGTCTCTATTTTAAGTCGGTGATAAAATACCTTTACACCAAAGGGGGAGCAGGAGCAAGAAACATTCTAAATTGCGATTTCTGTATTACTGAAGGGCCTAGATACATGAAATTTAGCACGGTAGTTACTTATTAGATATAAACGATCTGTAACAATATTTCCTAAAAAATTCGAAACTTAAAAGGGGTGAAAAGCGTTCTAAAAACGTTCTAAATTGCGATTTTTACTCATCTTTTGAAGTACCAAACCATTTTCAAAGGTAATGGTTGGAAATTGATGGTGACAGCCCTTGCTTCAGCATAGGCTGTATTTCATGTTGGTGTCACTACCACCGGGGGGGTTGCAGGAGAAAAAACGTTCTAAATTTTGATTTTTGTGATATTGCAGGGGCTAGCAACGTTAAATTTGGCATGGTAATTATTTATAAGATGTAAATGCTCTTTAAGAACAGTTTCTAAAAAATTCAAAATTTAAAAGGGGTGAAAATTTCCAAAAAGCATTCTAAATTGCAATTTCTACGCAATTTCAGGAAATATCAAACCGATTTCAAAAGTAATGGTTGCAAATTGATAATGATAGTCCCTGCTCCAACATAGGCTATATTTCATGTTGTTGAAATACTTTGACTTACTACCACTGGAGAGTTGCAGGAGCAAAAAAGGTTCTAAATCGCGTTTTTTGTGATATTGAGGGGTCTAACATTTTGAAATTTGGCATGTTAATTACTTAAAAGATTGCATTAAAATTTCTCAATTTGTTGATTTTCTTTAAGCAAGTAAACCCTATTGGTTTACAATGGAAGTCTATGGGAATTTGGCAAAATATTAGAGATATCGCCCAGTTGGCGTCACTTTTGGCGACTCATTTTGGTCGCCAAATTTGGCGATATGTCGCCAAGTTGGCGACAAAACAGGATCCCCCCTACGATAACACCCCTTATATGTATGGAGATACGATAGCGTAATATATATATATTTTTTATTTTTCACATGGAAATCTTGCAATAGAAAAATAATTGTTGTGGTAAGAATTTTATTCTCTTTTTTTAATTGTTGGCAACTGCTATAACGAAAAGTGTTTAAATTTTCCTGTCATTTTTCTGTAAGACCTGGTTTTAGCAGAATCATGTTAAGGCGGTATTCGAAATTTTTAACCCTCCCCCATTTCTACTGTCTTGGGCTGATTTTTCTCATTTGCAATCCCCGCCGAGATATTAGACATCTCAATGTTTTTGGCGAGTTTGAAGACGATCCATGCATAATTGCGACTTTTACCGTGCGGACAAAATTTAGCACATACATATATATACATATATATACACATATATATATATATATATATATATATATATATATATATATATATAAGGGAGACTAGGGACGGTTGACCATACAGGAGGCTTAACCCACCCATCAATTTTTATATTTAAAAGAATTTCAGAGTTTTATAAATAGGTGTCAACCAAAGCTACTTGAACGCTCACAGTAAATTTTTAGTAAATAACAGTTATAGGACCGGAAGACAGTATAAAAATTTAAATTTCGTAATTTTTTAATAAATGTTTTTCTTGACCCAAATCGCTTGAAAAATAATTCGTTACCTTATTTAAACCATTTTTGTAATTGGAAGTATGCATCTAGGACCAATGGTTGCGAAAATAAAGGTCGGTCAGGTTATACGTGGACACACTGTATCTATATATATATACAGGGTGCAATATGTTATCTATCGCCGACCATTAATTTCTCAACCGTTGGTCGTAGACATATAGTTCAAATTACAAAAACGTTTCAAATGAGGTAAATATTCATGTTGTGGTATTATTTAAAGTAAAAACACAATTTTATAAAAATTACGAAACATAACTTTTTATACGGTCCCCCAGTCCCTATAGTTATATTTAGTAAAAGTTTACACACATCATAACAAATATAACACAAAACGTTTGACATCTGTACTACAAAAATTGACACAATTATTAAATTTTAAAGTTTGTGATTTTTGCACATGATTTTGTCTTTCATTGAGGGATCAGTTAAAAGATGAATTAAAGTAATTCGAGATCAAAATCAGGGTGCAATTCCGCTGCCATTTATCTTGTCCTCAGTGAGTATGTTTTATTTTCCGGTTGCCGATTCTACCTACTTTGACGTTTGAATGTTGTTCGACCCATAAAAGTTAGTTCAAAATTTTAGATACCGGCTAAAAGTGGTTTCGCCGTAAAAAGGACATTGCACCCTGAAATTGATCTCGAATTACTTTAATGCATCTTTTAACTGATCCTTCAATGAAAGACAAAATCATGTGCAAAAATTTCAAACTTTGAAATTTAATAACTGTGTCAATTTTTGTAGTACAGATGTCAAACTTTTTGTGTTATATCTGTTATGATACGTATAAACTTTTACTAAATATAACTATAGAGACTGGGGTACCGTATAAAAAGTTAGATTTCATAATTTTTATAAAATTGATTTTTTACTTTAAATAATGCCACAACATGAATATTTATCTTATTGAAACGTTTTTGCAATTGGAACTATATGTCTACGGCCAACGGTTGCGAAATTAAAGGTCGGCGATAGATAACATATTGCACCCTGTATATATATATACACAGTGCGTGTAAAAAGTTTAAGGACAGCAAAAAATTGTAAAAATTTTGATAAAATGAAAATACGACAAGTAAAATAGTAATTTAATGTTGATCATAAAGTAGAAATACTAATATAAAAGTCAACAGAATGTATCTGTGTCCTTTTTAATGCGAAAAAAATCACAATTA
Source organism: Maratus speciosus (assembly GCA_963932465.1). Classification (NCBI taxonomy): domain Eukaryota; kingdom Metazoa; phylum Arthropoda; class Arachnida; order Araneae; family Salticidae; genus Maratus; species Maratus speciosus. Next base: position 641,946 of record CAWVRF010000005.1, read on the forward strand.
TGCAAAAAACGCTATTTTTGACTGTGTAAAAACTTTAAGGACGCCAGTATTTTTTTTTATAGAAATGTTATATATAATTATTATTAAGAATCGACCGAAACAAGTTTTTAATGCCAAAGCCGAAACCGAATTTCGGAGATCTTTCTATTTTCGGCCGAAAACGAATATGTCCAAAAACGTTTTTAAAGTAATTAAATTGTATGTATTAAAGTAATTAATACATACATAAATATATTATTAATTAATTATACATATTTATTAAATATGCATAATAATTAATTAATTATGCGTATTTATTAAATATACATAATTATTAATTAATTACTTGTTGCCCAAATTGTCTCTCTGTTCCTTAGATACAAAACTTTTTTTTTCATATAAAATAAAACGTAATTAATTCATCAACGACACAGAAAGATTTTCTAATTGTACGAATTTCATTTAATTAAAAAATATTTTAGCTTTATGTATACACACCTCGATTTATCTTTTATAATGATTTCTGTGAATGATCATCTGTTATACTAGAACTTTCTCAAAGAGTATTCGAAACTCTTCTGCGGTTTCAAACCGAAATTTTTCTGTTACTTTTATGTCTGCAGCTTTTAATGAGCACGTGAAAAAGCTTAGTTATATATGCATTGCTTGCTTTATAATTTCCATTCACGTCTTGAGTCAGTTATGACTGATAGTTACAAACAACGAAATTCGTAGTAATAAATAGTATCATTTGAACCGGCCGATAAAGCTCAAATCGATGAGAAATGTTGAAAATTTCCGAAGGAAGAAACGAGATTTTTAGAATACTGATAGTATCGGCCCAAAATCTGAGTTTCGCCGAAAACGAATTTTCGGAAAAACTACTGCACCAAATTAAACTAGAGAAAATTTCCTACATTTTTCATATACAATGTTTTTTTCTAAGATGAATACTTGTGGCAATACCAGCAAAAAGAATTTTAGCGATATATTCAAGTTCCATCATCGGAGGACGAAAACGCAATACAATCACAATGCATCCATTTCAATCAGCAATTTGAAGCTTTTTTGTTAATTGTAGTTGCATTTCGAATATGTTAGAATTTGCTTACCAAGTTTTAAGCCTTTTATATACCGGGTGATTATAATTAAAGTTACGATTTCAAAAATCGATAATTTTAAAACTACTGATCAGAATAACTTGATATTTGAGCAGAACAATCCTGAGGCAATGAAATTTTGTTTGGCGAAGGAAAAATATCAGTTCCAAAATGTGCCGATAGATGGCGCTGTCGGGGTTCACATTGTCTGGAGATATGAAAATTACTAATACGTGACATGCGCACCGCAGACATAGCTGCCATAAAAATGCAGAGCCTCTTTGCCCGAATGCTTCATCATGACTCTGACTATGAACAATCGCGCTCTGCTCTTGGTGCTTTTTTATAAGAACGATGACTGTGCACTTACAGGTATTAGGAAGTTTCGGACATTAAAATCCATAAACAGGGGTCCAATAAGCATAAATGGTCTGTGAAAAATGATTACTAAATTCGAAGAGACCGGTTTATTTAACGTTGAACGGGGTAGAGGAAGGAAGTCAGTTTCGACTACGGCCATGGAAGATGTGGCTACAGCATTACAAGAACAGACTCACAGTGAGGCTGGAATCAGCAGTGCACGGAGAATTGGCCGAATACTGGATATGCCGAGCAGCACGGTGCGTAATGTCCTACGGAACATCTTGCGCTGTTATCCGTACGAGATAACTCATGTGCAGGACCCGCTGACCTGGAAGCACGTCAATCTATTGCACTACAATTTCTTGTCCGGATGGAAGTGGACAACGGATGACCATGGAACATTCTGCGGTCTGACGAAGCCCACTTTCGTTTGATAAATTCTGTAAATTCGCAAAATTGCAGCATATGGGCGATCGAGAATCCGTCCCAGCTACAGCCTTTACCTCTTCAGTCTGAAAAGGTCACTGTGTGGTGCGGAATAACGGCAGCGTTTATCGTCGGTCCGTTTTTCTTCGAGGAGATCACACCTGCGGGTTCTGTTACCTGCACCGTTACTGGCAAGTGGTGTGAAGCACTTTTGCGTAACCATGTCCTTCCGGCACTTCAGCAGCGTCAGTGTGCAGATCGCACAATATTCAGGCAAGATGGCTCTCCTCCGTACATTGCTACTCCTGTGAAGCAGCTACTGAGTTCTAATTTCGGAGATGATAGGATCACAAGCCGCCATTTTCCAACAACGTGGCCGCCACGTTCCCCCGACTTAAACCTGTGTGGTTTCTGGCTTTGGGGGTACCTGATGAGTGTTGTTTACAACGGGCGGATTCAGAATTTAGCCGATTTGAAGGCAAGCATCACATATCACACCCATTGCATCAGTGCAGATACCCTCTGATCTGTTGTGGAGCATGCCGTTTAGCGCTTCCAATTACTAGCGGAACAAGGCGGAGGGCATATCGAACAACTTATGTTTTAATCATCAGTAAGGTGTTTGTTCCATGCAGCTCTTTTTTTTTTAATTTTTCTCATTATCGCTGTTGTCGCTGTAAACACGGAGTCTTGTCTTTTCGCTAATTAATTTTTAGTAAACCCCTGAACTCTATTTTTACCTTTTGGCTAACAACATTCCTGTGTTTAACGATTACATTTTTGGTCTTTCCCCCCTGACATTACGCTGACAGCGCCATCTATCGGCACATTTTGGAACTATTCTTTTCCTTTGCCAAACAAAATTTCATTGCCTCACGATTGTTCTGCTAAAATATCAAGTCATTCTGACCAGTAGTTTTAAAATTATCGACTTTTGAAATCGTAACTTTAATTATAATCACCCGGTATTTATCAACTAAATAAATTGAAATCAGGTCATTAAGAAAAATATAAAGGGTTTTTTAAAAAGGTACTTTCAGTTTCGAAACTGAAAGTACGTTTTTTAAAAAAAATCTGCAACTAAAATCGAAAAAGTAAAAAAGAGTCATATTAAAGATTGAGCTCAGCTATCCTATACAAAAAAAATCGTTTAAAAATATTCAAATTGAAACGAGAAATTCGAAAATAGCCTGCCCACAGGATTAACATTACGGAGCGTGTGTTTTCAAGTGCGTGAAGAAGGCTGTAAGTGGCCCTAAGGCTGTTCTCAAATCCAAAGGGTCAACTTTCTGACATAAGTTTTAATTCATTTTTGTTCGAAACGCATGAAACTAGAAGGTGTTGTTATTCAGAAACTGTGTCATCGAACTGTTTTTTCCGTTTTCTTGTAAACGCAATAGATCTTTCAGAAAATACTGTCAAAGTTGGCATTTTGAACTGAACTTTCGAACGAAAGAAGAAAATCCAGTCAGTAAGGTGAGAAAAGCGCCGTGTCACGTGATCAAAATCGCTTATAACTCAATAGGTAATTGATTGATTAAAAAATGGAAAATATAGTTCGATTCCAAATCGCTTCCATGGTCAGGATTTCCAATTTTATATCTTCCCATTAAAAAATGAATTTGTAAATGTGTCAAAACGTTTTGCGCCTGTTGAGAAGAGCAGTTGAGAACCATAGATTAACATCCAAGATCGGACATTCCCATAGAGCGTAATGGTAATGCGATTGCGATCGTAGCGCCCTTAGTGACAATGGGGAAGAAACTCCCCATCCTTGTAGTATGCTTATTACTGAGTATCTACCTTATTGTGATCTTTCTGTTTTTAATGTTGCATGTTTACGTTTTCGATAGAATCTTACACCGATACATGAACATAGAATAGACATTCTATTTTATATATCTAATATCTATTCTATGTTCATGCACGGATATATGTTTTTTTTTTTTTTTTTTTTTTTTTTTTAAGTGCAACGAATACTAGGTAAAAATTTCGTCTTGAATGCTATATATCAAAAGCAATGATGTAACATAAAAATATACGAAATGTTGAACTCTAAAAGTCCCAGAAAATTTCATAATTATTCCCCTTTGGCAGGAAAATTTTTATAGCCCGTGTTTTATAAATTTATGAAGTTTAACGTATTAAACAATCGTTACAATAATCTTTTAAAATTTATGCATTTTCACTTCCTTACAGATAAAATAAAAAGATTGTTTCTAATGTAAATAACGTACAATCAATTCAATAATGTTTATAATATTAACATATAAGAAATAATAATAATAATATTACAGATAGGGAAAAATTCCTTTCGACAAATTTTTAGAATTGTATAAATCTAAAAGTTAAAAATAAATAGAGGTGCTGACATTACACTCAATAAAATTTTATTCGATATGAATAAATTGACACAATACCTGAATTTGATTTTTTACAATTTAATCTTATAAACTTACACATTTGCATTCTTAACAGAATTTTCTGGCGACTTTCTTTTATATTATTAGTCTAATTAAAAAAAAGCAGCTAAATAAATAAAGCAAGCATGAATAGAATATCGTCTGACACCTGCTTCGTTTTAGAAACGAATAGATATTCAAACCATAGAGGATAAACATATTTCTTCAACATATGTAAATTTCAGAGGTTTGTTAGTTCTTCCCCCTTGCCGATAGGGACCTAGTACTGTTGCCATTACAGATTTTGCCGTAAATGTCCCATCTTGGTCCTTAATCTATGTTGAGAACAGCCTTAAGATAGAAACATGATTTAAATGTCATTTTAAATAGGAAAAAAAAACAGAGAAAGTTGTAATGTAATAAGGTATTTTTAGAAAATTTGAAGATATTTGTGTCCCGGGCTCCCTTAACTTTTGCAAGAAATATATTATATTCTTCTTTTGAAAAAAATCGATATTTTTTTTTCTTTTTTTAATTTCAGTATGTCCAATTGATAGTCAAAACGTAACTTTATGACTCCTAAATCATCATCCATTGTGGTTATGAATGGAGTAAACTTTGTAAAATTTTCAAAACAATTAAGCACACCTTAGAAACTCACGACAAATATAACATGACATCGACGCTACTTAGCAGACAAAACAATCGAAACTGTTGAAAAATAAATATTTTCGAGCGTCCCCAAAAATGTGACTTCCTTCAACTGATATCGTCAAGCTGTTGCCAACAGACAAAAAGAAACTTGCGCGCTCACAAAAGCTAAATTATTATTTATACTTTAGTAGCTACAAATATTACTTAAACACTTTTTAAAAATAACCATTCTGCAATTATCACACACAATACAATTAATTGAAAATAATAATCATCAAAATTGATAAAAGGAAGGCGCGCAATTTCCATTTGCCAAACATCAATTATTCAACCATAATTCCAACCAATCGATTGTTACGGTACATAAAAACAAAACATATTATTTTTCATTCAATTAAATTCAGGTTTGGTGGATAGTGTACAATTTTTACAATTAATTAAACCTAAAATGCTGTACCAAGAAATTTAACAATAATAATTTATAACATTTAAACACTTACTTGTAACTGGCATTAACACTAATTGTAAGCAAAACAAAGATCGTTACTTTTGTAAATAAAACAAAGATCGCGATTTTGTAAACAAACTGGCCCCAGAAATAAAATTAATGTTTTCAATATTGACTAAACTATTGTTTTAGATTAAAGTCTTAAATTTAATTATTTACGACATAACATTTAGTTTTATTACAAAGTTAAATTACTTTGATATTTATAAGTAATAAACAATTAATTTTAAAAAAATCAAAAAACCCGACTGCGTAAAAAGCGAACTAATTAATTATTTCTCATCAATGTGAAACTATTTTTTTTTTCAATTCCTACTATTAGCTCACACTCTCGCTATATATATCTTGTTCAAATATTCAATCATTAATAAAATACTTATTACTAATCCAATCAAGCTCAAATAAATTTTTTTGAACTTGTAGTGGATGACACTTGATGTTAATCCAGTTTTTTTCAAATATTAATTCATTAATTAAATTAAATTAATTAATTTTCAATAATAGAGAGAGCCCTCTTCTTGATCAAGGCATTTTAAGCGCCACTGAAGAGGAAAGAAGAATGGGGGGAAAAAATTCTCTTATTGACCTAAGTAGGAATTGACTTAAAATATTTTTTTTATATTACTTGTTTATATTACTTACCTATTTTTTTTATTTACTTGTATTGATGACTTTTAAGTTGTATTTAATTGTTAGTTCCTATCTATAAACACTGTTTTGATGAGGTCTATAGATGTCTATGATGGTTAGAGTTGCAGTAAAGCTAGAGATCCTACCTACACAACTTTCAGGTTATATAATATTTTAACGGAGCTTCTGACTGTAAAATAGTCAATGAAACATCGTCTTCATTTTGAAAGACCTATCCAATGATATGCCACTCAGTAGGATGCGTAAATGTTTTAATTTTTCGTCTCTACCGTCCTTTTGTATTTTACGGCCGCCATTTTGAATTTATTAAAACAAAACATATCCTATAACCATCGGGCCGTTAATACGAATTGATAGAGACCTCATTCATTAAAATCCATCCAGCCGTTGGGATGTTTCGAGGGTATAAAGAAATCCACATACACAGATACGCGTGAAACACATAACCCTTCTTTTCAGTCGGGTAAAAATAAAATTACTTTTAATTTTTTAAATATTTATAATGAAGTTACAAAAATAACTAGCTGGATGTGCCAATTCCAAATTTTCTTCTATCTCATACATCTTACTATTTCAAACACTAGTTACAAATGTTAATACTTCAATATTATTAGTTCAATATTATTATACCAACTTTCATTTTCATCTAAAATTTCTGTTCCAGTCAATTAATCAGAATAAGTCGATCTCGATCATATTTATTAAAATAAATAATTTTTCGTTATTCTGTTGTACAACAGCTGTTTGTGAATAGCAAGTTGCTAGCAGGATGCGAAGTTCCCATCGCTTCCCGAGCCACCAATATATTGTACAAAAAACTACGAAAAATCAAGAAAATTTTACAAAAATCACTATTACAGTGCCACCTTCTGGCGGAATATTTCCAAATTCAAGGTGAAACTGCTGGCCATAGCCAAAAATATACACAAAAAATTGGTTCAATTCTATGCTTGACTTCATACACTTTTCGATTGTAAAATAATGAAAATGGCACAAAAATCGCGATTACAGCGCCTCCTTCCAGTAGAATATTTCCATATTGAAAGAGGTTCTGCTGGCCATAGCCAAAAACATTCACAAAAAATTTGTTTCAATTCTATGCATAACTTCATACACTTTTTGATGGTACGATGGCGACACATGGACAGACAGACATTTTGTATAAACATGTGTTTTTGGGATGACATGTTGACCCCTAAAACGTGTAAATCCGTCGAAAAACATTTCGATTACAATACTTTCTTCAATTAAAGATAGAAGAAAGTAAAAATAGGCCTGTTTAATTGTTAAATTTAAAAGAAAGAAAGAAAATTAATAAAGTCATACTTTAATAAACAACTTCAAATTTTGTTTTACAATCTGAAAGTAAAGGTATAATTTTTAAAAAAATGTAAACGTAAATTCTTAAATTTGTTATAAAGAGTTCAAATATCAATGTTAGGAAAGATGGCAATTCTTTAAACTTTTGAGAATTACCTTTCACTCATGAATACTGAACTTACTACATTTCATATTTTGCACCCTAAACAAAATTTGTTCGGCATTGTTTGGGGGTCAAACGATTTCTCTTATTCTTATACCGAGTGTCCTAAAAAGGACTGACTGATTTTAAAATTCAATAACTTGCAAACGGTGACAGATATTTAAAAAATTCTTGCAGGAGCGTTATGCATGATCTCAGAAGTTTTTTTTTTACTGTGATTCTCGAATTTAGTTCGAATTACAAACAATAGATGGCGCTGCGAGCATTTTTGACTAAATCCAGGCCCGATTTTTGGTACTTCGGGACCCACTCAATACATTTTAATCTCCTTTTTTGGATGGGAGAAGAGAAAGGACAAAAAAATTAGCTTGAATTTAGCACCTATAGCTTGCAATCTATTATTTTCAATTCGGACTAAATTCGAGAATGACGGTAATAAAAACTCCTGACATCATACAAGCCCGGTGGTTAAGGGTTTGAATTCGAAATTAATTAGGGGAAAGCTGGAAATTATTTTAATCCCTTCAGTTTAGGTCTAGAATGAATACGCTATGTTTTCCCCCTCGTACTAGGTGAGCGTTAGGAAATATGTATAGATTTATAGTAAAAAAAAAAAAAACACGTTTTTTTTACATACCATAACAGTATCTCCAAACAACTAACTCTGTCAAAAACATTGTCAGTACAAATGTTGTAGAGCTTAAAATTCTGAGTAAAATGAGTACGTACACTTAATATTTTTGTTGAACATTAAGGTCACAATTCCAGTTTAAAGTTTTAGACCCGTGGTCAGGGGGTTGAACTCAGAATTGATTAGGAGAAAACTGGAAATTGTTTTAATCCCTTCCGTTTAGGTCTAAAATGAACGTATTATGTTTTCTTCCTCGTACTTGGCTGAATGTTAGAAAATATGTACATATTTATTTTCGAAAAACATGTTTTTTTAATTCCCTTAACAATATCTCAAAACAGCTAACTCTATAAAAAACATTGTCAATACAAATGTTGTAGGGCTTACAATTCTGAATAAAATGAGTACCATCATTAATACTTTTGTTCAACATTAAAATCGCAATTCTGTTTCAAAAATTTTCAAATCAAGACCTTGAAGCCAGGAAAGACCAAGTTACCTTAACAATATCTCAAACTGCGGCCTTAATATTGAACAAAAATATTAAGTGTAGGTACTCATTTTACTCAGAATTTTAGACTCTATAACTTTTGTACTGACAATGATTTTAATAGAGTTAGCTGTTTCGACATCATACATAACGCTCCTGCAAGAATTTTTTAAATATCTGCCACCGTTTGAGAGTTATTTAATTTTAAAATCAGTCAGTCCTTTTTAGGACACCCGGTATCATAGAAACTCGACAGAGTTTCTCGCCAAGCAAAAGAAACAACAGTGCAATGAACCGTAAATGAACGGAATTTCCGCCAATTAATGCCAAACGATATTTCAAAATTTTTTTAGTACTCTGTCAAGTTTATATTTTCCGAACTGACCAAAGCGGGATTTTGATCGCTCTATATACCCGGTTCTATTTATGGTAGAAAAAAAAAATTCTTGATTCTATGGAATGGGGCGTGCCACGTGACTCAGAAAACGAAAATAAAGTGGAATCCGGCCAATAGGTTTTTAGTAAATGCGTTTTTAAAAGTGTTGTTTTTTGCACTTTTGAAATTCTTGTTCTTACCAAATCTGTTGACAGGGCTACAGCAATGTGTAATTATCGGATTTTTACACGGTTTACGGCATTAGAATTGCTTTTATGAGTAGTTCAAACCTTTGAAAGTTTCATGTAAAAATATTAATTAGTTTTTGATTTATACCAGTTTAAAGTAATTTATTCCTATATTGAGCGTGGCGTACGTAATATAATTTATTCCTATCTTAAAGCGTGGCCTACGTAATATGTATATCTCTACTTATATTTGCATGTGAGCTAAAATAATTATCGTAATACGACACTAGCTTCTTAGAATTGCAGCGTACATAATAAGTATGTGGTAGGCTAATTGAGAAATCAGGTTCTTTGCAAAGAGCCGGTGCAATTGCAAAATAACCTCCCTTTTCCCAATTAGCCTTATATTTTTCAGGCTTATTGCAAAGAGCCTAGATAGCGTTAGGCTAATTGAAAAATAACCACTTATTTCCCAATCAGGGGGAAATTTTTAGGCTTATTAATCCATAATACAACCAGAACTCGAAAAATAAATTACAACAGACCGTACCCCGATCTGAGTAAGACAAATTAATTTCTGTCAGCACGCAACCGGAGCAGAACCTGATAACAAAAAACCGAAATCTGACACTAAACAAATATGATAACCAACAAAAATATTCTAAAGCACCATAAGCCGTTCCGAGTAAGACAAGATAATTTCCTTGAACACGCAAACAGAACCGAACCTAAGAATTCCATTAGAAAAAACCCGAAATCTTACACAAACCAAATCTGTGACCGGACAAAAATATTCCAAAGAACCATAACCCGATCCGAGCAAGACAAAATAATTTCCGTGGACACGTAACTCGATCCAAACCTAATTTTCTTTTTGAAAAACCCGAAATATGACCCGAACCAAATATGATAACTGACGAAAATATTCTAAAGAACCATAACCCGATCCAGAAAGACAAAATAATTTCCTTGGACGCAACCCGACCCGAACCTAAAAATTCCATTAGAAAAAAACCCGAAATCCGATACGAACCAAATCTGAACACGATAAAAATGTTCCAAAGAACCATAACCCGATCCGAGCAAGACAAAATAATATCCTTTGACACGCAGCCCGAACCGAACCCAAGAATTCCATTAAAAAAACAGAAATCTGACCCGAACCAAGTCTGAATCCGACAAAAATATCCCCAAGAAAATAACCCGATACGAACAAGAAAAAATAATTTACGTGGTGCAACACGACCTCAACCTAAAAATTTCATTAGAAAAAATTCGAAATCAGACGCGAATTAAATCTGAACAAGACAAAAACATTCCCAAGAACCATAACCCGATCAGAGCAAGACAAAATAATTTCCGTGAACACGCAACCCGACCCGAACCTAATTTTTTTTAACCCCCCCCCCCCACCCCCCGATATATGACCCGAACAAAATTTGATAACCGACAAAAATATTCTAAAGTACCATAGCCCGATCCGAGCAAGACAAAATAATTTCCTTGGACGCACAACCCGAACCAAACCTAATACTTCCATTTAAAAAAAAACCTGAAATCTGACCCGATCCATATTTGAATCCAACAAATTATCCCCAAAAACCATAACCCGATACGAGAAAGAAAAAATAATTTTCGAGGACGCAACACAACCTGAACCTAAAAATTCCTCTAGAAAAAAATCCGAAATCTGATACGAACAAAATCTGAACCCGACAAAAATATTCCCAAGAACCATAACCCGATCCGAGCAAGACAAAATAATTTCCGTGAACACGCAACCCGACCCGAATCTATTTTTTTAAACCCAAAATATGACCCGAACCAAATATGATAACCGACAAACATATTCTAAAGAACCATAACCCGATCAGAGCAAGACAAAATAACTTCCTTGGACACGCAACCCGAACTGAACCTAAAAATTCCATTTAAAAAAACCTGAAATCTGACCCGAACCAAATCTGAATTCGACAAAAATATCCCCAAAAAAATAACCCGATACAAACAAGAAAAAATAATTTCCGTGGATGCAACACGACCTCAACCTAAAAATTCCATTAGAAAAAACTCAAAATCAGACACGAATTAAATCTGAATCCGACAAAAACATTCCCAAGAACCATAACCCGATCCGAGCAAGAGAAAATAATTTCCGTGAACACGCAACCTGAACCGAACCTAAATTTTTTGAAAAAAAACCCGAAATATGACCCGAACCAAATTTGATAACCGACAAAAATATTCTAAAGTACCATAGCCCAATCCGAGCAAGACAAAATAATTTCCTTGGACACACAACCCGAACCGAAGCTAAAACTTCCATTTAAAAAAAACCTGAAATCTGACACGAACCATATTTGAATCCGACAAATTATCCCCAAAATCCATAACCCGATACGAGTAAGACAAAATAATTTTCGTGGACGCAACACAACCTGAACCTAAAAATTCCTGTAGAAAAAAATCCGAAATCTCATACGAACAAAATCTGAACCCGACAAAAATATTCCCAAGTACCATAATCCGATCCGAGCAAGACAAAATAATTTCCGTGAAAACGCAACCCGACCCGAATCTAATGTTTAAACCCAAAATATGACCCGAACCAAATATGATAACCGACAAACATATTCTAAAGAACCATAACCCGATCAGAGCAAGACAAAATAATTTCCTTGGACACGTAACCCGAACTGAACCTAAAAATTTCATTGAAAAAAACCTGAAATCTGACCCGAACCAAATCTGAATCCGACAAAAATATCTCCAAAAACCATAACCCGTTACGAGCAAGACAAAATAATTTCCGTAGACGCATCACAACCCGAGCCTAAAAATTCCATTACAAAAAACCCGAAATCTGACATGAACCAAATCTGAACCCGACAGATAAACTATTCCAAAGAACCATAATCCGATCTGAGCAAGGCAAAATTACTTCTGCAGACACACAACCCGATCCGAACCTAAAAATTTAGTTTGAAATAAACACGAAATATAACCCGAACCAAATATTATAATTGACAAAAATATTCTAAAGAACCATAACCCGATTCGAGCAAGACAAAATAATTTCCGTGGACACGCAACCCGACACGAACCTAAAAATTCCATTAGAAAACCCCCGAAATCTTAACCGAACCGAATCAAATCTGAATCTGACAAAAATATTCCAAAGAATCATAACCGGATCCGAGGAAGAGAAAATTATTTCCGTTGTCATGCTACCCGATCCGAACCTGAAAGTTCTACTTAAAGTTAACCGGAAACCCGAACAGTACCCGAAATAAAAATACATCAGGCCGTACCCCGATCCGAGCAAGGCAAATTAATTTACGTGTACACTCAATACGACCAGAATCTGAAAATTCAAATTGAAGTTAAGTTGAAACCCTATCACGAACCCGATCAGAAAACGACAAAAATATTTCAAAGAGCCGTAACCCGTTCCAAGCAAGACAAAATTGTTTCTGTCGACACGCAACCGGATGCGAAGTTAAAGGTTCCATTTGAAGTCAAACCGAAAACTGACCATAACCCGGTTTCGGATTGAGTTTAATTATAACATTCTGGTTCGGATGGAGTTGCCTGTCGACGGAAATTATTTTTTCTTGCTCGCATAGGGTTATAGTTCTTTGGAATATTTTTCTCGGGTTCTTGTCTGGTTTCAAGTTAACTTCAAATGGAATTTTTAGGTTCTTGTCGAGTTGCGTGATTACGGAAACTAACTTGCCTTCCTCGGATCCGGTTACGGATCTTTGGAATATTTCTGTCGGGTTCAAATTTTGGGTTTCTTTCAAATGAAATTTTCAGATTCGGATCGGTCTACGTGTCCACGGAAATTATTTTGTCTTGCTCGTTTCGGATTATTGACCTTTGGAATATTTTTGCCGGGTTGAAATTTCTTTTTTTTTTTCAAATTAAATTATTAGGTTCGGGTCGGGTTGCGTGTCCACGGAAATCATTTTGTCTGTTGGGATCTGGTTATGGTTCTTAGGAGTATTTTGTCGGGTTCAGATTTGGTTCGACTCAGATTTCGGATTTTTTTCAAAAGGAATTTACAGGTTCGGGTCGGGTAACATGTCCACGGAAATTATTTTGTGTTGCTCGGATCCGATTATGGTTCTTTGGAATATTTTCGTTGGGTTCAGAATTGGTTCGGGTCAGATTTCTGGTTTTCTTCAAAGGGAATTTTTAGGTTCGTGTCGGGTTGCGTTTGCACGGAAATTATTTTGTCTTGATCGGGTCGGGTTACGGTTATTTTGACTATTTCCTACTTTTTTGGTTCGGGTTAGATTTCGGGTTTTTTCAAATGGAACTTTCAGTTCGGGTCGGGTTGCGTGTAGACTGAAATTATTTTGGCTTGCTTGGATCGGCGTACAGTCTGTTGTAATTTATTTTTTGGGTTCGGGTCGGGTTATGGGTTTATAAGTCTAAAAAAATCACCTTGATTGGGAAATAAGTGGTCAGTTGACAATTAGCCTAGCCACTGTCTTAGGCTCTTTGCAATAGGCCTGAAAAATATTAGACTAATTGGAAAATGAGAGATGATTCTCTAATTAGCCTACGACATGTATATCTCACATTGCAGTAAACCTTTAAAGCTGGTTTGAAATCGCGCGATTACGGGTTAAACATAAAAAGGCGAAAATTCGCCAAAAACGTGAAATAAAAAAAATATATACTATGGGACTCTGCCCCCTGCAAGCTACGCTCACCAACCCTCGTTCAGGCACCGCAGAATCTAAAAACACGCTAATCTGATGGGTTTTAAAAATATTAAGAGAAGATTGAATTATACTGAAAAAAGCTGTGCAGATCTCCCTGTAAACGGGTTTCCATTCAATTCCCTTTGATTGCAAAAATTTAAGGGCGAATCAGTTGCTGTTGAGACATCCAATGGTTGCCTTCGTTTTTTATTAAAGAGGATCAGTTAAACATTTGAAAAGAAGCTAAAATAAAATAAATTAAGTGTAAGAGTCTTTATCTCCCGGTATTTTAAAACAATCTCTATAACAATAGCCTAAGTCATGTAACTATCATCAACAGTTCCAGGCGGACCACTTCGCTTTTTATACTCTAGGTGCCATTTTGGTACTTTAATGTTAGCCAGGCACAAGTGATAAGTCGTCAAATATTATTCTATCGCCATCATTTCATCTATATTATAATAGTTCAAGTCGTCAACTGCCATAAACAAATACGGTCTGATCCCTTCGCCGTTCATATGAAAGTTTGGCAAAGATGTCATATAGGTCCCATATTGGCGTGATTTTTTAACGACGCCAATTTGGGGAAAGCATAAACAGCAACATACGGCTTACCATATCAAGCAAAATAACGATACTTTGGCGCCAGTTATGTGCCCGTTTCGTATATGACATTGGCGTCAGAAAAAAATCGCGCCAATATGGGGCCGTAAGTTTTCCATTTTGATTAAAAAATCAAAAATTTTTTTTCGAATAAAACTACATAAAAGTTGCCATGGTCGCAAAGAATTCTAGCTACTGTTACGCTAGCAGGATGCAAATTTCGCAAATAGCTTTTTTTCAACTCGCCAGTTAGCATTTTTTTTCCGAGTGGTAATATTTGGCCAGATACGCACCGCAGGTTTGGCGTGATTTTTATTTTTTTACGAAAATTTGGCGAAAACCTCGTTTTCAAATACCAGTTACAGATGCTTTTTTGGTATTCCTTAGATATCCCGACGACCAAAAATCTATCGTCAAACTATAAGATTAAATGCCAATAATGGTTGATCGTAAATGTCACATTCACTTGATTTTAAGCAAGTTACACGTGTTTACGTCATCAAGTGATTTTTATTTCGATGTTTTATTCGTATATTTATTAATGTTATACTAATTTATTAGTTCTTTCGTTATTTAAAATAAAAATTATGTCAATTTGTATAATTTGGCGAGTGTTTTGGCAATTTATATAATTTGGCGAAATTGGTCGACGGAATAACAAAGTAGTACTGTATTTCTTAATTATTTTCTATTATTTTCTAAAGGAAATATCAAAGAAATAATTAATAATCATAGAACAAAATAATTTACATAATTTGTAAAAAGAAATAAAAGTAAATAAACATTTATTATCAAATAAACAACAATAGCCGGGTTACCATGTCAACCTTTTCTGAAATATAAAAAAAAAAATATATTTGTTTGATTAAAATTTGAGTTGCCATCATTAGAAAAATGTATATAAAATTAGAAAAAATTAATATTTTGAAAACTAATTCGAATTTAAAAATTCTAATACCAGTTTTGAAATCTGCGGATCAATATTGATTTTTGGTGTTACTTTCATTGCAAAGTATTCCACATTTTAGGAGAAATCGCCGTGAAACATAATCGGTTGTTTAATCAGTCGATCCATACTTCCGTTTCATAAATTCGTTTCATTAGGATTCTATATATATAGGGTAGATTTAAAATTTTCGAATTTTTGACCCCAATCGTTCATGAGCCCCCCTACAAGCAACCCGTGTGCCAAACTTCGCAGCCCTGCGCCTTGTGGTTTCCGAGTTTGTGAGGTTACATAGATAGATAATAGATTTTAATAGAATAGATGTTATTGCATTCGACCCAGTTAAGCTCTCTATTGTAATGCGACATTGAAGCATTTACGGTTCGTTTACAATGTTACATTACAACCGATAGATATTCACTGAGTCGCATGTATTTTAAAGAATTTGTACCATTTCAATCTCTGGACAATTTTAGGTTACTTGAAAGTTGAATATGAATTCAATTTGTTCATCTAAAGGCTCGACGATCTAGGTTTCTACTTTATGAAAGATGTTTCTAATATCCACTTTATTAAAGATGCTTCTAGATTTTAGCCCACACCCTTTTAAAATTCCAATACTATGGATATTTTTGCACACAAAATTTAGATAACAATTAATTGAAATTTTATTTTGCACGAAATTGGATTTTTGACGAAGGTACTGCTGATATTTGAGGAGAAACTGGATTATAAAAACATGCCAGTGGACCTCGATTATGGAAAGATTCTAGACACTGACTACGGAGAAACCATAGATCAGGCTCAGAAAGATAATGTAAGTATTTCAGTGAATCACAGAGTACTTATAGTCATGACAACAATTCGACAGAGCTTAAGGATTACTGTTTATCATACTGAAATAAGCGGGAAAGTGTACCCTTATGTATTGCTTTGATACTAAAACACACATATCTATTTATATATATAAAATCCAAACGGAAATTTCGTTCCGAACATCTATATTTCGAGTTCTACTGCATGGATTTTGACGGAACGTATAGTGTTAGATAGATATCGTTCCAGGGAAGGTTTTAAGCTATAACACATCGTTTTACGTAGATTAGTTATAGAATTATGACGGAAAGTTCTGTTCTTTTGGGCGAAAAGGTTACCATTATTTTATCGGAGATGAACTTTGTTGATAAATGAATTGAAATAGCTGTACATCTCGGAAAGAAACTGTTACTAATTTTATTTAAAAGAAAAAAGAAGAAAAAAAAGGAGAAAATATAAAACAGTTTTGACGAGTGGTAATATTATAAAACGAAAATATTGAATTTAAACATGAAAGGAAATGTTCGTAATGCTTAAAAATTCATTCAATATGAAATATTGCAGTTTTAAACTATATTTGGCAATTTATCGCCTGCGTCAGGTTAAGAAAAATGCATCAGAAAATTTGATAAGATAATATCTGAGTTAATTTTTTTTTAATTTACTTTTTATTTTTATTTATCTCATCCATCTTGTGACTTGCAAAAGAAACTAGCAGATGCAATTATAAAAATAACGGTACTTGTGTGTTATATATTGTATGTTTATTTACGATTTCATTTTATCGCCAAAAAATTTAATTTTAAGCCAAAAATGCATGAGCGTGGCATCGGTTTGAGCGACGTTCACAATATTGGTTATTTCTCAAGTAGACGACTGCATTTTTGGAAAAATCTAATTCTACTTATATATATATATATATATACAATGCAAATGGAAATTTCGTTCCGGCTGCTTAGAACTCGAATTCTGCTGAACTTACACTGTTAAATAAGTAATTTTTCGGGGAAGGTTTTAGTGCATAACACGTCGTTCTACGTTGCTTGGTGTTGAATTATGTTCTTTAATGAGATGAACCCGATAATGAAAAATTAGCCCTTTTTAAAAGATTCTGCCGAATGTATTTCGATGGAACTTGGACTGTTAATTAGATAATTTTCCAGGGGAGGTTTAAGTATACAACATGTCCTTCTACATTGCTCAGCCATACCGTTTTGGGGAAAATTCTGTAATCTGGTGAACTCACAATAGCCTTTTTAAAAAGTTATAATAAACGGTTTTTGATAGAATTTCAACTGTTAGTTTCGTAATTTTTCAGAGATACTTTAAGTATATAATATATTGTTAGACACTGTTTAGTCACAGAGCAATGGGGTAAAGTCTGTAATTTTCTAATATAGGCTCCTTGCGAGGTGGAAGAAATGGGCTTGGCAAGAGAAGGAAAGTTTTCATGCACATTTTCTGCTCAATAATTATATAATTTATTTACTATAAAGAATACTATACTAAGAATACTATACTAAGAAATACTATAATATATATATATTTACTATACTATACATTTATCTCTTTTTTATATAAAAACAGAAGTAAATTGTATATAAATAACAAAAATATGAATATTCATAAACACAAAGTTTATATATAAGAACATATATTTTAAAAAGCTTAAAGTTCATTTTATTTGTTTTCATAGCTGTTCATATCATTTAGCCACAAATCACACTTTCTGAAGCCCGAATTGTGCCAAGCTTTTTAACATCTAACAGTACCCATTGATCTTAAAATCAGGAATAGTTTGTAAAGTATGCATTGATTAAGGGGATAAATTACGTGATCGAGTCCACAGACAATTGACATATTTGGTACCTATAAGTTACATAATTGAGTCTACAGACAATTGCTGTATGTTACCGGGCGTGGTTTGAAGCACAATTAACTTAGGAAAAGGTTAAAATTGATTCTGTTTTTTTAAAGCGGACCTATTCTATAACCGAATTAACACAGAATTGGCGTAATTTGAAAGATAGTTTTTTGGAGAGCTTTTGCTACTTTTACGTTATACCAACAGCATACCAAAATATGCTATTGTGCCATTTATTTAAATCCTAAACGTGCAAAGATTTTTTGGTGCTTTTCCAAAATAGGGATATTGGGGAAATAGAGGAAATAGCCTTGGCGGAGAAGGAAATTTGGAAACATATTTTCTGGCAACCTATTCGCTGTTTCATTTCATATGCACAAGCACTTTCTTTTTTTTTTTATATGTTTGTACAATTTATTTAACATAAAGATGCTATTTATCTAATTTTATATAGAAACAGAAGTAATTTTTATGTAAGAAACATTAATAATATACATATATAAACAAACAAAAAATTTCATCAAGTTTGTTTTCTTAACTGTTTATATCAACTGGCAAAAAATCTCACTTTCTGATGCCCGAATTGCGCCAAGCTTTTTTAAAAAAAGCCAAACCGCCTATAGTGGAAAAGTACGAAATTTAATTGCAAACTGTACCAAACATTGTGGCTTGCTATTTATGAAACGCGAATTTCTTTTCGCTTTAATTATTATTTAATCGTAACACTGCAAAAAATTTGGTACTACTTAGAGTTATCCCGTCGACCAATTTCACCAAATTGTGTAAGTCGTCAAACCACTAGCCAAATTAAGCAAATTGACAGAATTTTGATTCTAAATAAAGAAAGAACAAATAAATTAGTATAACATCAATAAAAATACAAATAAAACGTCGAAATAAAAATCACATGATGATGTAAACACGCGTAACTTGCTTAAAGTGTAAATGAATGTGACATTTACGATCAACCATTATTGGCATTTAATCTTACAGTTTGGCGATAGATTTTTGGTCGACGGGATAAACTAACAAGGAAGGTCTCCATACGGGCATATTCAGAAAAATCTGAAAAAAATTACAGAGTGTTCTTACCATGTGGATATATATGTTTATAAAAATTTTTTTGGCGGAAACTCGATAGAACATTCGTAAAAAAATAATGAAAATGTCGTTTATTTGGCGATTTATCATCGGTTGGCGATGAAGTGAAATTTCGAAAAATACTTTTTTATGTCGAATACTCTTTAAGATAAAAATGTTTCATATTGAACTTGTTTAAATAAATTTAATGTAAATGACTTTAGTTATGTCAGTTTTAGATTTATTTAACTATAGTTTTGTCATATATATATATATATATATATATATAATGAAAGTTAAATATCAAATTTTATGAATTAAAGTAAAATTAAAATAAATTAAAATTGTTTGAATGTCTCAAAATTAAGTCCAATTGAGCACTTTCGGTTCAATTCTGTTGCTATGGAAACGACGAATTCTTTGATATTGAAATGAATAATTGGTAAATGAATCTTGCCTTTATTTTGGAATACGCTTAAATATATGAAAGTATGTTTTATATATGAAATTGTATTTAAAGTAATAAAATTAAATAACAAGCAGCATAAATATGTAATGCGAAGAAATTCATTTATGTCTCTCACATTTTTTATGTTTAAATTCATGAAATACTTTCTCCACACATTCTAAAAATCAATTAGCAAAAAATTTTCAGGTGCATTAGAAATCGTTTGCTATTGGCGAGGAAAAGTACTGCTCGCCAAATAGCGTGACACTTTCGTCTTTTCGCGCCAAATATTCGAAATTATTTTATTTTTTTACAGACTTTCTACTGTAATTCCGGCGCTAAATTTGACTGATCTTTTATTATATACATAAGTAGTTTAATTAGTATTTTTTTCAAAATATTCTGAGTATGCCCAGTATGGAGACCTTCTTTGTAAGTAGTACCAAAAATTTTAATTTACTATTTTTTGAAATTGAAAGTATTTTTATTATTAAGTAAAACTGAGTTATAACTTCATTTTTCGCTGATTAAAAACTGGAAATGTTTACTGCAGTGCTAAGAGGTGCTTAAAATTTCATGTGTGTAATTTAAATGGCGATTTTGAAAAAAAAATATATATATATAATATTGGAACACACACCAAATTGGCTCATTTTACCGAGAATGTTTTGGTATAAAATGAAATACATTTGTTGTAGACATAATCGTAAATCTCAATACTGGCTGATTGAAAAGTCTTTAAAATTATTCAGCAGCGACAACGAGAGATAACTCGCAGTTTTTTAAATTTTAAGAATCAATATTCTTATCTATCTATCTATCTACTTCTGCTACAGTGCCTAGAATATATAGTGTGTCGTTCGACGCTAAAAAAATGACCGGGAAAGTAATCCTCCAATAGATGGCGCTGACTGCAGTATAGACTGGAAATTTCCGAAAGCAGATCGGATAAATTAATGCTTTTTAGATACTTATTTTAATATTATGTAAGAAGACATTAAATTTAGAAATTGATATTTAGATGAAAACAAGTCTGAAATATTTCAATAATAAATATATTATTTACAAACTTTTAGAACAGAGACATATTTTTTAAATAAAAATTATATGTGTGAAAAGCAAATAAATTCAATTGTTAAATTCGCTTTAGCTTTATTTACAAATACCAACAACTGTTCACTACTTCTAAAACTGTGCAAACATACAATGAATATTTAAAAATAAACTCCCAATGGCAATATTTATTTTGTGTTACTTTCAAAACAAACCCTCATTTGTTAAATAAATCCTTCTTACACTTGAAATCACATATTAAAATTCTTAAGAAAAATTATTAAAAAGAAATTTCTTTATGAATTATGTATGAAAAGTAAATAGTTTCAAAAATAATATCCGAAGGTTAAATTCGCTTTAGCTTTATTTACAAAAACCAACAACTGTTCGCTACTTCCAAAATTGTGCAAACCAGTGTTGAATTCAGACACTTTTCTCCGGGAGGGATTTCAGTGGCTCTGGGGGGGGGGGGTGAATTGCACCTTTTGACCATTGAAAACACAAAATCTCAAATCTTCCGGGGGGTGTGGCATCTCATTGTTCGGGGGGAGGAATGTCTCCCCTGAATTCAACACGGGTACAAACATACAATGAATATATAAAAATAAATTCCCAATAGCAAAATTTAGTGTTATTTTCAAAGCAAAGGAACATTTGTTAAATAAATGTTTCTCACACTGTAAATCACATATTAAAATTCTTAAGAAAATTATAAAAAAATATTTCTTTATGAATTATGTATGAAAAGTAAATAATTTCAAAGGGTATATTCACATTAGTTTTATTTACAAATACCAACAACTGTTCGCTACTTCCAAAACTGTGCAAACCAGTGTTGAATTCAGACACTTTTCTCCGGGAGGGATTTTTGTAGCTCCGGGGGAGGGGGGGGGGAATTACACTTTTTGACCATTGAAAGCAAAATATCAAATCTTCCGGAGGGACATCTCGTTGCTCTGTGGATTAATCTCCTTCCCCTGGGCCCAGGGTTCGTTAATAACATGATATTTTCGAAAATATAAAAAATATCCGCTATTTTCGATATTATATCCGATATTTTCAAAATAGTCAACTTACTGCTGACAATAAATATTTTTAAGCATAATATAAATTAGAAACTAAAACATATTGCACTTATCATGAAAACTTAATCAAACAATATTCTAAAAATGCATTTTTTTTTCTTTAGAACAAAATTGGAAATCAACTAATTGAAAACAGATACATTTTGCTTTATACACTTGTTTAAAAAACAAATTACGACAACCAGGCGCAAAACAATACCTTTTCTGATATTTTTTGTTAGTTTTTCACTCATATTTTGTTTCTTAAACAGATATAATTAAAACTTTATAGGAAAAACTCGCGTTTGTTTACAATATGCTTCACTGTCACTGCGCTAAAAGCTTTCAAAATTCCCAGTCGGTGATAACATGCGCGCCACCTTGCGGCGTCCTCCTTTCACGACCGAAAAAAAGCATTATGGTAACCAATGAACGGCACACTATCTATTCTAGCCACTGTACTTCTGCTTCTACTATATATACGAGAGTAAAATGGAAATGGGAAATTCGTCCCGGCTGCATATAACTTGAGCTCACCTGAATGGATTTTGATGAGAATCGAAATGATAGTCAGATAATTTTTTAGGGAAGATTTTATCATGTAACATATCGTTCTACGTTGCTTATACATAAAATTATGTTTTAAAGTTACTAGGGGGCTCGCCAACCCCTGTTCAGGCACACCAAAATCCAAAAAGCACGTTAATTTGATCGGCTTTAAAAATATTGAATTAAAAAACAGTAGCGATTTCCCTGTAAACGGGTTTCCATTCGTTTTCCTTGGATTGGGGATTTTTAAAACCAAATCTGCTGCTGTTAAGAGATACAATGGCTGTTTTCGTATTTAATTAAAAAAATTAGTTATACATTTGAAAATAAGCCAATGTAAAATGAATTAAGTAAACAGTGTCATTGTCTCCCGGTATTTTTTAACAGCGCTATAAGATAGTTCTTAAATAATTCATTTTAAATGTATCGTTTCAAATCTGACGTAATTTACACCAAAGCTTTATTTCTCTTATTAATATTCACGTGAAAATACTTTTGTTGTTAGAAGTAAATATTATTTGCGCTGTCTTTGAATTCACGATAATAGTTGAAAAGATTATCTCAAAATATCTCGCGCAAATATATTTTTCAATTTAAATTGTTTTACCATATTTTTTGGCCGTTTTAAATATGACGTAATTTCCTCCATTTACAAGTTTTAACGCATAATAATGATTTTTTTATTTTAAGATTTTGTTTCTCTTTTAAAATTCAAGTGTAAATATGGTTCTTATGACGGAATTTTCTTGCTTTTAACATGTAATCATTTAATTCTAATTTTAAAGTTTTTTTTTTCTGTTTGCAACAGTCACGTGTAAATAAATTTTTTATTTGAAGTAAACATTATTGTTTGCGCTGTTTGTACAGTCGTGGGGAAAAAAAAGTAAACACCCCCTACTAACTCCTCAACAAATTATCGTAGAAGAAAGTTACTGGTACCGAACGATTGGAAATAAAGTCTACTTTTAAATGATGTATATAAAATTTGCTTAGGAGGCCACCTACATATTAAAACGAATCATAACTTAGTTTTTTTCAATAGCAGTACCCAATTCTGACAGCATAAATGAACTCTACACCCTTCAATTAGCCTAAAAACGAATTTTTATGCAATTCGTACCATAAGTTTCCGAGAAATTAATTATTTTAAAACGAGCGTATTTTACGGGCTGTATCCAAATTGAAGTTCCGTACTGGATTGTTAACCAAGAGAGCCGCTTCCTTGATCAAGGCAACTTAAGCGCCACTCAAGGAGTCAATGAAGAGTGTTAGATTACAGTACGGCAGAATAAATTTCAAAATGTCTACTCACTTCCATCATAGACGGCCCCTTAAACCATCATTTTGCCGTTTTTTAAGCATAATTTGAAAACTACTAGGAAGAAAAATGTGAAATTTTTGAATTTCCATAAAGCAGGACTTAATAAATCTAAATCCATCAAAAAAATTGTAGGTTGCAATTCATAATTTTTTCGAATATTAATTTCACAATTCATATCATAAAATTATAAAAAAATTGCAAATTCAGCTTATTTATGTTTGGGTATATTAGTATTATTACTACAAAAAACATTAGCACATTAGGAGCATAATTTCGGGAGATATAAATAAAAATATGAAAATATAATTTAACATTAGAAGCACTAAATTTTGAATGTTTATAATTCAAAAACTTATCATTCAAATGACTTGAAATTTGGTGTCCGGGCATAGTTTGAACCGAAAATTTGAAATATCTCGTTAAAATTGGGTATTGCCATTGAAAAAAACGAAGTTAGGATTCGTTTTAATATGTAGATGACCCCCTAAGAATATTTTATATACATCATTTAAAAGTAGACTTTATTTTCAATCGTTCTGTACCAGTAACTTTCTTCTATGATGATTTGTTGAGGAGTTAGTAGGGGGTGTTTACTTTTTCTTTTCCACGACTGTACAATTGGCAACAGTTTAAATTAATAACACTTTCTAAAAATTGTAAAAAATATCTCTCGAAATGCTGAAAATTTTAATTTAAAATAGAAATAAAACCTGAAAAAATGAGTCAAATAAGGAAAATAAATGCAATCTGCACACTGGGAACTTAAAACGTATAAAATGATCGAAAAATGATTAAATTCTCATGTATAGTTTTTGCTCCAATAAAACTTTTTTAATGGAATGATTTTGTCCAAATTTAGCATTAAATATCTCTTAAAATAATTCTTCGATTTGAAAACTGTCTGCATCAGCGTGTTTATCAAACATTTCTCTATATATACCACCGATTTTCATATTTTTGTATGCAACAGTTTTTTTAATATTAACGATGAAAGGCCATGCTTAAGCATTCAAATTGGATGCCGATCTACCCGGAATATCTACGCAGATTTTCATTGGTCCATTTCCAAATCAAAACTTTTTATTATATATAGAAGGATATAATCAGATGAACCCGATCATGAAAGATTAGCCTTTTTAAAAGATTCAGCCGAATCGATTTCGATTGAATTTTCACTGTTAGTTAGATAATTTTTCAGGCAGGGCTTTAGTATATACTATACCCTTCTGCATTGCTTAATAATAGAGATGTGGTTTAAAGTTCTATAATCACTTGGACCCCATTATGAAAGTTTAGCATTTTTAAAAAGTTCTACAGAAGGGACTTTGATAGGAATTCCATTGTTAGTTAGATACCTATTAAGATATGGATTTAGTAATTTGTATATTGTTCTACGTTGCTTAATCATAAAGTAATGGCGGAAAGTTCCATAATCATGTGAAACCGATTATGAAAGATTAGACTTTTCAAAAAGTTCTAGATGGCGGATATTGACAATACTTGCTTTGGTTGATTAGACAATGTTTGGGGAGGTTTTAGTTTATTGCGTATCATTCTACGTTGCTTAGTTATAGAATTATGGGTGAGAATTCTCCAATTAGATGGACCCCAATATAAAAGATCAGCCTTTAAAAAAAGTTTTACTGGATAGATTTTGTCAGTTTGTTTGCTTGCATTATTAGTTAAATAATTTGTCAGGGTTTGTTTTATTATATTGCATATTGTACTATCAATCTTTATCAAATCCTACTGTAATTGATCAACTAAAAGGGTTAAGACCTTAATAGCTGAAAATTTGTCAACACATTAGAAAATATAACAGCACTATGGCGTTCATATCGTTTTCAGCAGTGCGAAAGGACATTCTAGGTAAGGTTCCATAGTGCTTTAAATCACAATGTCAAATTCTCTGATACATTTTGTTTGATTTAAGGTTCATTTGGATAAACAGACCAGCGTAGCGGCGTAGCCTCCTAGTACTTAAATTTTTTTTTTCAACATTCCAAACTTTGCAATTTATTCAACTTAAATCCTTTTACAAAGGTAATACAGTCAGTCTGGTTTTTTATTACATTTTTTCCCCTTTTTTTACAATCCTTTTATATCAAATAAATTTTTGGCAGTTTTATTGGAATTATTCGTTTTTCTTTTCATTTAAAAAGATTAATAAGGGGATTTATTAAACTAATCGACTATGTTATTTTTGGACTTGGTTATTCAGGAATGGTATCAATATGCCATAAACAGCTTTTAGTTAATTTTTAATCAGATAATTGAACTACTTAAAAATTTACAAATATGACCGAAATTAGGGAAAATCATTTCATAACGATTGAAATATCGAATTCTGAACTTTTATTGAAATGAATTATAATTTATAGTATGAATGATCCGAAATATGTAAGAAAATACTTGCAAAGTATATGACTTAGTATGTCCTGTTAGTCACGTAAAAAACAATTATGAATTTAGAAAGTACATGCATTGAAAATTCAGAAAATCCAACAAGTGTTAGAGCTTATCAAAACATTTAAAAAGTAAAAAAAGCTTAGTCAGATAATCTGAGTTTCTGCCGTACTTGTCGGAGAGACGTTGGATTTCCTGAAAAAAAAAAAAAAAAAAAAAAAAAAAAAAAAAAAAAAACTAATTCTATTTAAAAATTACTTCAAGCATGCCCGGTGAAAAAACAAATGCTCATTATTCAGTCTATTTTTTGTAAAATTATGTGAATTTTGAAAATGTAAAGGCAGTTTTACAGTCGGATAAAATCCTTGCCGAGTTATTTAATGAATCACCATATAGCTTATAGAACAACAGCAAAAATATTACTTGTTCGTTTGACACGTTGTATCATTTCTAAAAAATAAATGATTTCTTCTGAGATTTGTAAGGATCGATAAAATGTACTTGAGTTCTTTTCAAAAACTTCAACATTATGTCTTACTACATATATTACACTTTTGAAAAGTTTATAGCCTCACTATTAAATTAATTTTTTGCTTCTATCATCTTTCGTTTATCTTTTCTTTTCTGAATTAAAATGGAATATGTATAATGCAAATGAAATACCTTACAAAAAGAAGTGATACCTAATCAAAAACAACTCGTTGTAAATGATCCCGCCAAGACACAAACCTAAAACGTCAGTCATAAAAAGAAGTGATATCACATAAAAAGAAGCGATATAGAAGTGGATACTCCAAGTGCCGTGTAAAAACCTATCACTACTCATAATGTTTCCAAAGGACTCGGAGTGAGGTACAGTATGTGAAAAATGCTTGGCGACCTGCAGGCGTATATTAGGTAGATTTCGTATGAAATACTACTTATTGGGATCGTTCCTATGTTGGAATTTCTGAAAATTTTGGCAGATCAACACCGATCATGACCCCTAGAACCCAAAACCATCCTCAGTAAAAAAACTTTATATCTATCTATATATATATATATATATCACTTTCTTCTGGACACGATAACTTTCGTAATTCTGCACCAATCTCTTCCAAACTGATACATAAAATCAAGGGGCATAAAATCTCGGTAAAGTTCGTTAATGGGCAAAATCGGACCAAGGGGACGGAAGTAGGGAGGGGTTTTGTGAAAACAGAAAACCCCCATAACTTCTTAATTTTTGTACATATCAAATCAGTTTAAAGTTTTTATTACTTCTAAAAATAGTGCCAAAAATTTATGTATCACAGATTTTTTATAAAGTTAAAAATGGGCTCAAAAGGCGCAAAAATAGGGTTTTTGGGAGAAAAAAATTCATAACTTCGTCAATTCTCAAGATATCAAATCCAATTAGTTTTATTATAAATCTCCTTAACATTATCTATAACTTTTATATTCACAAGTTTTTGATAGGACCAATTCGTACCGCAAAAAAAAAAATTAAAAACGAAAACAAAAAGGGGGTTTGAAGAAGAAAAAAATTCATAACTCCGTCAATTCAAAAGTTATAAAATCCCCATTATCATATATCTTCTTAATATTGTCTACAACATCTATATAGGCAAGTTTTGGATAGGATCAATTCTTACAGCAAAAACAAATTAAAAATTCATAGCGGTTGAAGAAAAAAATGATCTTAGTAAGGGTGCATTCAAATCCAAACTGCTTATTTTCTGACGCATTTTACAATTCATTTTTGCTCTCAAAGGCTTCCAATTGGTACGTTTTCTTACTCAGAAACTATATAATGTACCGTAATGGTCGATTTTTTTATAGAGGCAGAATATATTTTTTAAAATGCTGTTAAAAAGGGCATTTTGAACCGAATTTACTGAAGCGGATTGTGTTGGAAAAATCATTGTATTAAGGATGCACTCAAATCCAAACTGCTTATTTTCTGACTCATTTTTAAATTCATTTTTGCTCTCAAACGCATTTAATTGGTAGATTCGCTTATTCAGAAACTATATAATGTACCGTAATGATCGATTTTTTGATAGAGGCAGAATATATTTCAAAAAATGACGTCAAAGAGGGTATTTTGAACGGAATTTCCGGAAGCGATTGTGTTAGAAACGAAAAATATTGTCTTTCTGAGAAAATAATTGTTTATATATCAAGTTTTAATTAATTGAACAAAAAATAAAAACACAGGTCGCTTTTAAATCTCTTCAAAAATCACGTCAGCAAGTTTCATATTTTTTTTTATTTATTATTATTAAAAATGAATCTGGAATTATGCCAGAAAATTTCGAGTTGTTGAGCATGGAAAAGTATTTTTTTTAATACCGCCGTAACTTATTCTGACAAAACTAGCTCTTACATAAAAATGAAATAAAAACTCGTCAAAAGCGGCCAGATAAAACTGTTAAAGTGGATTTATCTCTAATCATGATTTAGTTTTTGTTTGTGAAATTAGTATATTGGACTTCGAAATCTACCTCTGCCTGTAGGCCGGGCCGGCAGGGATTTTTTAATATATGCAGTACCTATACCAATTTCCAAAAATTGTGAAAGTCGAAAAAATTAATTTAAAATTCTCATTATATCACTCTTATAAATACTTGCAAGAGGAAGATCTGTAATAAATCAGAAAGATTTGTAAGACAAGCAGGAAATGGTATGTAATTGTGGTAATCATCTATTATTACAATTATACTTTTCCTTATTTTAAACATAATTTTTAATTACATAAATATGTTTAATAACACACTGTATTAAAATTATGGGGAAAACTGGTAAAATGGATCTTGTTTATGAGAGATTTATTTCTTAAACGTAAAATGTCGTGTTTCCAACATAAGGAATATTATATAATACTAGTAGCCTTATTAGAACAGATTTTGCCCCTGTCATGTGCAATTCCGTTTACGCAAACTTTACTGCAATATATCTTAGTTTATTTAACGTCTATTATTAGGTGCATTGTTAGTAACATTAATATGATCGTTATTTTATATTATTACTTTACAAACTCAAAATGTTTATTACATGTTTACTTAAAAAATCCTCCTCGTAAAAGTGATCTTTCTCGTTCAAATAATGGTAAATAAAATCAACAAATCGATCCCATGATGTTAAATAAGAATGGGCATTTAAACCCCAAAAGCTTCGAATTTTCACAGTTTAATGGGACAATGTAATACAAGAAGAATATTGTTAAACAAATAGTCATATGTAAGTGCAGGAAGAACAACCATTATTAAAGCCTGCAGGTCACCAAGCAGTTTTCACATACTGTACCTCACTCCGAGTCCTTTGGAAACATATGAGTAGGGATAGATTTTTACACGGCACTCGGAGTATGCACTTCTATATCGCTTCTTTTTATGTGATATCACTTCTTTTTATGACTGAAGTTTTAGGTTGGTAGCTTGGCGGGATCATTTACAACGAGTTGTTTTTGATTAGATATTAGCTTTGCTGAGCTCTAACGAATATCCGATGGTGTTTCGAATATTGAAAAATCAGCCGGATATGGGATATTTGACAGACACCCGTTGCATCCCTATCACGGATGGATATAATATAAACAACTTCTTTGGTTAGAAGTCGAAAAAGCTACCAAAATAACCTAACCGAGAGAAATTATTTAAACTAACGGGATCGAACCCGGGTTTCCCGAGTTACAGAATATAGGTGAAAACCATTTTTTTTTTTTTATTGAAAATTTTTGAGATTGCCCACTAACACCAAAAAAGAATCGTTATAAGAAAAATGTAAACTATGCAATCAAATAAAGTTTTGAAATATATCAAAAGCGATATTTTCATATTAGCCGCATGCTAAGAGCAACATTTTCCTATTTATAGCAGCCTTTTTGATTCTGGTCATTTCAGTGTTTTAAGCGCGTAGTTAAATTATATGTATGTTAAATTTGTGTTTTATTTATTATTTTATTCATTTATATTGAGAGGAAGTTTTAATTTTTTTTAGGGAATAACAGCCATAAGAAAATACTGAACTCTTTACATTATTTTAAGGGCAAACGGTTAGATCTTTCGTGATCGAGCTCACGCGATAAATTAAAAAATATTTCATGTTTGAAAATTGTCTTTAAAACCATAGACAATCAGTCAACTGAGATGCAGTTTGCAAACAAATTTCATTTGAAAGGTTTTTTTTTTTTCTATTTGGCAGTAAAAAAATTAAATTGTTCGATTACATATAAGTAAGATGCGTTTTTTTAGCCCCCGGTATGCTATTTCTTATTCCCACCTATTAATGTGTCGTCTCCAAAAAATAACGTTACGTTGTATAAGCCAGCCGTAAAACAAAGCAGATCTATCATTGTACGGAATAATCTCTATTGCAATTTTCTAATCTTTTAAGCATCGCACATTTTCAATTTTTATACCGTCGTATTGGGAAAAAAGTACTTTTAAATGCAATTTGTTTGAAAACTGCATCTCCATTTATTTTCGAGATATTAATTTTTTTGTAGTTTTTAGCACCATTTTTTAAATTTTGGCAACTCAAGTATCCATTTCTGTAGAAACCAAAGGGAAAATAGTTGAAAAAAAGCAGTTATATCTTTTTGTTGCCATTTTCTCATAAAAACTGGGAAAAAAATGTAATTAAAATATGTGCTAGTTTGAAAAATATAAATGAATGATTTCTGATAAAACATGGAGGATGGAGGTATTATAAACTATATTTAAAATTTAAGCATCTATATTAGTATTACAAACAAATAAAGGTCTATGAATCATGAGATAGCCGATTTTTTTTTTTTTTTTTTTTTTGTCCAGTTTCCTGAATGACGAAATCTCTTTTTTTTTGGATTTGTGTATTATTCAGCGATGTCCTATGCATATTTTACTGTAGATGTTGTTTAAGACTGGATCGTAAATGAGGAATTCTTTAGCGGACGCTGATGACGTCATTTTATATAAAAGTGCCTGTTTGTAATCTTGTAACTGAAATATCTATATTAACATACATACATTTTTTTTTTCATCGGGGGGGGGGGGGGGGGGCGACACTAAATTCTGAAAAAGCAGAATTTGTTCTAGTTTAATATTATTCTTTTATTTATATATAGAGGAAGTTTTAATTTCGTTCGGAAAAATTAATCAGAAATAAATGCCGAACAATTTTTATTGCTTTATGTGCAAAATGTTTATTATTATCATGTAATGGAGCCGGCATGTGATAGAGATAAATTACAAAAAATAATGCTTGAAAATTACTTTTAAAACATAATAAATTAGTCAATTAAGATGCAGCTTTCAAATAAATTCCATTTGAAAGTAGATTTTTTTTCTTATGCGAAGGTGTAAAAATTGAAAATGTACGATGGTTAGAAGATTTAAAAATTGCAGTAGCGAAAATAGCAAAACGAAATTTGATCATAAAGTGTTCCCATTCGCAAAATGACGCCCGCGTTACGCACAGATTCGTTTGTCCTTTAACAAACATTTCTTTTCTCTGTGTGATTAAAGTAATGCCTTTTCAGAAAATACTTTATTATAAATCTCAAGAATGAAGTTTTAATTTCGTGTGAGATAGAAAATGACTTTTCAAATCATCATTTTGAGCAAATGCTGTAAAGCATATTTCACAAGTATAAGGTTTTTCTTTTGAATGAGATAAAAAATGATTCTTCAAAAAAGTACTTCGAGTAAAAGCTTTAGAACATATTCCGCAAGAATAGAGTTTTTCTTTCGTATGAGTTCGAATGTGGCTCTTCAAAGTTGAATTACGAGTAAATCGTCTTCCGCATATTTCACAAGTATAACGTTTTTCTTTCGTGTGACATAGAAAATGGTTTTTCAAGTTACTTTTTTGAGCAAATCCTTTAAAGCATATTTCACATGTAAAGGGCTTTTCTTTTGTGTGAGATAGAACATGATACTTCATGTGACTAATTTGAGCAAATCCTTTAGAACATATTTCACAAATATAAGGTTTTTCTTTCGTATGTATACGAAGGTGGATCTTCAAATTGGCATTATCAGCATATCCTTTTCTACAAATTTCACAAGTAAAAGCTTTTTCTTTCGTATGAGATAGAAAATGGCGCTTCAAACTACAGTTTTTAGAAAATCCTTTAAAGCATATTTCACAAGTATAAGGTTTCTCTTTCGTATGAGATCGAAGATGGGATTTCAAGTTTGAGCCGTCGGCAAACGCTTTTCCACATATTTTGCAAGGAAAAGGTTTTTCTTTTGTATGATATCGAAGGTGGACTTTCAGGTTTGAATTTTGAGAAAATGCTTTTCCACATATGTCACAACTATATGGTTTTTCTTTCGTATGAGATCGAATGTGGAGATTGAGATTAAGGTATTCGGGAAATCCTTTACCGCACATGCCGCAAATAAATGGTTTTTCTTTTGTGTGAGTGCGCAAATGTTTCATTAAGCTGGCTTTCTTGGAAAATGTTTTGTTGCATAGCTCACAGACATGAGACTTTTTACTGGTATGAGTACTTTTATCTATCTTGCTAGCTGAGGTAGAAAATACTTCCCCGCTTGTTCTTTTTAAAAAGGGATCATTTTGTGCTTCGTAATGCTGAAGTTCTAACAAGCTACTTGGTTCAGAAACATCCACGCTACATTCTGTTCTTGGGCAAGATTTTATGTCTAAATGTACAGGATCCATTGATAATTACCTGCAATAATAAGAAATAAAACTCTTAATGAATCTTTGCATTTTCGTTCACTGTATAATGTTCAATGATCTTTAATAGGTTTATTTAAAAAAAATGTTTTTTAGTTTAAATCCGAGGTCCATCCGATCGTATATATAAACAGGAGTCGCATTCTACAGGGTGATTCTCAATTGTTTTTACAAAATAAGAGGGGTGATAGTACCCATCCAGACGAGCAATAATTACCATGGAACATGGGGTCGCAAACCACGTATTGAGTCACAAATACAGGGTGTTTCACCCTAACTGAAGTCGGCTTGTCGGTAATAATTTTGCGAAAAATAAAAATATTGCCATAAAAATGTAACGATATGTACCTTATTTTGTATGAAATGTGATATCACAAAAAAGTTCTGGAAAAACAGGTTACTCACACAATCGATGATACCGTATGAACTGATAACCACAGTCCAAAATGTGGAGCGTCAAATGCATACAGCTGGCGCGTATAATGGAAACTTCTACCACTTTTTTTGTGATGTTATCACATTTCATACAAAATAAGGCACACATCATTACATTTTTATTTTTCGCAAAATTATTACCGACAAGCCGACTTCAGTTAGGGTGAAACACCCGGTATTTGTGACTCATTAAGTGGTTTGCGACCCCATGTTCCATGGTAATTATTGCTCGTCTGGATGGGCACTATCACCCCTCTTATTTTGTAAAAACAATTTAGAATCACCCTGTATAGGGAAAACTGTATTGTTCCTTCCACTATTTTGAAAGTAATATCTTCATCGTACCTTTTCTATAGCATATTTTAAATAAAATGATCATGACCATTACTGATTAAGGGTTCTGGTAGGAACATTAAAATTTTCTCAATGCAATGCGACCCCTGTATAAACTAAAACCCGGAGCTGTGCGTGTGCAATAGGTCAAAATTAACATTTTTACCCAAATGGCCACTGGCCAGTACAGTGACTTTTTTCACTGGCCAGTAATAAAGTTACGAACACTTCATATAAAAGTGTTTTTTCTAACTATAAACATTTTAATTTACTAATATCGTTTACTTACCATTCAATAGGATTACACTCAAGTGAAAAAAGAACTGGCATTACATCTAACAGAAATATATAACCAAGAAATTACTGCAGTCAAACATATTTAAAGATATTTAGACATACTTAATGTAATGTATAAAAGAGACAAGAAAATTAAAATATATTTTAAGAATTATTTTATTAAAATCTTGAATGTTTTATTTTTACTATTAATTGTAACGAAATAAAGAATTACAAAAAGTGTTATTTTTAACACTAATGTTTATCAATCACATTAGGTCTTCGTGACCTAACAGTCTTCCTATCAAATTTTTATTGCTGCAGCAGGATCGTATTCATATAATTGATTTTTAGATTGTTTATTTAACATGTTTAACATTTTAGATTGTTTAGGTAGTTTCTCTAACAATCAAATAAAGGTATGGACAGCCGAAAGTGCAATTAACATCCCCTCCCCCCTCCAGAAGAGAGAGGTTCATGATTTTTGAACTAATAAAGATTACTTATCTACTTTCCAGCGGTGATTCTGAGTTTTAAAAAATTTCTTAACTTTACAGCAAACTTTCTGAAAGCTTACAGCTGAGGGGGGAGAGAGGGATGAATCCCCTCCAGGAACTAACTATGCGGTTTTTCTGCGGCTCTTTGACGAAATTCGAGTTTATTCAGCGATCATTTAACGAAATGCGCGTTTTTTTCGCGATCTTTTGACGAAATTTGCGGGATTTTTTCGGGATATTTTGACGAAATTTGAGTTTTTTTCGCGATCTTCCGACAAATAGACCATGGGACGAGTGGCGAAATTGTTCAAGTCCGTTTACCAACTCCGGGAACTAAGAAATTTTGCATGCAATACAATTATACAATACTTATTAACTAAAAAACGCAAAGTTCACCAAAAAATATTTGCACATTAATTTTTTATACCAATTTAAAGTGGTACCCTAAAGCCGACATTATAAAGGTAATGTTCAGTGTTTTGGTTAGTACTTTCACTTTTAAATAAGAATGGAGATAAAATTTATTGAATTGTCATCATTTACTAATAAATATTAAATACTGACAATAAAATATTATCTTTAATATTGTATTTAATATTTGCTGTTTAAGAAGTTGAAAATTTTTTAATATATTTTACACGAATGTAGCTTAAATAATAGATTAAATGAAACTTGAAAGTTAAAATAATAGAATTAAAATACTCTATACATTCAGAATGTATATTTTAACTCTAATAAAGTAATAAATATAAAATTTAAGGATTTGTCCTCATATGTCGACACCTATATCAATTGTTGAAAAGAGCAATTTTGGCTCTTAAACTTGACATTCCCTTTAACTATTAAATTTTTGATGTAAAAACATTTCTAATACAACTAACAATTTTTTTTTAGTACTTCTAATAAAACGATAAAAGGTTTAAGTAACACAAGGCTCTTTTTAACATAAAATTAAATATTCAAAAATTGCTCAACTAAAGCTGCTACCTTTTTTGATACTAACAGGCAGCTTAATCCAAAAACTAAATTGGAAACTGGGATCTTGAAAGATACAAGCAACATTCTTGCTCATATAATTGTAATGGGGCAAACATCATAACCTGATATAAAAAATGTCATGTCATATAATTTAACTGCCTATCCCCCACCTATCGCAAACCCTGATTGTTCTATCGTAAAAACAAATAATGCAGCATTGACTCATTCTGTGCCGAAATCAGTGGATCAGTATCAAATTCCAAGTGAGATCCCTGAAAGTAATGCCTTGATTTTGGACGGTATGTGAGTTTTGCAACAAATGCAGAATATTCCAAATACTTTTGGAGATCTTGCTTTACAAGTACTGGAATATATTATTGGTATGGGTGTTAGCTACAAATCTAAAGTAATTCACTTTGTAACTGACACATATTTTATTTTCAACATTTAGTGCAGCGAGTGACAAAGGAGGGCTACAGGAGGTGAAACTGTTATTAAAACAGGAAGTTCAGCGAAAAGAAAAAAAAAAAAACCCTCATCAGTTAAAATTTTTAGCAAATGGGTCAAATAAGGCAGCTTTGGTTGAATTTCTTTTTAAAAAATGGTCCTCAGTAGATCCCCCCAATTCTGATAAGTGTATTGTTGATTGTTGCACATGGGGTAAAGTGTCATATCATAAGCAGTGAAAATAGTCATCTGATAGCAAGGGATATGCCCGAACCGCATTCTGATCACGAGGAAGCAGATACAAGAATGCTGTTGCATGTAGAAAATGCTTCGATATGTTTCATACATGTTATTATTAAAAGTTCGGACACATGTTTTCATCATCTCACTTTGTATGAGTAGATTTTTAACAACAGAATTATATTTGCTTCTGGGTACTGCGAGTAATTTAGAATTCCATAATGTTTTATCTATCGCTACTATTTTAGGTCCAGACATTTGTGATAGTTTAATAGGCCTTCGCAGTTTTACAGGTTGCCACAGTTGTAGTGCCTTTAAAGACAAGGGCAAAATTAAAGCATTGGCTATAATGAAAAGTAAAATTGACTATAATGAGAAGCAAAATTGTTTATATTGATGCATTTAAAGGGTTTGGAACTTCTTGGACTTTATCAAGTGCTCTTATTCAAACTCTTGAACTATTTGTTTGCGAACTTTATGGTCAACCTACTAAAACCTCAGTAAATGATTCAAGATACACATTGTTCAAACTGAAGTTTAAAATTGATGTTGCTTTACCACCAAATTATGATGCTTTAGTATACCATATTAAAAGGGCAAATTATCAAGCATATATTCATCGTCGGTGTTTCCAGAACATAATGAGTGTCCCTAATCCTGCTGAACATGGATGGATCATTAATGGGATAAATATAAGTATTTGTTGGAACACAATTCTTTGTATTCCATATAGTTTACTAAAAAACATTTTGTGCAAGTGCCAGAAGACCGTTTGTTTATCAAGTAAATGCTCATGCAAATCAAATGGAATTACTTGCTACGAATTATGTTCATGTACTAATTGGAAAATTCCAATGAACAAAATGAATTTTTCAGTGATATTTTTGAAGTTGATTCAGACATATGAAGATATTGATAGTTTGCATAATGTAGGTGATATTTTCTAAAAAATGTACCAAAATAAATAATATTATACATAAAACATGCCAAAGTAAAGCTTTTATTTAAGACAAGTATTTAAGCATGGAACAATGTGATCTTGTTGATGGACTTCTTAGTTACGCGGCAACTTAACATCCAGTTGGGAGGTGATCGTGTTGCAAGGGCATTAGGGAGACTTAAAAAATTTAATGTTTAAACGTGGCTGGTAGCCACAATGAGAGAAATCACTAGAAAAGTTAAGAACAGAATAACTTAAAGTAAGAATTTGAAGTACTAAAAGTTTAACAATGTAAGAGAAAAAAGAAAATTTAGATAAAAAAAAAGAAAGAAATTCCATTAGTTCCAAAAAGGACAGGCGAAAAAGCTACCGGGGGATATCCCATCTAAAAAATGGGACTCTTTTCAGCGACCATACATTAAGTTTAAGTTGGTTAAAAATGCTATTTATATAGCAGATAAGCAGTATTATATTTAAGCATTACCAATTTTCTAAAATCATTTAGATATTGTTTGCCTAATTTTTCCTGTAACTTCTTAAGCATTTTATTAAGAGGCAAGTACATTATATCAAAGTCTCTTTACTGTTATTATGTTGCTTAATGTTATGTTAAAAAGAGCCTTGTATTACTTAAACCTTTTATTTATTAATTAGAAGTATTCGAAAAAAATTGTTAGTTGTATTAGAAATGTTTTTACCTCAAAAGTTTAATAGTTAAAGGGAATGTCAAGTTTAAGATTCAAAATTGCTCTTTTCAACAGATGATATAGGTGTCAAAATATGAGGGCAAATCCTTAAATTTTATATTTATTACTTCATTAGGTGTTAAAACATACGTTCTGAAAGTATAGAGTATTTTTATTTTATTATTTTAACTTTCAAGTTTCATTTAATCTATTATTTAAGCTACATTCGTGTAAAATATATTAAAAAATATTCAACTTCTTAAACAGCAAATATTAAATACAATACTAATATTAAAGATAATATTTTATTGTCAGTATTTAATATTTATTAGTAAATGATGACAATTCAATAAATTTTATCTTCATTCTTATTTAAAAGTGAAAATACTAACCAAAACACTGAACATTACCTTTATAATGTCAGCTTTAGGGTACCACTTTAAATTGGTATAAAAAATTAATGTGCACATATTTTTTGGTGAACTTTGCGTTTTTTAGTTAATAAGTATTGTATAATTGTATTGCATGCAAAATTTCTTAGTTCCCGGAGTTGGTAAACGAAAACTGGTTTTTAGCCACTTTTGATGCTTCGTCCCATGGCCTAAAAATTTCAAATTTTTTTTCACGCGATCCTTTGAAGAATTTTATATTTTTTTTCGCGATTATTTGATGAAATTTGCATTTTTTTCCGTGGTTGCTTGATGAAATTAGCGTTTGTTACGCGATTCTTTTGACGAAATTTGCATTTTTCCCCCCAATCCTTTGACGAAATCTGCGTTTTTTTCGCGATCTTTTGACGAAATTTGTATTTTTTTCGCCGTTCTTTAAAGAATTTTGCGTTTTATGATGAAATTTGAGTTTTTTCGCGATCCTTTGACGAAACTTGCGTTTTTTCGCGATCTTTTTACGAAATCTCCGTTTTTTCGCGATCTTTTGACGAAATTTGTGGGTTTTTTCGCCATTCTTTGAAGAAATTTACGTTTTTTTCGCGATCTTTTGAAGAAATTTGCGTTTTTTCGTGATCTATCGACCAAATTAGCCTCTTTTCGCGATATTTTTGAAGAAATTTACGTTTTTTCGCGATCTTTTTGAAGAACTTCAAAAAGATTTTTTTTGCGATTCTTTGACGAAATTTGCGATTTTCGTGATTTTTTGCCAAAATTTGCGTTTTTTACGCGATTCTTTGACGAAAACTGCGGGTATTTTCGCGTTCTTTTGACGAAATTTGTATTTTTTTTTTTTTGCCATTCTTTGAAGAAATTTTCGGTTTTTTCTAGTTTGTTTTTTACGAAATTTGCGTTTTTCGGCAATCTTTAACTAAATTTGCGTCTTTTTCGCAATCATTTGACGAAAATCGCGTTTTTTTGCGATCCTTCGACAAAATTTGCGTTTTTTTGCGATCCTTGGAAGAATTATGCTTTTTTAGCGATTTTTTCACGAAATTTGAGTTTTTTCCGCGATTCTTTGACAAAATTCATTTTTTTATTGATCCTTGACGAAATTCGCGTTTTCCAACGAGATTCTTTGACGAAACTCACGTTTTCTTCCGCGATTCTTTGACGAAATTGGCTATTTTTTTCTGCGAACGTTTGACGAAATCAATTTTTTTCGGCAGCCATGTGGAAATCAGCGATATTTTTTATGTCCGAATTTTCGGACTGATGTCCGTTTTTTTTTAATTTTCGGAAAATTTGGAACAGAATCACCCCTGCTACTTTGTTTTCTTACGTTCGGGGGAATTGCCGATCTAGATGCCATAAATTTCGAATGAATTTCCCCCCTTTCCTCCCTGTCGTCGATACATCTTTCAATCATCGCGTTTGGCGAGTATTTGGCGAGTGAGGACAATAAAGTTAATCGCCACGTTTAAAGTGTTACTCGGCGATTGGCGAGTGCTAATTTTGCGCTTAATACTAAAAAAATTTAAATTACTTGTATACGTTCATAAAGTGGACCAGTGTGCCACAGAAGCGGGGTACACTGGTCCACCCACTGGGGCACAGTGGTCCACTATTAAGTATTATTTGAAATACAATATAAATTTATTTTTTATTAATTCAGTTCCTCGTTATTTCCCATTTACCTCCAAAATAACATAATAATGCAAATTTGCAGGTAAGATTTTCAAACAAAACATATACAAAACAAAACATAAAAATTATCCA
This sequence comes from Maratus speciosus, assembly GCA_963932465.1. Taxonomy (NCBI): domain Eukaryota; kingdom Metazoa; phylum Arthropoda; class Arachnida; order Araneae; family Salticidae; genus Maratus; species Maratus speciosus. The sequence continues at coordinate 681,725 of CAWVRF010000005.1, forward strand.
AAAAAAATTTATTACATATTTTAAATAATAGATTAAGATACAGGAACCAGGGGCGTCATTTGTGGGGGACTGGGAGGGGGTAACAACCACCCCAAGGAATTTGATATTTCAGAAAACTTATCTGTCATCAAAGATCAGACTAAAAAAATTTTGTTTTTAATTGCTCGAAAGCTAAAATAAAATGCAATTTTATTATGCAATAAATAAACACTTTAGACACAGAAACTATAATTATCAAAAACATTTTCTAAAGAATTTGTTATTCCAACATTCTCAAGGTGAGATATTTACCATTAATGAGTACTTTGGCTAACTTAAAAAATATATATGATTAGCGCTAATTAGGAAATATAATAGCGAACTTAAATCCTCATGTTTTAGATATAATTTTGAAATTCCGTTTACATAAAATTGCTTTTTCGGCTGATATTGAAAAAGCTTTTTTAGAAATATCTGTAGCCAAAGAAGATCGCAAGTATCTTTTCTTATATTGTGAAGATTTTGATAAGAATAAAAACATAGCACCCTATAGAATGACCAGAGCTACTTTTGGTGTCACCTGCAGTCCCTTTATCCTCGCTTATACTATTAAGCACCATATTAATAAATATAAAAACTCTCATAATAAAACATTTGAAATCCTAAATCCTTCTTTTTATGTTAATGATTTGTTTTCAGGAGAAAACGATGTTCTAAAAGCTTTTAATTTAAGTAAAGAAGCTGTTGATATTTTGAAAGAAGGGGGGATGAAGTTAAGAAAATTTGACAGCAATTTTCAGGAACTTAGGAAAAAATGGGTTGACGAAAACATACCTATTTCGAGTTCCGAACCCCCAAATGCTTCCCTAAAAGTTTTAGGACTTATCTGGAACAATACAGAAGGTAATTTGGGACTAGAATTACGACCATTGTTAGCAAATTTAAACAATGATTCTTGTACAAAACGGAATGTTTTGAAAATTGCAGCTACGTTGTTTGATCCAGCCGGATTTATTGCCCCTTTTGTTATTCGTGTCAAATGCCTTTTACAGCAATTGTGGATAATGGGAATATCATGGGATGAAAGTTTTTGTGGTGAACTAGAAAATAATTGGCAGAATTGGCTTTCAGAAATCCCTGATCTCACACACTTGAAAATTCCCCGACACTATTTCAACAACCTGATCATTGAAAAGGAGCATCTCCAACTGCATATTTTCACTGATGTGTATGTTCCTGAATTTCTTTCCTTACCCGAAGATCAGTGGCCTAGCGTTAAAATTGTTGCTATACAATTACCTGATGTTTCTAAAGAGAAGTCTCAAAAGGCAGCAACCATCTCTTGTGTTGTTCAAACAAATAAAGCTGATGAAATTCCCATTTTTAATCTTGAAAAGTATAGCTCCCTAAAGAAATTGCTCGTGTAACTGCATGGGTATTTAGATTTATTTCTAATATAAAATTGAAGGTAGAAAAAAGAGATTTTTCAGAATTATCAGCTGAGGAAATGTTACATGTTAAAAATTTTTGGTTAAAGCTAGTGCAGGAAGAAAGTTTTCCTGTAGTTATAAAATCCTTGAAATGTATCAAGAGTATCCCTAAAGAATCGAATCTTCTACAGTTAAATCCTATGTTGTCAGATGAAGGTTTGCTGTTGGTACGAGGACGGTTACAAAAGTCTGATTCCTCATTTTATGAAAAACATCCTGTTGTGATTCCTGCAAAACATAAATTAACTGAATTAATCGTGAAAGATGCACATGAAAAAGTTTTTCATTCCGGAGTGTCCAGTACATTAGTACAAACTCGTGAAAAATTTTGGATTTTAAGATCCAGACAGTGCATAAAATCAGTCCTGAAGAAATGTACAATCTGTAAGAAATTTAACTTACGCTCTGGTCAACAAGTTATAGCCCCTCTTCCAGGTGACCGTATTAACGAAGCTCCACCGTTTTCAGTAACATGTCTTGATTATTATTAATTCTATTAAACTGATTTTCATCTAAGTGGCACTGTTACATAACTTTTCAGGAATGGTTTTAGTATGTAACATTTCATTATATGTTGCTTAGTTATAGAGCTATTGGAAAAGTGATGGAGAAAGGTGAACGTAATTATTAAAGATACATCTATTATAGGGCAATTCCAAAGAAAATCATCATTCTTTTTTTGGGGGGGGGGGAAGGGAATAAAATTTATAATATGTTTAATTTAAGGGTATGATTGGAAAACTTGATATTTTTATATTCTATAATAAAATCCTAATAAAAAGGCATTGTAAATTATTGATCACAAACGAAGTTAAGTACCATTATTGTCTTTTTAAAGTCATAATGTTACGTCCGTTACACAATAAAAGTTACGTCAGTTACAGGTGTAAATGACCTTTTTTTCTTTTTTATTATTCAAAAATTAATTAAACAAGTTACTGTTATAATTTGGCATTACTTAGTGTTGTTCAGAACATTAAATCACTTTTTTTAACGGGATAGTTTTGATAATTTTTACACTTCAATGAAGGCAGAAAAAATGCTTGTATATTTTATGTTACGTCAGTTACAGAATTTTGAAATGCAGTTTTTGGGACTCAAAGAGAGATTGAAATAATCTGCAGGGATTTGGATATTAAGTCCTTAGTAAGAAACGTTTTAAATTGTAAAAATTTGTTCTAGTTAAATAGTAAATTTTCTACATAGTTTTGAAAACAAAATTCGATGATAAAATGTTACGTCAGTTACGATACGATGGAACTGCCCTATATAAAATGTCTTTCTTGCAAATCTGTCTTTCCTTCCACGCGTTGGTAATTTGAATGTACTTTGATCGGACTTACACTATTAGGTGATTTTTTTGGATGGTTAGTACTTCTTACATGGTTGGCAGGCCCCGATCATGACTAATTGGGACCCTGGGCAAAGATAAATTAGGGGGCCCCATTCGAATCGTTGCACCATTTTTCAAATAGAACTGATGGTCAGTCACATGTGTAATGCATAAACAATATTTTCGCACCTTGGATTTTAAATAGAAGAAAATTCTTAGCTCCGTCAATTCTAAAGTAAGTACCTTAATAATTAAAAGTACTTTTTTTCTTAGTACAGAACAAAACTCCTTTATATATCTTTAGCAACTTGTTATACTACTTTAAGACTTATGGAAGAGTGTGAAATACTCTTACATGTAAATATGAGTTTATCAAGTTAGTTTCTTTTACATCTATTTAAGTTATACACACAACATAATATCAAATCAAATACACTCTTCTTCACAAGTGAAAAGTGTTTTTTCAATAAATCTAAAAATATGTCAATTTTGGGTTTGTTTTTCATATTTACTCTAAGTTAAAAGAAAAAACTTTGAATACAGAAGAAAATTTAGCTCATGACAGTTAGAACTGATTATTTTCAACCACTAAAGTTTAGATATAATTTAAGTTCATTGCTTTAAAATCAAAATATTATTTCTTATTTAAAAGTGGTTGAGGTTAGCTTTGTGAAAGCATTGAGTTCTGTGTGTTCAAAATGAAATTTGTTTTTCAGAGAGTTTAGTAGAATCTTTTAAACATGAAATTTGTGTTTTGTATTTGAAAATTTTCAGAGCTGGAATAGGGGGGAAAAAAGCAAATATTTTATAAATTAATGTATGGATTTGGGGGGGCCCTGGACAAAGTACCGATTTGCCCATGCGATAATAAGGGTCTGATGGTTGGTATATCGTGCATGGTTAGTACTTCTCTGTAGCGAAGTTTTCTTCTGGGTTATGGTTTTTCTGAAGCACAAACTTGACAGAAAATCGCATTACAAGAGAAAGTTACAAAACTAGGTGAACTCGATTGTGAAAGATTACCTTTTATTTAAAGTTCTACTGTACGTATTTTGATTGGAGTTGCACAGTTAGGTAATATTTCAGGGATTGTTTCAATATTTAATATATAATATATAAAATTCAATAATAATTCAATAATATTCAATATTTAATACATTCATTCTACATTTTTAGTTATGGAGTTATGAGGAAACTTCTCAGTGGTGTAGTTGTAAAAAAACGTAGAATAAAATATACAGGGAGAGGTTATATACTAACTTGAGTTCTTTTGAATGTATATTGAGAAGACTTGCATTGTTAGTTAGATAAATTTTCAAGAAAAGGTTTCGTATATAATACATTTCATTCTACGTTGCTTAGTTATAGAATTATGTACGAAAGTTCTTAAATCAGTGAAAGATTATACTATTTTGAAAGATTAGGCTTTCTAAAAGATTCTACTGAGTTGCGTTGGATAGAATTAGCATTGGTTGTTAGATAATTTATCAGGAAAGGTTTTAGTATATATCGTTCTATATTGCTTTGCTATAGAATTATAGGTGAATGTTCTATAATCTGGTGAACCCGACTATGAAAAATTAGTCTCATTAGAAGGTTCTACTGAACGGATTTTGATGAGATTCGCATTTTTAAATTTGCAGGGATGATTTTAATATACTACATATTGTCTTACCGTTCTTTTTTTATATTCTATTGTAAATAATCAACTAAAAGATTTGCTCCTTAATAATCCAAATTTTGTCTCAGGCATTAGAAGGTATAAAATCGTAATGGCGTTCATATCGTTTTCAGCAATGCGGAAGATTATTGGAGATAAATGCATATCTATTTATATAAAATCCAAGTCTCTGTGTGTCCCTCACGATTCCGGTAGGACCACCTCATTGAAATGAGTAATTATTGAAAAATACTAATGCAGGGTTACCACAGTAGCGCCAAATGTTGGCCAACTTGGCGATAGCTGGCTGATTTGACGAAATTCCCATTTAAAACCATTAATCTTTCATAAAGGAGGTCACCAAAATTTAATTTAAACTCCGCTCTTTTAAGATATTTTTTCAAAATCTATGAGTGGGAATTTAAAGTACACCTTTAAATCTTTCTGCCGATGCTACTAATAAAATAACCGCCAATAGACGACGCTGTACTGTATGAGCTCCTAACTGCGCGATTTTAATGTGCTTTAGGTACTTTTCCAGTATAGGTGCCTTGGCGAAAAAGGAAATTTGGCAACATATTTTCCGGGAACCTATCCACTGTTTCATTTTATATACACACGTATTTTTTTTTTCGATATTTATACGATTTATTTAACATAAAAAAGCCGTTTCTCTAATTTTATACAGAAACAGATGTAATTTGCATAAAAACATGAATAATATACATATAAAATAAACATATTAAAAAAAAAAAAATAAATAAATAAAAATAAACGCTCATCAAGTTTGTTTTCATAGCTGTTTATATGATTTGACAACAAATCTCAAAATTTTTCCGTTATACGGACACCATGCCAAAATGTATGCTAATGCGCCAATTATTTCAAAATGCTAAAAGATATTTGTAATTTTATGCCAGCAGTTTAATATGAGTTTTATTTTATTGCTTTATTTTATAACAGTTATTTGTTCAATTATTTTAAGTATATATTTGTGATATAATGAAATAGTTCGTAAAAGTCTGGAATTTTCAAATGTTATATTTTTTAAATGCTCACTTTAGTATCGACAATATTTTTTCTTTTATTTTTCAAATGCCTCAATTCACGTGATTTTCATTTTGCGCCAACTATTACGCTTGGCGACAATGGTATCCGTATAACGGAAAAGTACCCAAATCTCACTTTCTGATGCCCAAATTACACCAAGCTTTTTTTTTAAAACGCAGTGATGGAAAATTGGCGCAGAGGAGGAGCCTATTGACACCACTAAAATTTAGTAGTATTTTTCGGCTTACCTAATGACAGAATTTCTGAGTTTTTACTATGTTGAAGAACACTATAAAATATTAGTGGTACCAATAGGCTCCTCATCTGCGCCAATTTTCCACCCCTGAAAACGCCAAAGCCCCTACAGTGGAAAAGTATCAAACTGTCTATTATTTTGTGCTATCTGTGTTATAGTTTATACTATATGCAAGGAGAGTGGAGAGAAGAGTTTAAACATTAAATATTAAAGTTTCGGCACAGATGTCATATACGCCCCATGTTGGCGCGATTTTTTTCTGACGCCAATGTCATATACACAACGGGTCTTAACTGTCTCCAAGTATCGTTATTTTGCTTGATAACCCGGATGTTGTTGTTTATGCTGTTGATGTTTTCGCCAAATTGGCGTCAGAAAAAAATCGCTCCAATATGGGGTATATATGACAACTGTGCCAAAGTTTCTATAAAGCAGTATAAGACTAAAAAATTAAGAATAAAATAGATGCAAAATAAGACTAAAGAAAGAAAAATCATGCGTTAAGCATAGAATATGAAACATTTTCCAACACATCCTGAATGCTTTAACAAAACTTCGTTATTTAGGGAAATAAGGTAAATAAGATAACCAAGTAAACATTTTAGAAAACGCATAAAAAATTTTAAAAATTGATTTCAGCAGTTACCGTCCATAGCCAATAGTACCGTCATTATATGCCACTATTTAGCTAAAATTTAATTTAAACTACTCTTAAAGCTACAGAAATCACATTTCCAGATATTATCATCCATAGACGGTTATGTATCCAATTCTTTGCGTGACCCTGTATATCATTTTATCTATATTCTGCAAACATTTCTTAGTAAACTAAATGTAGTTCAGAGTAAAACTGCATAACTCCATCAAAAACCACCTTTAAGCAATTTATTCTCATACTCAGTAACCCTTACGAATTCTTTTGTGTAGCCCTACATATGAACTGTAGCATTTATACACACGGTATAGTATGCATAAATGTGGTGAAACATAAAAGCGCATATCATAATTAAAAATGCATTTCTAGCAATCATTGCTTATGTACAATACTTCGGAGAAAAGTTTCTTGGCGAGAAAGAAGTTTGCCAACGTATTTTCTGACAACCTATTTGCTGCTTCATACTCACAAGCAATTTTTTGCATATATATACAATTTATTTAATGTAAAAAAAAGCTATTTACCCATTTTTATAAAGAAACAGAAGTAATTTTTGCACAGATGTCATATACGCATCGGGGTTGACGTGATTTTTCTCTGACGCCAATTCGGCAGAAATCTCGCTTTCGAATACCAGTTACTTATATATTTTTAAATTATTTGCTATCATTTTGAAAAGAAAATAACTATAAATAAATAAAAGTTTGAATAATAACTATAGAACAAAACAGTTTATATAATTTAAAAACAGAAAATAAAAGTAAATAAACAATTTATTAATAAATAAAAAACAATAGCCGGGTTACCATAGCAGGCAAAATAACACCATTTTAGCGCCAGTTAAGTATCCCGGTTCATATCTGAAATCTGTGCCATAATTTGTATATAAAAAAATATTATATATATTTAGAAACGATTTTTTATGTATATAAGTGGGTACAGATGTCATATTCGCCCCATATTGGCGCGATTTTTTTCTGTCGCCAATATCATATAGGCAACAGGTACTTAACTTGCGCCAAAGTGTCGTTATTTTGTTTGATGTGGTAACCCGGATTATGTTGTTTATGCTGGTGATGTTTTCGCCAAATTGACAACCGAAAAAAATCGTGCCAATATGGGGCGAATATGATATCTGTTCCTATAAGTGCATATATAAACAAAAATAAAAGTTCATTAGATTTGTTTTCATAGCTGTTTATCCATTTTGGCAACATATCTCACTTTCTGCTGCCCGAATTACGCCAAGCTTTTTTTAAAAATGCGCTATAATGGAAAAGTACCTAAATAAATAATTAACAGAAATAACCAATTATACAAATTAAAACTTTTTATTTCGAGATCAAAGCATTGTTTTTAATTTCGATTAAAAGTACATATATCCTTGGATAACTTTAGTTGAAATTAGGTTCACGACTTAATATCTCATTCCGGCACAGATGTCATATTCGCCCCATATTAGCGCGATTTTTTTCTGTCGCCAATATCATATAGGCAACAGGTACTTAACCTGCGCCAAAGTGTCGTTATTTTGCTTGATGTGGTAACCCGGATTATGTTGTTTATGCTGTTGATGTTTTCGCCAAATTGGCAACCGAAAAAAATCGTGCCAATATGGGGCGAATATGACATCTGTACCCTCATTCCATAAACCTAAACAACCACAAGTGATTCATTCATCGTGAACCGTAAAAAAATATTAAATCACTGAGATAATCATTCACAAAGTAAGTTCTCCAACAATCAATGGACAATATTCTAATGACGTCATAGTAGGTAAAATGGTGGCGGTATCATTTGTTTATGGTTTGAAATCACAAAGATTTAATTTTGCAATGTCTCTTAGTTACATTATTTTATTGTCATATTTATGAGCTCAGAACAAAAGCATATTTTTTCATTATTTAGTTATTAAAGACGGAAAAAATTGTAAATGTGCATGATTTGAAAAATTTAAATAATTTTCTTTCTTAATACTAAAAAATAACATCGGGAAGTAACAGCGAGTTTAAGTTAAATAAGTTTAGCTGTTTAATTCTGTTGTAATATTCAAAATAACTGTATTTATTAGATTTCAGTAAACAGCATCAGGGCCCGATTAAACTTTGAAGTTAGAGGAATTACAATGTCATTTCAGGACCTTTCTTTTGGAGAAGCTATTCTAAACTCCACATATACATGGAAACTCTTCAGTGTTAGAAATATTATTCCTAGGACTGGCATAACATGAGAACGGCCTGCAATTTTACACAAGTTTTTGAAAACTACTTTATATCAGAAATTTTACTAAAAACTGGTTACTTTTCTGTTATAGTGGCCCACACTATTAGAATTATGACAAATTGCAGCCAATTTTGCCAAAGTCGTAACCAAGATCGTGAAGCACACACATATAATACCATATAATACCATTTCATGAAATCATATACGATAATTTAATAGTTTTTACCTTACTTCAAGTGTGTAATTTATTTATTTTTAAGGCTTAACAATCTAAATTGCCCAATATAGGAATTTAAAAAAAATGTAAACAAATATTGAATAGACATGACCGCAAAGAGCCTCAAATCTGCATAACACTTGGAATCAAACTTTGCAGAATAGTGGTCTTCTACTGTACGCAGTTTTTCCTAAATGTGTTTCGTTCTTAAAATGTGTTATTTTCATCTATCACTGCGGAACAAACGAGAAAACTCATATTCTTGCACATGAGTTGTATATATCTTTATATCTAAATTTCTGTCATTTTTGACGGGCTACCTTTCTAGTATTGCTATAAAACACAAGATCAAATACACGAATATATTCCGTTTGATTAAAGTTTCGTTTGGAGAAACCGACCGGCGTAGTGGGCAAAGGCTGCTAGTATATTTATAAGTTGACAGTTAAAAGTAGAAATTGTGAAGCGTTTTTAAAAATGTGTTTTAAATTGTTTTTAAAGTATTCGGTTCGGCCGAATACTCTGATATTCGGCCAAACCGAATATTCTGCATGCTGAATAGTTTGATATTCGGCCATGCAGAATATTCGAGTTAACCGAATAGTTTGATATTCGGCCTAACCGAATATTCGATAACATGGCTGAATAGACCGAATACCGAATATTCGGTGAATCCCTAATTAAGATGCAGCTTTCAAATAAATTGCATTTGAAAGTAGATTTTTTCCGACGCACAGAGAAGTAGATTTTATACGACGCAATACTTTATATGTTTGTATAGCTTACTAGTCAGTGTTTCAGGTAAACAATATCTTAGGAATGTTCGGTAACACTCCCCGTCGTGTTATCAGTTTGAATACAGCTGTCATGCGTCGCAGATTTCTCTATTCTCAGCGCTGTGGCGTGAAGCGCATTAATTAATTGTATTTATTATTACATAGAGTAAAGATCTGAATAAAATTCTTTATGGACAAAGAAGCGGGAGGTATGTAGCTTAAATTACTGTATTTAGTTTTAGTTATAAAAGAATATAATTATGAATATAGTCACATTGTTTTATTTTTAAAAATAAGTGTAATTTTTACTAGTTGTTTTAAATTATTAGGGATTTATAAATACGTTCCGCCCTTTGCCCGGCAAAACTTTTTGTTGGAATATAAAATATAGGTATTCCTTGTTATATTCATAAAATAAAATCTTGCCCCAATTTTTTTTACCATTTTATAAAGAATTAAAATATCGGATTTTAAAGAAAAAATGGGAGGCTGCCAATAGAACAAAAAGTCGCTTTCTTAAGATAAATGAACATTGGCTTAACAGTTCCATAAAAGCAACTGTAGAAGATACTAGTTGTACAATATAAAAAAAAAAGTCGACCAATAAATGATTTCGCTGAATTGTGTGACAGAAGCAATTTACGAAAAACGAGAAATTTAAGGGAGCAGGTACCTCTTGATCAATTAACATATGCAGACAGAACAAATCAACGAGTTGCTGGTAATATTGATGCCTTGACACTCATAAAACATGTAACTCTAAGTCAACAAGAGATACCAAATACAGAAAAATTATAACTTCAGAAAAAAAAAACACCATTAAGAAGCATACACCATCAGAAGCCTTATCAATTTTTGTAGAAGCTAATATAACGAGAAAGCAATGGGAAATTATTCATAGTGCAAATAAGAATATTTACTTGTTATTCTCTGATTAAGAAAGCGAAGAAAGATTGCTATATAAGTGAAGAGTCGATGAATGTGGCAGAAACAAGCACTGAAGTTAACCTACATGATCTTCTTGATCATACCTCTTTACGACTGTGTAAATGTTTAGAAGAAGTTATTCAAAATAACACAGAAGAAGAAAACCACAATTTAGAACAAATATCTAAATGGGGTAGCGATGGCTCCCAACAATCGCAATTTAAACAGATATTTCAGAATACTTCTGATAGTGATGCAAATACATTTCAGAGTTCTCTTGTTCTTTTACGTTTAGAGGCACTGTCCAGTGGACATAGAATTTAGGTTAAAAAATTGGAAAATTATACTGAAGAAACCGCAAAGCTTTTTGTCGAATTATATGGGTGGCACCCAATGTCACCAACAGTACATAAAGTTTTAGTACATGGGGCCACAGTAATTAAACATGCAATATTGCCTATCGGTCAACTTTCGGAGGAGGTTGCTGAAGATAGAAACAAACATTTTCGCCAATATAGGCAAAGGTTTTCCCGAAAATTTTCTCGAGAGCAATGTAATAAAATGTTTTAAACAGACGTTTACTAAATCCTGATCCTTTTATAAGTAGTTCAAGAGCAAAGCCTTAGAAAAAAAAGAAAGCCTCTTTTTCTAGCGAAACAACCAGAAACTCCCTACGGACAACATCCAAAAGAAGAGGAAGATGGGGATGAAGACGAACCAGATAAAGATGAATCTGATTAGTTACAGAAAGAACTTTTTATAAATATCTTCTTTTTACAACATTTCAACTTGATATAGCTCACAAAATAATTTTGTTCACATTTTTCATAAAATAGTCCTCTGTGCGACGGTGTAAAAATTGAAAATGTAGGATGGTTAGAAGATTTAAAAATTGCAGTAGCGATAATCGCAAAACGGAATTTGATCGTGAAGTGTTGCCATTCGCAAAATGACGTTAGCGTTACACACAGATATGTTTGTCCTTTAACAAACATTTTTTTTTCCCTGTATGACTAAAGTAACGCCTTTTCAGAAAATCTTTTATTATAAATTTCAAGAATGAAGTTTTAATTTAGTATGAGATAGAAAATGACTTTTCAATCATTTTGAGCAAACGCTGTAAAGCATATTTCACAAGTATAAGGTTTTTATTTTGAATGAGACAAAAAATGATCCTTCAAAAGAGTACTTCGAGTAAATGCTTTAAAACATATTCCGCAAGAATAGGGTTTTTCTTTCGTATGAGATCGGATGTGGACATTCAATGTTGAATTATGAATAAAATCGTTTTCCGCATATTTCACAAGTGTAACGTTTTTCTTTCGTGTGACATAGAAAATGTTTTTACAAGTCACTTTTTTGAGCAAATGCTTTAAAACATATTTCACATGTAAAGGGCTTTTCTTTTGTGTGAGACAGAACATGATATTCCATGTGACTAATTTGAGCAAATCCTTTAGAACATATTTCACAAATATAAGGTTTTTCTTTCGTATGTACACGAAGGTGGATCTTCAAATTAGCATTATCAGTTTTTTCTTTTTTTAGAAATTTCATAAGTTAAATTTTTTTCTCTCTTATGAGATGGAAAATGACGCTTCAAGCTAGCATTTTGAGAAAATCCTTTAAAACATATTTCACAAGTATAAGGTTTCTCTTTCGTATGAGATCGAAGATGGGAATTCAAATTGGAGCCATCGGCAAATCTTTTTCCACATATTTTGCAAGGAAAAGGTTTTTCTTTTGTATGAAATCGAAGGTGGACCTTCAGATTTGAATTTTGAGAAAATGCTTTTCCACATATATCACAACTATAAGGTTTTTCTTTCGTATGAGATCGAATATGGAGATTGAGATTAAAAATTTCGGGAAATCCTTTACCGCACATGCCACAAATAATTGGTTTTTCTTTTGTGTGAGAGCGCAAATGTTTCATTAACTTGGCTTTCGTGGCAAATGTTTTGTTGCATAGTTCACAGACATGAGACTTTTTACTGGCATGAGTACTTTTATTTATCTTGCTAGCTGAGGTAGAAAATATTTCCCCGCTTGTACTTTTTAAAAACGGATCAATTTGTGTTTCGTAATGCTGAAGTTCAAACGAGCTACTTGGTTCAGAAACATCCACGCTACATTCTGTTCTTGGGCAAGATTTTATGTCTAAATGTACAGAATCCATTGATAATTATCTGCAATAAGAAATAAAACTCTTAATGAATCTTTGCATTTTCGTTCACTGTACAATGTTAAATGATCTTTAATAGATTTAATAAAAAAATGTTTTTTAGTTTAAGTCAGAGGTCTATCCAGTCCTATATATAAACAGGGATCGCGTTCTACAGGATAATTCTAAATTGTTTTTACAAAATAAGAGGGGTGACAGTACCCATCCAGACGAGTAATAATTACCATAGAACATGCGGTCGAAAACCACTTATTGAGACACAAATACAGAGTGTTTCACCATAACTTAAGTCGGCTTGTCGGTAATAATTTTGCGAAAATAAAAATATTGCAATAAAAATGTAACGATATGTATGAAACTTATTTTGTTTGAAATGTGATAACATCACAAAAAAGTTCCGGAAAAACAGGATACTCACACAATCGATGAAACCGTCGATAATCACAGTCCAAAATGTGCACCGTCAAATGCATACTGCTGGCGCGTATGATGGAAACTTCTACCACTTTTTTGTGATGTTATCACATTTCATACAAAATAAGGTGCATATCGTTAGATTTTTATTGCAATATTTTTATTTTTCGCAAAATTATTACCGACAAACCGACTTCAGTTAGGGTGAAACACCCTGTATTTGTGACTCAATAAGTGGTTTGCGACCATATGTTCTATGGTAATTATTGCTCGTCTAGATGGGTATTATCACCCCTCTTATTTTGTAAAAACAATTGAGAATCACCCTGTATAGGTAAACTGTATTGTTCCTACCGCTTTTTGGAAAATAATATCTTCATCGTACCTTTCTATAGCATATTTTAAATAAAATGAATATGAAGATTACTGATTAAGGGTTCTGATAGGAACAATAAAATCTCCCTGTGCAATGCGACCCCTGTACAAACTAAAACCCGGAGCTGTGCGTGTCCCGGTCAGCTTAAATTTTCTTGCTTTACGGCCAGTGGCACCAACTTACATGGTATAGGTGCAGATTCCCAAAATCTGAAAACCCAAAAAAATTCAGTGACCACATTGTGAAACAAACTCATAAAAACAATAGTGTTTATATGGGGGAAAAAACTAAACAAAAACTCTCAGGAATTCAATGGGAAAAATAATTTATGTAATATATACACATGTACAGTAGGGTGGAACGAAAGTATAGGGCAAAATATTTTTTTCTGAAAATAATTTTCTAATAGCAATTAAAAGTTGTCTTTGTATGTTATCAATAAAACTACGAAGTTTTTTCGTTCTAAATTTATATCTTGACGTGCTGTAAGAGCCTTAAAAATAAGCAGGGGTGTAAAAATCTAGGCGCCAGCGTGCAGTCTTCCACCACTAAATTTCATTCGTTATTTTTTGTCTAATATTTCGTCTAAATTATTTGTAAGAACGCTAATAAAATTTAAGCGAAGAAAACTCTTAAAATTTAGTGGTGAGATACTGCCTGCTGGCGCCTAGATTTTTACACCACTGAAAATAAGGATTATTTTTTCAAATTTAACATAAGTCCAAATTTAACATAAAATTATAATTTTTTTCACTGTTTTATTTTTACATTTTTAAAACCAAATATTGTTTTTAAGAGCAATCTATAGATGCTTCTTTACTATAACAACAATAATATTAAGTTTAATTGATCTAAATTTATGCATTAATTTTTGAAAAAGGGAAATAAATTAGCTTTTTTTCAAGAAAATCAAGATGTAAAACCAGTTTGATTTTAACTGTTGTAATTACTTTTTTGCTTAAAACTAGTTGTTCAAACACAGTTTTTAAAATAATATGTAAAACTTTTTTAAATAGCTAATTATTAATAAAAATAAAATTACCAGTTTTTTGGGGTCTTTTCTTGGGTCTAGCCCCATGTAGTGGGGCTAGTGTGGATAAGCTAGAATACTGATTTAGACAATGTAATACAACTCTTAAAAGTGTTTGTAAAACCATAATAAAATAAATTTGAACCTAAACAGCATAGTAAATATATTTAATCGCAATAAAATATAATTTAATGAATGTTATACCTAATATTTTTTTGTTAGTACTGAGGACTGCAGTTAGGTATGTTATGAATCTACAAAGACAAAATTAAATACATTACAAAATTATAAAGAAAAAAAAAACACTGGTCAAAATAAAATACACAAATAAAAAGATATGATGCATTTACCCTATCTTAAAATCTTCAGTTTGTTTACAAGATTAAAGTATTTGCCAAAGCAACTAAATATTTTTCATTAGTATTTACACAGCCAGGAAACTGCATAATAAACATTATAGCTCCTTGGATAATGTCTGGCTGTAGGAGTTTTCCCAATGATGTTTATTTGCAAAACATTTTCAATATAAATAAAATGGTTTTTCTTAGAGCTAATACTCTTGAGGCACTGTTTCACACTCGGCAACAGCAACAGACTTTGAATAACTGCTACATATTTATAAAATGTGCTGCGGCTGGACTTGTTGCAAATTAAAGAAACTTGAATCAATACAAAATCTCCAGGCTTGATTGTTTTTTTCACTCATTTCTACTTCTTCAGTTTCTAATGTCAAAAAGACAAATAGTAAGGCAAAGTAAATGCCCATGTCAAAAAGGCTGTTTTCACTGTCTTCTCGAGTTGTTCTTCCACTATCTTCAGAACTGAATGGCAAGTCTTCCTTTGACTTTAAGTTATTTGTTATATTTATTCCTTTTGAGCTTGGTTTTACTTCCTTGTGAATGAAGAAATTGTTTTTTTCTTCTTCTGTGTGTTTCATACTTCATTTTGTTGGACACCAACATTTTTTTCCCTACAATTAGAAGACTTTCTGTTTCAAATTTAGTAGTACTTGGGCATTCATGGTCAATAATATAGCTCAAAAAAATAATCATCTTCAAATGCTAATCATTTTAATGGGCTAATGCCAGGTTTTTGCAAATCCTGATGTAATATTGCTTAGTATAAATAATTTATAATATGCTTTCGCTGCTAAGGAAGGAATATTAGACTGAATACTGTTTATACGGGATGATTTAACATCCAGTCATTAAACGCAACTTTACACATTCCTTTGAATGCACCATAAATTGCAACATCTAGAGGTTGAAGTTTATGGGAACAATGTCATGGGAAAGACAGTAACACAATATAATTTTCCTTCACATATGTGTAATTTCTACAAGAAAAATGCGTGAATTATGATTATCAAGAAGCAAAAAAAAACAGGGTGATCAACATCAGATTTTGTGTGTTCTTGTATATGGTGTAAAACAGCTGGAAATAGTCTTTTCACCATCCATCCACTTTTTGAAGGCAAACCTAGACTTCCAGTTGGAGCACCAAAAAGAAAATAATCCTTACCATGAAAATAATCCCACCATCATGTGTCCACACTAGCCCCATGGTGCCATTTTTTTTTTAGGACTAACACTGGTAAATGTAAGCCATGCAGAGTAAAAGGGAATATAAAAGAATGTACTGATTAGATTCATTTATAATATTTATCTCCTTTCATTTGAAATAATGAATGTAAATAGTCTAACTTAGTAATTGAAAAACAAACCATGAACTTACTTTTTCACCATAAAAACCTTGTTTTATAAATTGCAAATGAACTATGCAATGTATTCTCATGTAATTACACATGGAAGTGTATATCAGTGTTGTCAAACTGCAAAAATTTACAGAGCAACTTTAACTAAAAAAATAACACAATTATTCAAGTTGTCCACACTAGCCCCCTTCTCCCCTAACAAGTCACTATAATCGAAGAAAATAGAACAAATGTCATGACATAATTAATAACCGGTGTTATTGAAACGAAACAAATATTAAAGAATAATTAGAATATTCCATTACATTATTAGTTTCACATTTATTTGGTTTTTTAATTTTCTTGATTATTAGATAAAATGTTTTTTAGTCTCAAATTTTGGCAAGCAATTTTTGCTTTAATAAAGCCCTCTCTTGCTTTAGGACCACAGACAATTATTGATGACTCTGTCACAAGCTTTATAACTCTTTCTATTGCTTGTGTATTACAGGGCAAACGAGGGAAATCTATAGGTGGCAACTGACAACTCGGTTTTCTTGCTTCACTTATATGCATTTTTAAATCCTCATCAGTTTTGGATTTTGTCATTGGAAGCTCTGTGATTGCTATATCCGCCCACTTAATCATATCAATGTAATCTTCAGCATGAAAATTGAGTTTGGGGACCACAAACTTTCAGACGCCTTTGAGTTGATATGTTCAAATGATTGTTACTATTAAAGTACGCTATTATGCTATTTTTTATAGCTTCGCCTGTTCCAAAAGCAGCCTTTAAATGCCCTAGAAAGAATGGATTGGGTGCTTTTACTAAACAAATGTGTTCTTCGATGATCTTTTTTTCTTTTTGTAAAATTTGTTTCCTTTATAATTTTGCACAATGGTTTTATCTTTTTCCATCGAAAATCAAACCTATGTTTTCTCCAACTTCTTTAAGGCTTCTTACTATCTCTTTTGTTCGATTCTTGAATCTCTCTCTTCGAAGTTTCCTTTTATCAATTATCTTACTTTTGTTCTTCTCTGTAATCATTCCAACATCTTTAAGAACAACACTTGCGATAGTCGCAGCAACTCTGTCTGAAACCCCAGTTCGGTCACAGACACTTGCTACTGTTGGAAGTTCTATTCTCATTTGCTCGCTTCTAGTTCAATCGGGGTTGCCGGCTTTTAGCCAGGCCAAAAAAAGCCGGCCGGCTTTTTTTGGTTTTAACCACTTAAAAAAAGCCAACTTTTATTTTTTAAAGTTGGTTTACAGTTAATTTGTTTTAAATTTGGATCAATTAATTTTCAATACACTTATAAATATTTTCTACTAAAAAAATTACAGATTTCTATTAAATTTTGTCAAATAAATAAGTCTATAACATCTAGAAGGCAAATGTGAAGGCATTATGTCTGAAATATATATATATATATAAACATTGAAAATAATATAAGTTAGGCTCCAAGTTGCTATTTTGAAATTCTATATTACATAGCTCCACATACACTACACATTTTAAAGATTATATTTAATTAATGACAAAATGTAGCACATCAAAATGGAAACATTCTTGTGTGTCCATATGGAGACAGGGCTTGAATTTCAGGGCGGGATGGCGGATTCGCACCCAAAATTTTGAAATCCCGCCCAAAAGAATATCGTGCGCGGGACGCTCCTGTCCAAAAAATCTTACCATTTTCCTGAAAATTTTGCATTTTGAAATGCGATCAACTCCCGCGAACGCCTTGCGAATTTCCCGATATTTTCACGCTACCTATTGACACATTTTGCGGGGGGGGGTTTTCCGCGAAAGATCGTTGAAATTCACGAATTTTTCACGCGACCGGTTGACAAGTGTCCGCGACCGATTGGCGAATTCAGAAGCGATTCTGTTACGAATTTTCCGAAAATTTAAGACATTAGGTTCCGAAAATTATGAAAAATCGGTCATCAGTTTAACAGAAAACTATCGTGAATTTCGACAAATGATCGCCGAAAAAATCAATTTCGTCTATCGTTCGAGGAAAAAAATCACCAATTTCGGCGCAAAGAATTGCGAATAAAACGCAACTTTTATCAAAGGATCGCGGAAAAACGTGAATTTCGTAAGATCGCGAGAAAAAAACTCGAAATTTATCAAAGGATCGCAAAAAAATGCAAATTGCATCAAAGGATAGCAAAAAATTCGAAAAATTTCGGCAAAAGAACGCGGAAAAAACGCGTGTTTCGGCAAAGGATCGCGAAAAATGCGAATTTCGTCAAAGGATCGCGGAAAAAGGGAAATTTCGTCAAAGGATCGCAGAATAAACGCGAGTTTAGTCAAAGGGCCGCTAAAAAAACTGCGAATTTCATCAAAGAATCGCGAAAAAACTCGAATTACGACAAAAGATCGCGGATAAAACGCGAATTTCATTAAAAGATCGCGGATAAAACGCGAATTTCGTCAAAAGCAGAGATGATTCTGAGTGAAAAAAAATATATTCTGAAATTCGCAAAAAATTTTCTGAAAGGTTACAATAAAGGGAGGGGGGGGGGGAATCCACTCCTGGCACTAACTGTGTTTTTTTACGCCCCTTTGTCGAAACTTGCTGTTTTTTTCGCAATCTTTTGACAAAATTTGTCGTTGTCGAAATTTGCTGTTTTTTTCGCAATCTTTTGACAAAATTTGTCGTTTTCCCGCAATCTTTTGACAAATTGTGCCGTTTTCCCGCGATCATTTGACGAAATTTGCCGTTTTCGCGATCTTTTGGGAAAATTAGTCGTTTTTTCGCGATCTTTTGACGAAATTGGTGTTTTTTCGCGATTCTCTGGCGTTTTTTCCGCGATCCTTTGACAAAATTGGTTTCTTTCGGCGAACATTTGTCGAAATTCGCGATATAGTTTATGTCCGAATTTTCGGGTTTATGACCGATTTTTTTTAATTTTCGGAAATGACTGCCTTAATTTTTCGGCCAATTCGGAACAGAATCACTCCTGGTCAAAAGATAGCGGATAAAACGCGAATTTAGTCAAAGGGCTGCAGAAAAAAATAGCCTGAAATCAAACAGAACCAAAAAAAAAAAAGAGTTTACTCGACCTGCAACAAAAAATAATTAGCGCTTGTAGAGGATTTCCCAATCCCTTCCCATCCCCTGCTGTAACCTTTCAGGAAATTTGCTGTGACTTTCCATTTTTTTTTTTTCACTCAGAAACACCCTGACAGTCTGCATTAATACAGACATGACAAAATAATTAATGTAAATCTTTAAGTAACACGTAAAATAACAGTGGGTTTTAGATTTTCTTTTCTCCCTCCCAAATAGCTCAACTCCCCTCCTAGGAAAAATTGAATTTCAAGCCCTGGGAGAGATTAAATTATAAATGTTAAAAGAGAAATTAGAAAGGATATAATATTTGAAGAGAGTGATACATAAGTGTATAAAAAATAGAGCATTTAAAGAAGAAAAAAAAATTCTCTAAATAAAATTTTGAAGAGCTTGTTGTTAAGCATATTCATGCATATGCTCTTCGCAATGTTTTTAATAGTGAAAAATGGTGTTTTTATTAATATGACTATGTATAATTTTAAATGTTTACTAGAAATAAAATAAGACTTGTATATTAATAGCTCTTAAAATTAAGTAATAAAACATGTAACTAAGTAACCATTGTCCTCTTTAATTTTATAAAGCAGTAAAAATGAAAAAATTGGCAGTTGGTATGGCCCTTTTAAAATGTAGCTGACATATTTGCAATTCTGACTACACTAATCACTAGCAAAACCATCTAAGTTTTATTCCAATATTAATGTCTTCATTTAAAAAGGCCAATTTTGGCCAAAAAAAGCCGGTTAAAACCAATAAAAGCCACCGGCCTGGCTTTTTTTAATTTTAGCCGGCTTTTTTGCAACCCTAAGTTGAATCCAAAAAAAGCAGAGGAATTTTTGGGATTGTATGTTAAGTTTCCTTTAGATGCTTGCTCAGGATCTGATTGAATGGCATCATTTTCAACTTTTCTAGTAGCCTTAACTAATAATTTGTGATTGTACTTGTACTTTCATTGTTGCTGTATTACCTGTTACTTATCATCTCCTCTTTGTGTTAAAATCTTGGAAATAACTTTATCGACTCCACTTATACACGTTTTTCTCACTGTTCTTTGGTCAAGTAAAAAATCTTGTTCAAGTTTAGATTTTTTCTTTTTCTTTTTTCACACTTACAGACAGAAAATCCTTTGCACTTACAAGCTGCTACATCAAAAAGACGTTTGCTTTCATTTAAAAACTTTGCTGCAATTAAATCATATTTTTCTGTACCTTTTCTACCTTTTGATCTTAAAATACTTTCTGTATTTATCGTGATAGGTTTTTCCCATTTGTAGCATGCCAGTGCGAGATACTACAGGAATAGATGCTTTCGACCAAATAGATTAAACTTTCTTAATAAGAATATCAAGTATTTCCGTCACCGTTGGTTCTTTTGATGTTTTGTCTAGTTTCAGCTCATGTCGAATATCAAGATAATATTTCATACTGTCATAATAAGTCGGAAGACTTAAATCACTTAATTGTTTACGGTACCAAAAAATTGGGCATTCTAACTTTTGTCTGGTCTGAACTGGTCTTGGCGCTGCCATCACAATAAAAATAAAGTATTAACTAATAAATTATTATACTAATATTCAAGCTGACATATTCATAAACAAAACAAAATCCAGTAAAGAACAGCATAAAAACATTTGTTATTCAAACGATTCGTTTGCTTGCATTGACTGACGTCAGAAACATGTGACCAGACCATTGCTACAGCTACATGCTTCCCTTCCTCTTCCGCCACTCAACACCAGTCAATAATATGCCGGCTAAATCAAGGTCACTTCAAACTAGGGTGTAAAAAAATCATGATTTTTTTTTAATTAAAAAATCGGATTTTTTTTATTTAAATCGGATTTTTATGATTTTTTTCTAAACGTTCAAATACTGAATAGCTACCAAGAGTTTTAGGTTTCCAAAACAATTAAATCACTAATTGCTAACATAATCTATGTTTTTACACTTTAATTAATAAAATTATAATTATTAGTTAATAATTACAGAAATTATAAAAACTGTAAATTTGTAGTTTCATTAGTTAGTATCATACAATAATGTTATATACATTAATATTGTAAATAATTATGTAAAACTTTATTAAATTATACTAAATTTAATATTAAATAGTTAACACTATTTCAAATTAATAATTATTAAACAATTAACTCTCTAATTAGGAACAGATACATTTTTAAGCTTTATTTATTAAAATGATAATTAATAATGTATTCATTTTAGAAAGAAAAAGGGGCACTATTTTATGAGAAAATACATTAGTAATGTGTTTAGTAATGATATAAGGGGGAAAAAAAGAATAATTTTTAGTATGATAAATAAAGTGTCCTTAATTTTTAATAATTTTATGAATCACAAATTGAAAAACACAATTAAATAACAACATGTTTTAATAATATCATGTTTTTTCTAAAGAAATAAAGTTCTATTATTTTTGCAAGATCTTGGGCACATGAATTTAGAAATACTGTTGAATGGGAAGTTTTTTACAAGAAATCTCTGGCTACAACTACAGGTGAATTTAACTTCTTTTTTTTTTTTAAGGCAGGGTGCAGCACCCTTAAAAAATGGCCTAGAAGAAACAGAAAGTAGTTACAGAATTAATAAAAACTGCAAATAAGTAATTTCATTAGTTAGTAGCACAAATAAATAACAAAACTAACAAATATTATTTGCAGCTCGTTTTGCATTTGTAGTTAGAAAAATTACTGTTAATCACCAAAATCTAAACTTACACACATGTATGTGTATACTACCAAAAAAAAAAAAAAAAATGAAAATGAGTTAAACCCATTTATACACACAGAATAAATATAAAGATAGCCAATTATATCTGAAATCCTCATTACATCTCAGTAGGGATTATTAGCTTTCAATGATTCATTTTTTTTTTTTTCCTTTCTAAGAAAAGTTTTTCTGCCTTTTCAATTCCTAATTTTTTTATTTAGTATACATAAGTTACAAAGTAAAAATAATAATAATAATAATAATATTCAACCTATACCAAAGAAGCTCTTGCTGTGCTTAACATTATGCCATTTAGTTCTTTTTCTCTTATGCATTATTCATTTACAATTTAGCTTTTGAGCAGATGTTACTCTTTCATTCTTCTTTGACTCGAGAATGCTATTAAATTATTATTACAAAAGTAGGATGGGAAACTAAGACACTGGCTATTTATTCTTTTATTTGCAGAAATTTAATACACTAGCTATATTTATTTTATATAAAATAATGCATAAATTGATTACCTAAAGCAATTATGACATTGCAAATTATATTTTATTAAAATGTCATTTTCAAATGAAACTGTTTTATGTTGGATAAAAACAATGCTTTTTACAAACGTAACTGTTTTTAATTTTTTACAATACTCCGGAATTAAGCTTACAAACAATTATTTAAAGCTCTTTCATTGTTTATTCATAAGTCAAAATACCTGTAGAAACTTTCAAATTATGTTCATCTTAGATTTAAAAACTTTTTTTTTTTGACATTTTAAACATTAAAAAAAATTTTTGATTTTAATCAATGATTTTTTTTTAAAAATAGGTTGGTTAAAATCATGATTTAATCACTGATTTAAATCAACTGATTAAAATCGTTGGCACCCTACTTCAAACCACGTACTGTTCTGCTTTTGACTATTAATTTTCAGAACTAAAAAATGTTTTGCCGCGTTTTTAAGTTAAAAGTAAGGTTAATCTTTTCTATTACAAAATACGGTTAAAATCTAAAAAAATGGAATTTAAAAGATGCAAGATTTAGTAGCATAAATATTAAAAGTATGCAGTATAAAACTAGAAATATGTACTGTAAAGTAGTTTTTGTGTATTATTTAAAAATTGAAAACAGGCATTTGATATTTAAAATATATATATATTTTTTTACTAAACCAAATTTATCAAAATTCGTAAAATCTACTTAAAAATACAAATATTCAAGTCTTTTGCGGCACCTCTAAATATATTATGTTTGTTAAAATATTTTAATACTGTCTTAACAAAGGCATTAGACAACTTTTTATCTCTATTACATGTCGAAATTAAAAAAAAAAAAAAAAAAAAAAAAAAAATTCGTTCCACCCTAATGTAGGTACAGTCGTGGAATAAAAAAAAAGTAAACACGCCTTACTAACTCTGCAAAAAAATATCGTAGAAGAAAGTTACTGATACCACACTATTGGTAATAAAGTCTACTTTTAAATGATGTATATAAAATTTGCTTAGGGGACCATCTACATATTAAAACGAACCATAACTTTTTTTTTTCAATAGCAGTACACAATTCTGGCAGCATAAATGAACTCAGCACCAACTATTAGCCTAAAAACATTTTTTTATGCAATTCGTACCACAAATTTCGAGAAATTAATTATTTTAAAACGAGCATATTTTAGGGGCTGTATCCAAATTGAAATCGGTTGTTGACCGAGCACCGAGAGAGCCCCTTTCTTGATCAAGGCATCTTAAGCGCCACTCAAGTAGTCATTGAAGACTGTTAGATTACAGGAAAGCATAAGAAATTTCAAAATATCTAGTCACTTCTATCATAGACATTATCATATAGACATCAGTGACATATCATTTAATCCATCATTTTGCTGTTTTTTAAGCATAATTTGAAAACTACTTGGAAGAAAAATGTGAAATTTTGGATTTCCATAAAGCAGGACAATAAATCTAAATCCATCAAAAAAAATGTAGGGTGCAATTCATATTTTTTTCTAATATTAATTTCATAATTCATAAAATTATAAAAATTGCAAATTCAAAGTATTTATGTTTGGGTATTTTAGTATTATTCCTACACAAAAAATTAGCACATTAGGAGTATAATTTCAGGAGATATCAGAGAGCTGGTTTTGAATTTTAAGTACAAGTAATACCAATGGGCAGTGATGATAATCCTTCTACAGATTGCTTCATTTTTTGTTTTTTATTGAATAGTGAATGCAAAATGTAAATGTTTAAAATTAAAGCTTAACAAATTATCATTTGCAATATTCAGTCTTATTGCATCAGCTTATTAAAAATTAAAGTAATCTACATTGTGAGATATATGTATTTCATATCTACTAAAAAACAACTTTTCAAAAGTAAAAAAAAAGCCAAGCAAAAAAAAAGCAAAGAAAAAAGGGGAAAGTTGTGGCTAAAAAATAGTGTGATATCAAATTTCCAAGCTAATATTATGGTACTTATTTAACATTTTTTATTAAAAATTTACCATATGTAAGTCGAGTACCTAAGTATGCGTTGATAGAAAGCCTTTTCTCCTTTACTAAATACATCATAACGTGTTTCTGAAAATTAATTTTTTTTAATTATGCATGATGGGCTTGGCGGCCATCTTTCCATATTTTACACAATTTTCTAAGCACACAAGTACATTGTTAAGATCGGAAATTCGAAATTGTTGCTAAAGCAAACATTTTATGCTTTTAATTTATGGAAATGAGTGCCTAGAAATTTGTGTCTTAAAATAAAGTTGAAGTAACTTCAGGTTTTATCTTATGATTCTCTTTTTTCGGAGGGGTTAATTAATTAGTTAAAGCAGTAAAAATCAATTTGTTTTTTTTTTCTTCAAAATAAAAGACTTTCTTAATTTATCTGTCTGTAGCCAAAACTAGAAGTTCAAAATTCTTAATAATGCAAACATATTACGAGCTTGTCTGCTTAGAAATTTGTGTAAAATATGGAAAGATGGCCGCCAAGCCCATCATGCATAATTAAAAAAAATTAATTTTCAGAAACACGTTATGATGTATTTAGTAAAGGAGAAAAGGCTTTCTATCAACGCATACTTAGGTACTCGACTTACATATGGTAAATTTTTAATAAAAAATGTTAAATAAGTACCATAATATTAGCTTGGAAATTTGATATCACACTATTTTTTAGCCACAACTTTCCCCTTTTTTCTTTGCTTTTTTTTTGCTTGGCTTTTTTTTTACTTTTGAAAAGTTGTTTTTTAGTAGATATCAGTTCTTTTTTTTAAACAGATTATATATAATTGAAATAATTCTACTCGCTAAAATTAGTCCTTGTATAGCCTTTATAAGCAGGGAACAAACACAATAGTATACACTTTGTTTACCTATCATTCATTTTTTAGAGTAATTAATAATTTAAAAGTAAGGAAAGTCAATTTCTTCTTTCAAAGTATCAGTCTTTCTCAATTTATATCGCCTTAAAATTTTCTATGAAGGATGAAAATTTAGTAAAAATCAAATAGAGTCAAAATAAAATATATATTTACAGTTAGTCTGTCAGTTAATTGTTTGTTCTAACATTTTTTTGCTGACGGTTTTGCAAAATAAATTTATCTTTACAAATACCTACGGAAAATCCGAGAATGAAGCCCCGCAGGCATCTAAAGAATCGAAGATCTGTCTAAAGAAGTAAATCTAGCAATTCTAGACATGATGATGAAACATTTTTGATAAAAAAAATCTAAAAATTTAAAGATATAAACTGTACATATAACTTCATCTTCATTTAGATCGTGTTATAGAGAAGAAAGAATAAATATGTATTTTACTCAAGTCTGTTTATCCATACCTATTTGCATAAATGTGAGAATATAATTTCGTATAAAAATTCCCGTAAATTGATTATATTTAATAGTCTATTATTAAAGCCGCATAAACATTAGAATAAAATTTTTTTGCAGTTAAAAATTGCCTGAAATCTATAGTCTTATCGTTCGTCAAATTTGTTATATGTTTTCTTTAATACCCAGACACCTTTTCTAAACTCTGACAAAAGATCACAGAAATACTGAAATTATCCAAATACTTATACCTTTCTATCGTATTTCTTTTTTTGAGTGGGGGGAGGGGTGAGGAAGGGCGCTTAAGAACTTCGTTTTGTTCTTGGAATTCTGAATTAATCATTGAAAAGATCTACCTACATAAGTCTTGTTGCAGAATTTTCATTAGGTAAGAGTTGCATCAACTTATACATCATGTGAATATATTAAATTACTTTTGTAAAATACTAGATGGGAGCCATTGATATTTTCAGAGCATTTGCCTACATTTTAAACTTAAATTATTTACAACTATTCATTAATTTTCTATACGAATTAAAGAAGTCGTTGTTTCCATGGCAACTGTACCTTTCACTATTGCTTGTTTGTTTGTTTGTTTTATTGAACACATATATATCAAATCACGTGAGGATCACGGCGGGATTTGAACCCGCCCCCACCTACGTTCTCAAGCGATTAGCGGCGTGGTGTCTTATCCACTCAGCCACGGTGGGCCACTATTACTTTATCTAATACCCAGATACTCAAATTTAACCAGCTGCGCTTAGAATCATGCTCATAACAGAGTACATTTATATGTAAGAGTGGTGACACATATGCACAAGTCGTGTACTCATATTCAAGTTTTTGTCCAAAGTACAGTAACTCAGTTTTCATTAATAGACGTGGAAGATTTCGATTAAACTAACCAAAAAAGTTTAAAAACATTGGCTTTCTGATTTGATTTTATTCAAAATCGTCTTAACCAACCAAAGTTAATGTCCAGGATCCAGAGTGTTTACTGCAAACATCAAAAAAAGTTTTCAAAAATGCAGGCTTCTGATTGATCAATCTCATCGCGCTAATAGCGTAAAATCTATCTTGATCCCGGTCTATTCAACGTCCTTTAAATATTCGAGAAAGCCTTGACAAGTCAGGAAAATATCACACAAAGCAGCCAAAACAAAGAAGAAAATCATTCATTGGCTCGTTCATATCCACGAGCCAATGAATGATTTTGTTCCTTTGCTTTGCCTGCTTTGTGTGATGTTTTTGTGACGCGTGTCAAGACTTTCTCAAATATTTAAGGGGCGTTTGTTTATTTCACCACCATGAAGCTATGAAAGGAGAGGAGCAGACATGTCAATCTTCCCGTGTGAAAAACTACATAAAGAAAACGAGTTCTTTCCCCCTCTTCTGCCCTTTTCTCTCTTGATTTTGACCAATAGCAGCCCATTTAGCAGTCTCCATAGCAAGATGCAGCTATATATGGCGGACGCAAGGGGGAGGGTGTTAGCGTGACCAATGACATACTAGGCCAATTTATGACGTTTAAAAGTCACACGGAGTTGGATGATCTTTACACGATGATTAGTACAAAGCGGTGCGCCGATTTTTTTTTTGTGTCCATTGCCATGTACAGATAATCAACTCCGTGTGACGTGATGAGCTGGCCACACTTAGGAACAGCTTCAAATGACGTCATCTACTTCGAGGCAAATGAAAAAGGACAAGCTACCGCGGCGCTACAGCGTCTAGAATTTATAGTGTGGAAATCCAATCAGTCGATCACAGCGATATCTGCAGGATATTTCCCAAAACTCCAAGACAATTTGGTCTAGACGCTGTAACATTTTTTTTAAACGTTTTATTAACTTACATTTGACCTGTGTGCTTGGCGTCAAACCTGCTGTAATAATACGATGTTTACTTTGAAATTTGAAAATATATAGCAGATGTCGCTGCGATAATCTCCCTGGATTTCAGCGTCTGTGCACATTTAAGGGATACACTTTTTAGCGGTTCTTGGATAGCAAATTTCCACATTATGTATTCTAGACGCTGTAGCGGTGCATTACACATGTCTCTTTCTTCTTTAAAAAATATCCTGCAGATGTCGATGCAAATGACTGTTTGGAATTCGACATCGTTGTACATTTAAGGGATTCAATACTTTCGCGCTTTTTTAAGTATTGCTGGGATAGTCGATTTCTACAACATATAATCTAGACGCTATAACGGAGCTATAATTTCTAGAAGATATAGTTTAAAAATCGGCTTATTAAAAAAGTGCTAAAAACTGTATCCCATAAATGTTGAACGAGGCTGAACGACGAATGTCGATTATAGCGACATATGGTAATTCCAACATAACTATTTCAAAAGAAAACGTTTCGCTCAGAGAAGATCTAGAAAATGTTGCTCCTATCGACATTTGTCATTCAGTATTTTTCAACATTTATGGGATTCAATTTTTAGCACTTTTTAAAGAATTACTGGAATAGCCGGTTTCCACACTGTGACCGTGATCTAGGTAGATTTTTCTGTGTTATCGTAACGAGATTGACCAATCAGAAGCCAGAATTTTTGCTAACTTTTCACTGTTTGCAAAATTGTACCTGGATACCGGCCTATATTTCTAGACGCTATAACTGAGCTCAGGAATAGTACAGAAAGCAAACTCTGTATTTTGATACATTAAGGCCGGGATCTAATTAGGAACAAGTGTGTCTCTATAACGAAGTAGCGACATACGGCCAATAAATGTTTATTGGTAAAAATGATAAAAACAAATCGTTAAAGTTCTTTGCGAGCATGCCATTATCGCCAGGTTAATGCATGCTGAATTATTTCCCTAGTCTAATAGAGATCGTCCATGCGCGTATCTTCTAATGGAGGATATTCCAAATATGGGTTCGAGACTGAAAAAGTCACGTGGTACCGGTAATTTACCCAAAGAATTTCTTACTGATAGAAGGGAAACAGGAAACTACACTGTTAAAAATATCGTGAAAAATTACCTCGGTTCTTACAGGTTCTCTATTTTCTGACCAATGAGAACGCTACATAAACGCCTGTGAAGCGTTCTAATTGGGCAGAATACAGATAGCCTTTAAAAACAGAGGTAATTTTTCACGATATTTTTAACAGTGTACTACTGCTTTCTCCCATGAACTGTTTCATTGGCTAGCGGGGATTTACATTACGTAGACGGAGTCTTCCCTTCTTTACGCTAGACGTTCATGCCTTGACCATGTGATCATAACGTAGATTGAATATCCTCTATTCAAGAAAGCGAATTGCCGTACTTTCGACAAAATCTTGAAATGAGCATGTCTCCTGTGCATATATCACCACTCTTATGTATAAAGGCTCTCTGTTATGGTGCTGTTTCTGATACAGCGCCTAGAATAGCTAGTGTGGAAATATGCTATCCAAACAGTTCTAAAAATTTGTATCCCTTAAATGTGCGACGATACTGCTAAAATTTCAAGTGTCGTTCGCAGCGACATCTGTGGGATATTCGTATTACTATTATTACATTGTATAGACTAGCAATTTCTTGCAGTTGTAGAAAATATCCTGCAGATGCCGCTGCGATCTGCATATTACAGCAGTATCATTGCACATTTAAGTGATACAATATTTTAGCGCTTTTTTAAGTATTACAGGGTTAGCCGATTTCAACACTATATATTCTAGGCGCTATAGTTTCTGAGCGCTGTTGGTTAAATTTCGATATTCGAGTTTTAGAGTGAGCAATAGAGAAAAGTACTAAAACTATTGAAACAACAACTTCTTTAATATTGAAATGTATAGCAAAGGAGTTCAGAATCAATGCCTTAAATAGTTTCGAATACGCACTGTTGTTATGACATCAATACCCTTCCTGGATGTGGAAATGCAAATTGTGTTCAACATAATTGGCCGCAATCTAGATAGATTTTTCGCTGTTAGCGAAACGAGATTCATTAATCAGAAGCTTGCACTTTTGCGAACTTTTCGCTGTTTGCAGCAATGCAGGCTATTGATTGGTGAATCTCGTTTCGCTAACAGCGAAAAATCCATCTGGATCCCAGCCTAAATTTCTGTAAACATTGCACTTCATCCATGGCACTAAGAAAATGACTCAAAACTTTTATGACATAGCCGGGATCCAGAAGCAGCAAAAATTCTCAAACATTCTGACTTCTGATTGGTCAAACTCATTTCGCTAACAGCGAAAAATCTATCTGGATCTCGGCCATAGTTTTCTTCGATGAAATCAATGCAAAAGGATAATATAAAAATTTTTAAAAGACTTCTAAAATGATTTGGCGGGTTTATCGCTATTTGGCATAATTTATAAACTTTAAAATTAATTAACAGTTTTTCGCTAATTAAGAAAAGAAAATTTGTGTTTTAAAAGCTGAATTTTACAAAAGCACGTAGATTGAGTAAATATCTGTCCAAAAATGCAATCCTTACTTTTTTATGTCCATTATTTAAGTCTCTACCTTGATTGAACCATAAATTGTGACGAAGAAAATAAATCGATCATTTTCAGTATCTCGACGTTATTTTAAAAAATCTATATCTCTGTTTATAATTAATTTATGAGGATGCATTTGGTCTCAAATTGAAGATATTTTCCATTAGGTCCTTCTGGTTTTGGTTTTATTTTTCTGCGATGATTGGTTCTTTTGATATGGGAAATTTTACGCTGGCATGTTTGGTTGATTTTACATGGAGAAGTTGTCATCAGTATAATAAGCAGTTACGGTGTCTTGCGTTTTATTCTTGGCGTTTGTTTGTTTGGCGAGGTTAGCATTTTTTTTTTCAGCTTGGCTTGGCAGAACGACCGTCCTGCTTGATTTATAATGGATGATACTAATTTTAAAAAAAATTAAAATAAGAATACCCAATTAAGGGTGGTTGTTTCAATATGTTTTAATTCAAAAATAAATGCATTTAGGCTAAGGCAAAATGGAGGCCATATGGTAATATTAAGTGAAGTTTTTGAATCGCAATAATTTCTTCTAAATGAATTGTATTAAAAACTAGGGTTAGAAAAAAAAAAAAAAAACGAGTTTTTTTTTTTTGTAAAAAACCAAAAAACCGGTTTATTTGGTTTAAACCAGGTTTTTTTTGGTTTAAACCGGGTTTTTTTAAATATAATTTCTTATTGCATACAGATGATATCTCGAAATAAAATAAAACTTGCTTAAAAGGTGCATTTTTATACAACAGATGTCACAATATAAAAGATGTTAACACATATTACACTTTTTAAAATTTTAAAAAGAGTTTACAAATATAATACACGCGCCGAGCGCTTTCGATCAAAACCTTGATCATCTTCTGGGCCGCTTTGAGTACAACTGATACGTCTCTAACGCACTTTCATCCTCGGTCGGACAACTGGGCAAGTCAACTTTACAGTGGAGGGGAGACAGCAAAACAGTTCCGAAAAATGAAGGGGAGTCAGCAAAACAGTTCCGAAAAATGGAGGGGGGGGGCGTGAAGTGAGACGGACAAAAAGTTGAGCATTACAAACCAAAACAACATCTATTTCAAAAGATTTAACCATATATTTGAAATGTTATATGACATATTATCATTAATAGCTTTATTATTCAATATTAAGATTTCAATGGACTCTTTTATCAACGGCAAATGATAATGGGATGAAGGAATAATTATTCTTGCTTCATTAAAATGGATATTTAAATTATGCTGTAAGTTAAGTCATTCTAACGCTGTGGAGGCTCTATTAAACTTAATGTCACTCATGTGCTCTTTTAATCTATCTTTGACTTTTCTTCCCGTCATTCCGACATAAACTTTTTCTTCTTGTTCTTCCGTTAACAATGGAATAATGTAAATGCCTGCGGTCTCTTCATTAGGAACAGGGTCAATCTTGCTATGTGCAATCTTCCTAATGAAGAGACCGCAGGCATTTACATTATTCCATTGTTAACGGAAGAACAAGAAGAAAAAGTTTATGTCGGAATGACGGGAAGAAAAGTCAAAGATAGATTAAAAGAGCACATGAGTGACATTAAGTTTAATAGAGCCTCCACAGCGTTAGCAAGACTTAACTTACAGCATAATTTAAATATCCGTTTTAATGAAGCAAGAATAATTATTCCTTCATCCCATTATCATTTGTCGTTGATAAAAGAGTCCATTGAAATCTTAATATTGAATAATAAAGCTATTAATGATAATATGTCATATAACATTCCAAATATATGGTTAAATCTTTTGAAATAGATGTTGTTTTGGTTTGTAACGCTCAACTTTTTGTCCGTCTCACTTCACCCCCCCCCCTCCATTTTTCGGAACTGTTTTGCTGACTCCCCTCCATTTTTCGGAACTGTTTTGCTGTCTCCCCTCCACTGTAAAGTTGACTTGCCCAGTTGTCCGACCGAGGATGAAAGTGCGTTAGAGACGTATCAGTTGTACTCAAAGCGGCCCAGAAGATGATCAAGGTTTTGATCGAAAGCGCTCGGCGCGTGTATTATATTTGTAAACTCTTTTTAAGTTTTTAAAAAGTGTAATATGTGTTAACATCTTTTATATTGTGACATCTGTTGTATAAAAATGCACCTTTTAAGCAAGTTTTATTTTATTTCGATACATTTTCAAGGTGAATGTGACATTCCCAACAATATATGATTATTCATATATATATATATTTATAGATGCATATCTGTTGATAAAATAAGCATTTTTGGATATTATATAAGTAATATAACTTTTGAAAATATTTAAATTAAATAATTGCAGTCAATTATATAGAAAATTGAAATCATTTCTAATTTAAACATTATTAGTAACAGCTATGTCTTATGTTCAAAGTAAACTGCTCTACACAGTGAAACATTGATGCCTTTTAAAATCGTATGAAGAATCCTTTGATTAATAATATAATAATCAATCAATAAACATTTGATGCAGTTTCATGAATATAATATATTATTCAATGGTTGTTATTATTTTTTTTAAATATCCAAATACATCTGATTATTTTGTTTTCTGAGTGAGTCAACATTTTTGGCCATTAGATTCAATAACTAACAGAAAAGATTGATTGGTATTATTGAAATGCTATAACTAGCACTCAATTTTTGCAAGCTGTGTTATTCAATTTGATATCTTAAGTTACTCTTTTAAATTCTTTAAGGATAATCTTTCCCAATCCAGAAAATTTTCTTTTACAACTTAACCAAAATCTTAATGATCATTGTATTTTGTTATTAACTGCTGTAAATAATCTGCATTTTTTAAATGAAAATATTTTATGCTAAATATTGAATATTATCTATCTATTTTATCTTTTCTAATTTCACATGTTTTAAGAAAAATCTTTAGGGTACCAGATATGTTCATCAGCACATGCTAATTTTCATTCTACATGCATAGAAATATGACTTAGGCTCATTATGTCTCATGTTGACTGTTAAGATGAAGTGTTAAAAGTAGAAATTACTTCTATCAATAATTTAAAATAATTAAATTACAAAAAAGAGAAAATATTACATTAGATTTTTTCTAAAAAAACCAAATGGTTTTTTTGACAAAAAACCAATTGGTTTAAACCATGGTTTAACCATGGTTAAAACCACTTGGTTTAAACCGTGCCAACCCCGTTAAAAACTAAAAGTTTAATCATACATAAATAGAATATATATACAAATAAGAAAAATTTTTGTGGTAAGATTTTTTTTTTATCAACATTTGCTAATCTTATGATAATTTCAAAGGAGCAAGTTTTTTTTTTTAAGTTATATAATATTTATATTTTGTTATTAAATAACACACAATTGATAGCTTTGAAATTTAAAATTTGTTTGTTATTTCAATTAAAGAGATCATACATATATATATGTATTTTAAGAACAGAGGAAAATATTGAGATCATTATTAAGAGTATGAAGTCAATCCCATCTATTAAACTGTGACGTGTTCACAAAGATAGTATTTGAGATCAGGATTGCCACTTATTTCGGCAAATTCCTTGCGCTTTCCTGAGCAAAATATTACATTTTCCCAGAGTAATTTCTCTGAGAATTTTCAAAATTTCAACGGATAAATTTTGCAAAGTACCAAAATTTTGTAAAATTCCTTGTTTTTAATGCTCATTTTTAAATTCCCTCAGTTTTTACAGTTTTCCCTGTACAGTGGCAAACCTGAAGATTATTATTTGTGAAGAAGGTGGAATGATAGTCCATTCCATAATCATATCATTTTGGCATTTCAACACAATTTACCTGGGTTTTTTAATAAAACCCACCCGGGCTGGAGTTGGCTCGGATAAGCAAAAGTTCGGATAAACAGACAGACAATTTAAGGGATGTTCCTGACTATACTAAAACCTTCATATTTTATCCAGACTTAGGACAGACAGCACCAGTTTGTGCTGGAATGTTTAAAAATTCTTTTTAATTTTTTTTGTTTACTTTTTTATCAATTAAAATTTTCTTTTTCTATTTTTATCATCTTTTGAAATCCAGAGTTTACAATTTAAACAAAAATGTTTTCGATTGTTGCTTGCTTCAAAGAAGACATTCTTTTCAATACTGCCATATGTTAAATAACTCTTAAATACATTAGTTGAGTAGGATCAGCATTCGTCTGCTGTTTGAGCCATTTCATATCTGTTTCCAAACATTCAAAGGCTTCTTTATGTGATGGACCTGTGCCATTTTCAGAGCATTCGTTTTCATTTTCTTTTTCATTGTTACTGCTGCAAACGATACACTAATCGGAGATTAGATTTTGCATGCTAAATCTGAAGGAGATAAAAATTGAGAAAAACAGGTTGTTTGGATAATTGGAAGTTCGGTTAAAAAAAAAAATTGAGAGAAATTAGCTGTTCGGATAATTGGAAGTTCGGTTAACTGGAGTTTTGATAATCGGCGCTCTACTTTCCTCTTATGTTAGCCGGCCGCATGTCTCACCAATAGCATTTTTTAACTCACCAGTTAGTATTTTTTATTTTTGGGGTGGTAAATTAAAACAATGCTTTGATGTTGAAATTAGTGATGCAACGAATAGTGGTTTGGCCGAATAACCGAATATTCGGCCGCCGAATAATGAACTTATTTTTACCTAAAAACAAAATATAGTATGCACTATATGCACAATTCTTGTATATTTCACAATTAAAATGTATTGTTTTCTTTAAAAAAATTATTTATATACAAATTTTTAATTTTTTAAAGCATTATTTTACTCTGAAAAAGTATTCGGCTATGTTCGGCCTAAAAATTGCCTTATAATTCAGCCTCCCCCACCCCCCACCCCCAAAAAAAAAACAATTTCTTAGCAAAAGTTCCTCATCAGGTATTGTCTAGTTTATATTTTAATAAATATTATGTGTGCTGTTGTTACATTTTAAAATAATGACAAAATTTGAAAAGTACTAGGAAATATAAGTTTCAACTTTCAGATGAAATAAAATAAAAAATAAGAAATCTTAATATCTTAAGAAAAACCACTGATAGAAAGGATGAAAGGAATATCCTCTAAAATGGTGGAAAGAAATCATTGTAGACTTTATAAAGCTCACAATTAACAAAAAACATTTTTATCATTTATTATTATCATTATTTTTTTTTCTTTGCTGTCAGCAGATAGCACTAGAGTTCTTTATAGGTATAATTCAAAATATTATTGAAAGAAATATTTTTTATGTAACGAGATAAATGTTAAACTTCTCATTATGATAAAAAAAAATTTTTTTATTTGCTTATACAGCTGTATTAAAACAATTTTGAATAGATTAATTTCAAATTTAACAGATTATGTTAGCTTATTACAAGCAGATACTTTTTGTACTTACTAATACAGCATAAAATTTTTTTAACATGATTCCTAAATTAGCCTCTTATATAAAAATGGGTAGATAAAACCCATTCGAGGTATGAAAGTTAATGGAAAAACATGGGTTAGTTAATTTCAAATAAAATTTTCATTATACATGATGAATATAAATTGTCAAATTAAAAAGTTATACTGTGTAAATATAAAAACATATATTACAGTATTATGCGGCCAAGGCCGAATAACGGACTTGATATTCGGCCGAAGCCGAATATTCGGCAGACAGGCCGAATATTCGTTGCATCTCTAGTTGAAATTAAATGTCATGATTTATTGCATTATTTATTTATTTTTTTTTCTTTTCTTTCTTTATTTTAAAATAAAGAAATAAGTGAAAGTCATAGATTTTAAATATTTCAGTTTTAACTTAAAGTTATGTATTTTAAATAAAATGAGTGAAAGGATTATAGTTTAAATTAAATTAATGAAATACGAAAAAATGTGACGGGAACAATGTTTGGCCATTTATTACCTGCGCCAGGATAGCATAAAAATACCGAGTTCTTCATTTTTCTATCAGAATCTTCTGATTTGGCAAAGGATTAGGCAAGTAAATTTGATTATGAATAAAAGTAACATTATGTACAATACTAAGCATACATTTAAGGGAGACCAAACTGATCGTCAAGCTAGTTTTCAATAGTTAGCAATTTTTATGTTATTTATAATAAATATTAATATATTTATAAGGAGGAACTTGTAACAATATAATTAAATAAATTATTTATTAAATTATAATGTTATATTTTACTAAGAAAAACCATAATTTGACTTCGAATTATAATCTTTAGTCATTTGACCCTCTCCACACGCACTGGGAAAAATTGTATATGTTACTCAAACTTTTGTAAGCCAAACCAATATTTTTCAAAAGTTGACACTATTGCTCACGGCCTGATCTAGCCCATACAAAAACAGAAGAAATGATGCTCATATAAATTTTTTCAGAAAATTCCGATATCTCTTTAAACAATATTATCCTACATTTAACTCTATTAAAAGGATATAGCATAATTATTTATGCAAATATTTTAAAGTACAACATTCTTCAAATTAATATATATTTGTAACCAATAGAATGTGAAATAATAATATAATAATGATCACTTAGAGCTGTAGTTTCGAACCTTTTTTAGGTGCGTTCGTAATTATGTAAATACGTAGCACCTATAGAAGCCGTCTGGTCCATCCGTCTGTCTGTCCACATATAACAACGCACAACCTACCCAGCCGAATGGTTTGAAATTTAATATATAGGAGTCGTTGCAAAAATTGCTGAGTTATTTCAAATTTTAAAAAAAATCAAATCAAAACTCAGAGGATTTTAATAAAAGTTTTCTTAATTATATTAAATCCTATCCTACATCATTAATTCAATATCCCATGATAGGTAATGATTCTAGGTTGACATGGTGATTACGTCCTATTTAAGATGGAGTTCTATTATTTCCGTATTACTGAATCCAGGGGTACAGAAAATGTTTTTACTCCCAACATTTCCGCTAATCCGTATGAAAATTTCCCCAAAATTTTACGATATGTTATACTAGGTAAGTTTTGTATTAGCATAAGTGTAATTTTTTTTTTCCAAAATTTCTCAACTTATGTGCGAGTATATACAGTACATATTATTCTGAGATCGGTTTTGTATAAGTCGCCATATACACCTTTTTATTTGTAGTGAATGTTTTTTTATTTCAGGTCAGGAAATTATGCAATTCATTGGGAAAATTGAAATCAATTGTATATTTTTTTTGCAAAATTTCTCCTGATGGATAAAATTTCCCCCGATTCTAGATCGCCGGATCGGACAAATTCTGCACCCCTGTATATACATGTATGTATGTGCTGCACATAGTATATAATGTATATACACTGGTTATCAAAAATTAAGGAAAAGTCACAAAATGCTAATTTTCAAATACGCGAACACTCAAAAGGAAATAATATAATTCGAGTAATTACAATCTCTACAACACAGCTAGCCCATAAAACATCTCATTCATGTCACACATGGTCACAAGTGTCACAGTCACTACGGTGAAGCAAAAAAATAGGAAATTCCATACATCTCATTATGAGTCTCAAATGATCACTATATGCAACTCCACTGAGAAGTCAATGGGACTGCTGCTTTGTGACGAGTCACCAGGTGACTTTACAATGTAGTTAAATTGTGACTCTTGTGTGACTGTCATTTTTAGACTCAATTTCATAGTCATCATGAACGTTGCATTATGATAAGTCACCAAATAATATCATATTATAGTCACATGGCGACTTTTCCCAAAAGAGCACAATGGTGACTTCACAGTAGTCTCTCTGTCACCTGAAAGTCATCATGTGACTTTAATGTGACATTATTTGGTAACTTATCACAATGCAGTGTTCACGATGACTTTGAAATTGAGTCTACAAATGACAGTCACATGGGAGTCACAATGTACTACATTGTAAAGTCACATGGTGACTCGTCATAAAGCAGCAGTCACAGTGACGTCACATATTGTGATCATTTGAGACTCATAATGAGATGTATGGAATTTCCTATATTTTTGCTTCACCAGTGACTGTGACACAGACTTGTATAAAACCAAAAACTTTCTGCGCAAGCAAATATTGGGTCAAAAACTTTCTGCAAATTAATTTAATGTTTAATAAAAAAATGTGTTATATTATTTTGACGATATTAATTAAGGAATAATTATTTTAGTTAAAAAAACAATAAAGCTAAAAATCCATGATAAGAAAAGGTGAATTCTTATCAATTATTTTGTCAATGCATTTAGAAACAGCCCAATCCTTAATATTGTAACCTCTGCGCACAAAATGCCAGTCACTCTGTTCACAGAAATAATGTGGCAGTGCTTCTGAAACAACTGAATCACATTTTATAGGGAGAGGTCTATTCATAGGTATCATCATTAAAGAGACTGATGCAGGGATGAAAGTGCACTAAAGCCATTTTGGAACAGCAAAAATCTGATTTTGGAGCAGTAAAATCCATTTTTGTACCAATAAAATTAAAATTCTGTTTTTAGAGCACACTGAAATTCTAATGCTAATAAACTCCTAAAAATTAAAATGATTGCTATCTTGAAAATATTTTCACAGTTGAAAGAATAATTACTCAGATAAATTTTCTCCACACATTTTGCTAACTCTGAGCATTCTAAACGACAATTGGGTACAGATTGCAATAACGAAAAATTAGCAGAAGGAAGAAGAAAAAAAAATCAGTTTATTTGGCTTTAAAAAATATTATTTTAGTGCTGTAATTTTAACTAATCAAAGAAAAGCCTATGAATCAGGGTTGACTTTTTCGTCCAAAACTTGTTTTTCCCATCCCACTGGGGAAAAGTGGTAAATACCGGGAAAAACTTCCAAAAACTTTCAAGAAAATTCTGGCTTACTGAATCCGATGTGTAAAATTAAAGTTAGAAATACATAGTTATTACAAATTTCTCTTAAGTTTAAAATTATTTTGTAGGAAAAGAATATAAAACAAATAAAAATTATTGCATAAAACATAAAATTTTTTAATAATTTCCTAAATAAATATTTTAGAACAAAATAAAATAAAATTATTAAACTTAAGAATATCAGTGTCATCAAGAGAAGCAATAAATATTTTGTGTTAAATTTAAATAAAAATTTTATTACTTCTCAGTAAACCTGTTAAACACTTTTTTTTTTTTTTTTGGTGTAATATTTGAGCAAAATGTTCTTTTACATCATCAGTACCAGAAGTCCACCATATTTGTTTAAATTTTTTGCTATTGACAGATTCTTGTTTTAGTCTAAAATAGAATGCTTGAAGACTGATTCAGATTTTTCTTTAAAAAAACCCCATCAAGCTCCATACAAAAACAATTAACAAAAAAGATGTACAGCAATCACTAACCAAAGACAGTTCACAACCAACTAATCAATCAGTAATAAATAAACATTCAATTATAGATAAGAATCTGGCAATACAAAATAAGCTATCTATTATAGACAAGAATATGAGAACAAAAAGGATCTGAGAACAAAAAGAATCTGATCAACCAATAAGAAGCAAGATGATATATATCTCATCTCAGCATGCACATATCTCTTTTTTATCATGTATTGTATGTTGATTTGTTGATGTATGTCAAGTTTTTGTTAATAATTACTAATACACATAATGCCAAAAGCAAGAAAAGCAGCATCAGGTGCAGGAGGAAGGCCACTTAATCCTGTATGGAGCCATTTTAACCAAATTCATGATGAGAATGGCAAATTAATTGTGAAGTGCAAAGAATGTAATAAAGAAGTTAGTGCCAAAGCTGATAGAATGGCAAAGCATATTTCCCAAACTTGCTTGAAATTATCTAAAAAACAAAATTTAAATATTCACACCACTAGTAACTTTTCTGAATCTACCAGTACTACCAGTTGCAGTTCAAGTTCAAGAACAGAAACAGATCCTAATGCTAATAATGAGTTTATATTAGCTAGTGATAGGGTTGTAATTTTAACCGGTCAAAATTGATTTTGACCAGGACACTGGATAAAAGTGGTTTTAACCGTCCAAAATTGGTCAAAAGTGGTCAGAAATGGTCAAAACTGTTAAAAATGGTTTCAATTTTAATAATTATTTTTTCTTTGCAATTAAAAGTAACTTAATAAGTAATAAAAGTAACAGGCAGTTTAAAAAATAATACACTGATAAGTTAAGGAGGCTCATTAGTAAAATATGCTTATGCAATACAGCAAGAAAGCTAGATCCATAATTGCCCTTTCATTGTTAATTGCATATCAACAGGGAAAAAGTCATTCTTCCTTTCAGCTGTTGATACAGGGGTATCTCAAAAAACTGCCCAGTATTGTTTAAAACTAGCAGCTGATGCTAAAGAAGAGGTAGAAAACAAGTTTGCTTGTAAAGTAAGAAGTTTTGTAAGTGACAATGAAAATAAGATGAAACGCATGAGAGAAGATTTTCAAAATGCATATAGAGACGAACTGTTTATTTCTTATGGATGTGCTGCACATTACTTGAATCTTGTAGGACAAGATATTACAAACACAAATTCAATAATGAAGCATGTTATTGAAATGAAAAATTGCAGATGAGCATGAAGATAATATTGATGATAACATTGTAAAAATCATTAACAATCTATACAAAGAAGTAAAACATTTATAAAATCAACTTAAGCCTATTTCCCTTGCTTTAAATACACTTAAAAAAGAAGAGGCTACTATATCTGATGCAAGCGACAAATGGTTAAGATTGCTAAAAGTAAAAGATCTTGAAACTTTTTCTAAAATGATAGTCTCGATTTAATGAAAATGTTATCCCAGTGCATTTTCTGGCTCATATGCTGAATCCTGTCTACATGAGTAAAAGTATTGAAGAGAAGCAAAAAATAGCAAGGCAGTCGTTACACGATAATATTGATCCTACCTTTTTGCCTCTTGTGATTGTATTTCAAGCAGAATCCTCACCATATCCAAAATCCTATTTTTCTGAAAGTGTAAAAGATACAATTGGGCCTGATGCCTAGTGGGCAGCAATGAAGAAGGTTAAAGGCATTGATATAAAATTTGTTGAATACACATTACATCTAATGAACTGTTGTGCCAGCTCATCCATCAATTGAAAGATTGTTTTCTAAATTTGCAATAATCCAAAATAAATTACGAAACCATCTAAGTTTAGAGACAACTGCAAAAGTTGTTACTTGTAATCATTTTTTAAATTCAACACAACTTGCATAAAAAATAAAAGAGCTTGTGTATAAAAAATAATTAAAACATTTGTGTTGTATCTTGGTGTTATGTTATTTATGTTATGACATTTTTAATTTGGTATTTGCTGGTGTTATGTTACTTATATTATGACATTTTTAACAAATGTTAACTTAGTTTTTAACATATGCTAGTAAAACATTTGGTTAGTAGTAAATAAATTGAATAGTCAATTTCAGTGGTCAAAATGGTCAAAATTGATTTTGACCAGGACGGTTAAAACCGGTTTAAACCACTGGTTAAAACCACCATGGTTAAAACCGAGACAACCCTGCTTACCTGGTTCCTAAAAAAATCCCTTTTCTGAAATCAAGTTAACAAAGAAGAGATAATCTGGCAGACACAACCCACAACGCGCATCTTGACATGAGCTCTGAGTACAAAAGAGGGGTTGAAATAGTCCAGGCGATTTCGGTATTTTGAATGACTGGGCGTTTGAGGCGCTTTGGTATTGAAAGAGTTAAAGAACTTTTGTTTGGATTTTTAAGTAAGAAATATATTGAAAAATGCTTGATTAATTAGAAATTTTTTTGTTTAAAATGTCACACACGTAACATGGAATGGCCCTACATCAGTCAGATAATTTTATTAAAAGCCTGATATGAAATCTGTACTGTACTACATTACATAATGGAATAAGCCTTTCGCTGCCTCTACACATTAGGCGCGCCTCACACCAGGGAGACGTGCGGCAGAAAAGCGTGAGGCATACGACAATTTCACCCTGTTAACAAAGAAAAAACCGGTTTGAACAGCAGAATTTGCCCCATGTCTCATGATTATTGTCGCAATCTCCCTGGTGTGTGGCGTGCCTTACAGTGCAATATCCTGATTATAAAAAAATAAACCATATAACCCTTTAAGACCTGAAGAGTTTTAAAAGAAATTTAAAGTCTCGGTGTTTAACCTTAATAGGATCATATTTGACTGGAAAAAAAAATATTTTAAAAAATTTCCGCTGTCAGGTTAAGACAAGGAAGGATCCACACAATTGTGTAGTGAAGAATCGGATTTAAGTCTCAGAAAAAGAGGCAAATTGAGAGAGAAATGTATTTTCTTTTTCCTTAAGATCACCTACACAATTGTGTATGTCAGGTCTTAAAGGGTTAAAGAAAATATAGTACCATTTCCAAAATCGCACTTACTTAAACAGCCTTTCTATGCTGAATGTGAATACAAATCTTTATTTTATTTCCTGGAAACGACTTTGATTTTGAAATGACAAAAATTTGTATATCAAGCCATATTAAAAGTCGTAGATTTTTAAAACGTGTAAAACAATACACATTTTGGCTTTTCGAGGATGATACGTTGATAAAACAATACAAAGTCTGAAGACTGAAGGCTTTTAGACATATAATAACAACGCTGTTGTGTGGAATGATCCAGAACCAGAATAAAACAATAAAAATTACTACAAAACA
The DNA here is from genome assembly GCA_963932465.1 of Maratus speciosus. Lineage (NCBI taxonomy): Eukaryota > Metazoa > Arthropoda > Arachnida > Araneae > Salticidae > Maratus > Maratus speciosus. Next base: position 724,678 of record CAWVRF010000005.1, read on the forward strand.
AGCAAACAAAAAATATAAAACTACTGGATTGATTGATTGGTTAGCGACCTGTAGCGCGCGTATTAGTAGGGTTACTGCATTTGGTGGTTTATGACTTGTTTGGCTAACTAACTTATGTCAAATAAGTATCTCGTAAAATGATCCCGGCAGTGCATGAAAAGAGAAAGGATATTGAATGTTTGGTTCCCACAAAGGGGGCTTTAAAAAATAATAATAGCTTCATAGAGGTTGGTCTAGCATCTAGCACTTTATAACATATGCCGAGATTTTTCGCCAAAATGTCTCATATCCCTTTCAACCAATGAGCATCTTGCTACAATCGAGGATTTAGACGCTCGCTCCAAGAGTTCTTTGCCACAATATCCAGTTGTCTTTTTGTTTTTGGTAAAGCTAGAAACCCAATTTTCCAGCTTTATCTCCGATTAATTATAATCCATCTATTTCCATTTGTTTTATGCAAATTCTTTGCTGTTGTAGAGGTTCTTTTGATTTAAAATGTTGAATGTTGAGAATTTTACTTTTGAATATTTTCTATACTAGACTTCCTATATAAGTAGATCTTTTTATTCATTGACGATCTTTACAAATTGTTGTTATACGATTGATTATCTATAACGAGTAATAGTTTGACTTGATTTTGTAATTTCTTATCTCATCAAAATAAAACGTATTCTTAAAGAGTAACATAAGGATTTACATTTAATGCAGAAAGCTGTTTAAGTAGGTAAGTGCGGCTTTGAATGCTATATATTCTTAAAAGGTTTTTTTTTTTTTTTTTCCATATTCAAAACAATTCCCTCTAAAGAAACTTTTGTTAGAGACAGATTCGACCGATATCTAGCTTAACCCTTTATATCCCAAATTATGAATTCATGAAAATTTCATCTCCTAAAGCATTTCTCAAGAATTTTTGAAACTACATTAGAGGATTTATACAATCATTTAATAAATTTTAAAAGGATTTTGCTAATTAAAATTAACACATTCACTGCCACTAAAAATGATATTTCCTTCCTCAGAAGCCGGATTACAAAACACTGTTTTAATGGCTAAAATGTTCTTGGATATTTTTGTGAGGATTTTGCTAATTGAAATTCATTAATTAAATTTGAATTTATTGGGATTTTGTGCAATTAACTACACTCAAATCTTTTACATAAAATATTTTTTTTAGTATTTTATAGAATTAGGAATTGTACAAATACAAATATAATAAGCTCTTACAATAGAAATATTTTGTAACTGAAACTTTTCCCACAATCTTTCAATGTCAAGAAAGCTGAAAAGATACAGATGGAAAAGAAATCATCTTTTTAAATGTATTTTTCTTTTTGTGCAACCAATAAGGCTTTTGGAATAAGATAAAGTAAAGTATCTATTACCCATTCTAAATTGTAGTAGTACTACCAGGGTTCGTTGATATATATCAATCGATATATATCCAATATTTATTTTGAAAATAATCAAGGTTATCGAAAATATGTACACATACACACACACATATATACATACATACGTATATATATATGTATATATAACACTGGTGCCAGGCTAGCCGAAAAGTACCGATATTTATTTTCAAAATATCAAGATGTGTGCTATTTTCAATATTGTTCTATATTTCATATTTATTTTCAAAATATAAAGATGTGTGCTATTTTCAATATTTTTCTATATTTGAGATTTATTTTCAAAATATCACTGTGCAAGTTATTTTTGATATTTTCAGTCAAAACAAGTGCAAATGAAATTTCTAACTGTTGTTGACTGTGTTGTTCTGTAAATAAAGAATTGGAACAGATGTCATAAGTTCCCATGGCCGCCATCTTGGAATTTTACTTGGCGTGAAAACCCCTTTTCCGCCAAGTAGTAAATGTCGCCAAGCACTGGTTTATATGCATGTTTCACGTAACGAAAATAAAATGTAAATAATAAACAAAATTCGCTAAAATGGCAATCAGTAATCTTGTATGAGCGCTTTGCGCACATTAACCGAAAAAAAACATCACTGCATTCAGCAGTTCTCTCGGTTTAGCATTCTCAAAATTCAGCAGTTCTCGCTTTCTAGCAATCTCAAAATGTAAAAAACTCTTAAAGCAGTAAAATATACATAAAATTAACATACCTTAACAGATATCTGCTTTCTTGAAAGCTTCAGCACGAAATCTCTCTCATAACACCACCGTCCTTTTCCAAAATAGGCTTATCTATATGCATTGAGACACATAAACAAACCTACTTTTCTTCTCAAAATTTCCTCACATTTCTTAATTACTTCAGCAAAAGCGTTTAAACGGATTCCAGAAACCATAGTAATCCACCACTTCTCACGGGTTGCCAGAACACAACACATCAGAATACACACGTCACACGGGGTTCCACATATCGAGGTTGCCATAGCTATAAACACCGCCAACACGGCAACAAAAAATCGCCAAACAATTCAAAACAACGTCTGAGGGAAGATAATGCATCTAAGCCGAAAGAATTTTTGTCTCTGATAGTGGCTTTTTTAGCTGAAGAAGAAAAATATATTTTCCAAGCTTTATGTTTGAATTTTTTACTTTTAACTGAAGATTATGTGGGGTATTGTTAATTCAGAACAGACACTGAATAATAAACTGTCTAATTTAAATACTCAGTTACAGTGCTGTAATTGGAAAAAAATATTTGTGGGAATGCACCTTTGCATAAGAGTAGATGTTTATGCTACCGGATTTTTACTAAGCCAAAATCCAATGTAAATCATTTAGCTAAAACCGACATTTTTCAATTAACTGTTATATTACATTCTAGTTTTTATAGTATTGTACTTGTATAGCATCCATCTAAAAGCAATATTTTATCAATCTCATAGTAACATTTTTCATTATGAATCAAAATAAATTTAAATAACAGGAATAAATCCATATATTACTTATTGGCACATCTGTCCTAGAAGTTTCCAAAAGAACGATGATGAGAGGTGTTTCTCTCTGATTTACAACGAGCTGCCTCGTATGCTAATTTTCTTCCTGATCACTACCAAGGTTTCACGTATAGTTCAGGAGAAAAAAAAATTAAGAGAGGTCCTGCACAGCTTATGAATGTAAGTGAAACGGATCTGCTTAAAATTAGCATAAATTATCATTTCGGTGCATAAGACAAAAATTAATACCACCAGCGGTTGACTCGTAGGTTTATCATTGTATTTCTCCTACAAATAAAGGTGTGAAAATATGGAGGACTGGGAGCAGGAAAACACAATTGATAAACCTACGAGTCAACCACTGGGGGTATTAATTTTTGACTTATGTACCACTTCACTTCCAGCAGACATGGATCATTAGCTTTCCCTACTTCTACTCTTCCATAAAATAATGTTTTTTTTCTTGTGCTTGATAACATAGGTTTTTGTGCTGTCGGCTCTTGGACTAATACCATCTTGCAGGAGATGAAAAGAATAAACAAATAAATCTTGTACAGTTCTGAAAAAAGTCATTTCCGGACATACACAAGAACCAAAAACTCCAACTAAGTTTATAGACCGGGATCCGGCAGCACAGATTATCACCTCATCAAGTTCACGGATGAAATTCTGGGATTAGTTAAATCTTGATTCACATATTACAATGCAATAGTCCTGCCAAGTCATATCTTGGTGGAAAACACCTGAAAACCCGTAGCGGCTGACTCGTAATTTTATCATTGTGTTTTTCTGAGCCAAAAAGTATGAAAACATGGAGGATTGAGAGTAGGAAAACACAATTAAACCTACGAGTCAGCCGCTAAAATTGGGTTTTCAGGTGTTTTCCACCAAGATATGACTTGGCAGACCGGATTGCGAATTAATTATTAGAATTAATTCACAATAATATGCAAATCAAGATTTAACTAATCCTAGAATTTCATCCGTTAACTTGATGAGGTGATTGTCTGAGCTGCTGGCTCCCGGTCTATTAGAGAGTGTGCTGAAGATGGTAAAAAATAAGTGAATTTATTTATTTTCATGACTCGAGCTTGAACTTGCCTTATATTTTGAAGAAATAACTAAACCATATCATAGCACTGAGTTCTACAGTTGTGAATGTTAAGTTGTTGACCATTAGTTTATCTAAAATTTGTTACACTAATCCTTCTCCTGTTTTTTGTTTTGACTCAGCGAAATCAAGAAACGTTTCCTCAATTGAATAATTTCCACTTTCAGTTATCGTCTCTTATCTTATAATTTGCATCATTTGTTCTCTGGGGATGTATCTGTAGTGCAATCGAATGAAATTGAAAAATACTTTGCTTTATGGACAGGGTTGTTTGGTTTAAACCAAATGGTTTTTAAAAGAAATCATGCTTGGTTTTTTTTTTTTTTTTCATCTGGGTTTTTTCTCTTTTTCCCTAATGTTTTCCTTTATTTTACACATTATTAAAAAATGCAAAATCCAAATTATGGAGAAGCTAGGGTCACCTGGGGTAATTCCTGGTCAGCAAGTTTCTGGGGTAATTCCTGGTCACAGTCCTTTTTATGTTTTAAAAACGCTTCACCAAAATGAAAAAAATCATAGAGGTACTCTGAAGTATCCTCATTGGAATTTATTACTTAATTATGAGTTTATAGTTCATTTATTTTGAAAAAAAAAAATCTTTTCGAAATGGCTTATTAAATTTCTGTAAAATAACATTGGCCTTAGTTATGATACATTTTTACAAAGATCTTTGTCACAACTCAAATTTTAAATATTTTTCTTTTCTTTCTTTTTGGTTCAATTACCAACTACTTTAGCTATTAAAAAATAGTCTTGAAATTTTTTATACTATTTTAAATAATTTACAGAAGTTGGTCAAATATTGCCCCATGTATCTGGGGTAAATCTTGGTCACTGGGGTAATTCCTGGTCAATGTTTTTATCGTCATTTAATTCCTTTTTATTGTTGCAAACCCTTTCAGAATTAACTGCAACCACACTGTTCACCACATTTTAGCTAATTGTAGTTCTTAATAAAGTAGGTCACCCGTGGTAATTTCCAGTCATTGAGTTTCTGAGGTAATTCTTGATCATTTTCGCTTTTGTTATAAAAATAACAATTTATGAAACTGTGAAAAATCTCAAAGATACTTTGAATCCTTTGCTTTGAAATATATGCCTTAATTATTCATTTAGTTGAAATTAAATATTTAAAAAATATCAAAACTGCTATTCAAATTTCTGCAAAACATCGATCTTGATTTTAACACATTTTACAACATCATTGTCATTCTTGAAGTTTTAATTATTTTATTTCAACTAATGACATATCACAGTCTTTAAAAGAGATTATAAAATTTTCCTCTACTATATTAAACACTTTTAAAAGAAGAAAACAGTAAATGTTCAGAAAATAAGACACACTCTATAACTAAACAATTTAAGTAGAAATACTACCTCATTGCAAAATGCCAAAATGGTGCTTAAAAATATACATAATGCAATAGAGGGACCTAATTATTATGCTGTGTATTATACTAAAGGTCTATATTGAAATTTTCTTGAAAAGGAAGTCGAAGATTTCTGTTGTCCTAAGCAAAATAAAATTGATAACAAACATTCAGTTATATTTTTTATGGACCAATAAATTTGCAAGTTATTAATAAATCCATTCTCAGTGCATACTAATGAAGTAATAAATACTGCTTATAAATGTTGTAAAAATGCATAAAAATTCTTTGGCTAATTAATGTTTTGTAAAATGTACAAGAGTCTTTTGCACATAAAATAACTTTGTATTTATGCCCAAAACAAAGTCTATGCTTTATTATTCCACAATTATGAGATGAACAAAACTTTTAGAAGATTGATTCTACTTATTTTATTACTCAGTCACAAAAAAAATGAACTGTACTACTTTATTTACATGAAAAAGGATGCTGACCGATAATTACCCCAGACGTGACCAAGAATTACCCCACTTACGGGGTAATTCATGGTCATTTAAAAACTATAATTATTTTAATTATAAGTGCATATATATTTAAGTAAGCATTTTATAATATAGCCATCAGAGTGGGCTTATTCCACAAAAAAATTGGAAACAATATCTTTAATAGTTTTTATAATAACTAGATGTTGATGCTTTTTGACCAGGAATTGTCCCGGGTGACCCTGCAAGCAAAGCTTTAGAAAAATGATGAATTAATAAATTTGTAAAGTGATAAACATTTTTAATCAATCAAACTTTTCTTATAAGCTTTAAATCTACATAGCAGACTAACAAATTTTTCTAAAATTAGCTGGGAAGAAAAAAACAAGTAGTTAGTTATTTTTCTTCTTCTTTTTTTAAGCCTTTTATTTTTAAAAATAGCCAAAAGGGCAGATTTGAGCTAAATATATACTTTTACTACTTAGATTGCTTGATTAGTTAAGATTTACTAAGAATTACATATGCCTCAATGATGACATAATCATAAGTAATTCTCTCCACTGGTTACTTTTTGTTCTGTATGTTAATGAAAGATTGGCTGTGAGTTTTCTTTGCTGTATCATGGCTACTGGGTTTAGTAAGACTTTGTTGTTGTTGTTTTTTTCATTCCTACATTGGTATTGGGGTTTTGCATTATGAATTAATTCTGTTACCAGCAGGGTTGGCACAGTTTAAATCAATTGGTTAACCAACTGGTTTTTTAGAAAAGATCTAATATAATATTTTCTCATTTTTGTAATTTCAGTGTTTCAAATTTTCAAATTATTGGATATAAATAATTTCTACTTTTAACAGTCTTATCCCAGCAATCACCTTGAGACATAGTGAGTCTAGGTTATATTTGTGTGCATGTAGAATGCAAATTGCATGTGTTGATGAACATAACTGAAGCTCTAAAGAGAAAATGTAAAACATGTGAATTTAGCAAAGATAAAATAGATTAAAAATAATTCAATATTTTGAATGAAATATTTTCCTTTGAGAAAACACAGATTATTTACAATTAATAACATAAAACGACCTTAAGATTTCAGTCGACATGTAAAAGAAAATTTTCTTGATTGGGGATATTATCTTTTAAAGCTGTCCTCAACTGCTCTACTCAACAAGTGCAAAATGCTTTGACACATTTACAAATTCATTTTTCATATAAAATTGGAAGGCCTGACTATGGAAGCGATTTGGAATTGAACTGTGTTTTCCATTTTTGATAAATAAATTACCTATTGAGCAATTTTGATCTCGTGACAAAGATGTTTTTAACCTTCCTTGAGTAGTTATTTTTCTTTCGCATGGAAATTCGGTTCAAAACGCCAATTTCGACACTGTTTTCTGAAACATCTATTGCGTTTGCAAAAAAAAACTGAAAACATGTTTCCATTACATAGTTTCTGAACAACAGCATCTGCTAGTTCCATGCATTTCTGAACAAAAATAAATTAAAACTTATGTCATAAAGTTGCCCTTTCGGATTTGAGAACAGCCTTAAGAATAAAAAAGAAACTCAAGATATGAAGTCGAATAAGAGGACTTTGAAAAATGGGTGCTAGCGAAGCACTTGTTTCTTTTTGCAATAAGATATATTTAAATCGTCTATTGCATAATCAAATCCACTATTTAAATCTGACAAAAAAATGGGGGAAAATCAATATATGGTTCGCGTGAGACATAACAGAAAAAAAATCTCATAAAAATGCCTAAAAATATATTATTATTAATTTTTAGTTTAGACATTTAGAAGTAATACGTATTATAACATAGCTTAGAAAAAATGCCTGTGTATTAAATTTGATGGCTGTTTAAATGTTTTAGTGGATGACAATTTTTATAAATCTACTTTCCATTTTAAGATCAATGTTTTCAGTAGTCTAAAGAGCTGGTAAATAAGTATTTCTGTTTATTTTACTGTTGCCTTTTTTTTTTTTTTTTTTTTTTTTTTTATCCGGCTGTTTCTGGGGAGAAGTGTCAAATGACAATACACAATACTTCTTGAAATGTGTTAAGACTCCACTGCTAAATTTAAATCATTCCAGGAATTCTTTATAAAAAAAGCTTTACTTTCAATAAAGGATAATAATTGTTCATGTAGTGTTCTAACAGAAAAATCAGATATCTCAGATTACAAATATTTCAAAGAAATTACTTTGAATAGTCATGGGAAAGTATATTATATTTATGAAATTACACCATATATTTATTTATAGTACAGTAGACTCCCTCAAATCCGCACAGCTTGGGACCAGAGGTTGTGCGGATTTTAGAATTTTGCAGATTTCTGGTCATTGATTTGTTTGCATTTTTGAAACATTAATTTGATTGGTAGTTAAACAAGGGAAATTACAATGAATGCTTACAATAAAGTGAAACATTAAAATAAGTAAAATATTAAAATAATTTATTAGTTTAAACGTAAGTAATTATTAAAATAATTATGTAAAATAAAAATTTAGAAAAATATTAAATTATTACCGATGAAATCGATTCCAAAAGTCCTATGCTGCCATCTAGTGGTAAAGCGAACTTAAGATTGATACGTCATCATATAGATATGCTAATTTATATCAAAATCAAAAGGAATGTAAATTTATTTAGTAATAAATCAGCTGTAATAACCAAAAGAGAATGATTAACAAAAAATTTAGTAAAAAAAACATTGCGGTAGTCGCTGATTTTGGCGCCATCTTCAATTTTGTTCCTGCAACTTAACTGTAAATTTCATTGTTTACATCTGAAAAAATACGCAGATTTTAGGCGTTCGCGGATTTTAGGGTCGCGGAATTAAGGGAGTCTACCGTACTAGTAATCAAAAGATTGTTTATTAAGATTTTCAAGGTATCAATGTTTCACTATGTAGGGCATTTTATTCATGGAACATAACACATAGCTTTTACTAAAAATGTTTACATTTTAAATGATTTCAATTTTCTACATAATTGATTGTAATTATCTAATTTAAATTATTTTTAAATTAAGTTACTATATTACTTATATATCCAACAATGTTTATTTTTATCAATAAATATACATGTATATGTAACAGGGTTGCTGGCTTTTAGCTAGGCCAAAAAAAAGCCGGACAGCTTTTTTTGGTTTTAGCCGCTTAAAAAAAACCGTCTTTTATTTTTCAAAAAGGTGGTTTATAGATAATTCATATAAAATTTGGATTAATTTATTTTTAATACACTTATAAATATTTTCTACAAAAAAATATAAACTTCTATAAAATTTTGTCAAATAAATAAGACCTTATAACTGCTAGAATGCAACTGTGAATGCATTATGTCTGAAAAAAAATTATGAATATTCAGAAGAATACATTAAATTAGACTTAGTATTACACATTACGTTAGTATTGCTTTGGAATTCTTTATCATGGCTCTATACATACCACACATTTTAAAGATTAAATGAAAGAATAAGAAAATGTCACACATTAAAATAAAAACATTCTTACATATACCGATATTTACTTTTAAAATTGATTAAAACTAAATAGCTTATATGAGGACCCCAGAAGCCAAGGGATATAAGTAACAAAATTTAAAAAATTGAACTAAGTGCACAAATAACCTGAAAATATGCTTTTTTATTTTCAGGTAAAGAAATATAAATCATTTTCTAATTGTGTTTTGTGTTTTAGAGATCAACCACTTTTGCCGAATAATGATCAATATTGATTAATTAATAAATTTAAAGAAAATTCCACTCTACTTTTTTCACATTTATTGAAATAAGAGTTCAAAGACTACTGTGAAACAAGCAGCAGTTTCCTATTTCAATTCAGCCAATTATTATTGATGTTCAACTTTAACGTCAATTAACTTTGAACTCAATTTACTCCAAATCGAAATTTTGTCAGTTGTACCCCTTGGCTTCTGATGTCCTCATATGTATTTAATAACTGAAATTAGCTTATATAATATTTGAGCAGTAATAAGCAATCGATAATAAGTAATAAGCAATCGATGTATAAAAAATACTTATAAAAATGATCGACTTATAAAAATGAATATATGTAAAAAGTTTTTCTGCTACTAAACTGTTATGCAACTTATTCCAGATATGTCCATATGGACAGATTAAAATCATAGAATAAACAATGTTGAAAGAGAAATTAGGAAGGATATAACATTTGAGGAAATTTTAGTACATGTAAGTGCATAAAATAAAGAGAACAATTAAAAAATAAATAAATAAAAAGCAATTTAACAAATTACAATGACCATTTGGAAAATGATTTTTTCGAAGACTAAAAGTTAAGACATTAAAAATCGCACAGAGTTGATCATGCATTACGTACGCCATGAATTAAACATTAACATTCCTGGACCCATCATGAACAAATTTTAAAAGAAATTTCAGTTTTACAATTTTCGCTACTGTAAATTTTTAAACTTCTAAGGAGCTGGTCATACATTACGTACGCCATGGATTAAACATTAATATTCCTGGACCAATTTTAAATGAAATTTCATTCTTAAACTTCTAAACATCCCACAATATTACTTTTTACACCTTCGTATAGAGAAAAAAATGTACTTTTAAATGCAATTTGTTTGAAAGCTGTATCTCAATTTGCTTCTGAGTTATTAATTTTTTTTTGTAGTTTTTATTACTTTTTTGTCATAGTGGCAATAGAAGTATCCATCTCTGTTGAAAGTAAAGGAAAAATACAAATTACTGTATAGACCAATCAGAAAACGAATAAAATGCAGATTCAACCAATGAAACGCTTTAGATATGTTTTTGATTTCCTACCCTGACAGAGAACAATAAACATTTTTCCAAATGGTTAAAAAAAGTTCTCCAAATAAAACTTGTTGAATTTAGAATTTTGAAAAGCTAGTTGCTATTTAAAATAGTGCATATTTGTGCATAAAGTAATGTATATGTTATTCATAATACTGTTTTAATAGAGAGAAATGATGTTTTTATTAAATGACTTTATGTGTGATTTTAAATAAATGTTTATGAGAAATAAAATAAGACTTGCATTATAAATATCCCTTAAAATTAGTTAATAAAATATATAACTAAGCAACCATTGCCCTTTTTAATTATATAAAGCAATAAAAATGTAAAAAAAGATTGTTAAGGTCAATGTAAACCAGACAAAGCAATTGATTGGTATGAACTTTTATTCCAATATTAATGTCTTCATTATTAAAAAATTGGGTTATATTGATTTCTACCTCAACTAAATGTCTTTAAAACAAATTAAAAAACACATAAAAATGTGTCATTTATAATTAAAATGCTTCACTGTATAAAAGCCAATTTTGGCCAAAAAAAGCCGGTTAAAACCAGTAAAAAGCCACCGATGTGACTTTTTTTAATTTTAGCTGGCTTTTTTGCAACCCTGATATGTAATAGGGAAATATATTTATAAAAAAACCCGGTTTAAACAAAAAAAAACCTGTTTTTTTTTTATCAAACCTGATTGGATTCGTAAAATTTTCGATTTCCGGCTTTCGACGGATTTACACGTTTTAGGGGTCAGAGATACCAAAAACATGTTTTTATAAAATGTCTGTCTGCGATTCTGTGACTCACTCTGTATGTGACTCAAATTTTGTGGGCGCTCTATCTCAAATACTAACGAACGGAATTTAATAAAACTTTAGATTCAGTTAGTCCCTGATATAAATTGGTGCTTATTACTTTTTGGTGTAAATGGCCCAACAGGTGGCGCTGCTATATTGCATTTTTTCGATTTCCGCAATAGCTAAATTTCAAGAACTAGTGTACGGATTTTCGTAAAACTTCATATTCAATTAGTACTTGATATAGTTTAGTGCTGATTACTTTTTGGTGTAAATCACCCAACAAGGAACAAGTAGCGCTGCTAGGCTGCATTATTCATGATTATCGCAGTAGCTCTATCTCAAGAACTAATGCTTAAATTTTCATCAAACTTCACATTTCCCTAGTGTAAATTAGTGTTGTTTAGTTTTTTGTGTGAAACACTCAACAGGTGACGTTGCTATGCTGCATTTTTCACTATTTCCGCAATAGGTGTATCTCAAAAACTAATGCATAAATTTTCATCAAACTTCAGATTCAGTTAGTTCCTGATATAAATTGGTCATTATTAGTTTTTGGTGTAAATCGCCCTACAGGTGGCGCTGCTGTGCTATAGTTTTCACGATTTGTGCAATAGCTATATCTCAATTGAGATAATGCATGAATTTTCATCAAGCTTCAGATTAAGTTACTTCCTGGTATAAATTGGTCCCAATTAGTTTTTGGTGTAAATCGCCCAACAGTTGGCGCTGCTATGCAGAATTTTTTACAATTTTCGCAATAGCTCTAACTAAAAAACTAATGCACGGATTTACATCAAACTTCAGATTCAGTTAGAAGTTGTCAAAGTTGTTGATAATTAGATTTTGGTGTAAATCATCTAACCGGCAGGGGCGGATCCACAGAATCGTTTTTTTTGGGGGGGGGGGGGGCAAGGTTATTAGACATATAAGGTTGGCTCGTAACTTTTCACCCAATCGGAGAGATCTCGCTCTGTTAGGTCAGGCTACGTCACAAGAATCCACAATCAGAATCCATCCCGTGCTAATAGCGTTATGTACAGTTGAATTGTTATGTAATTTTAAGTGGAAAAAATTATTAATACTTTTTTTACACGTGTAAAGAAATAATAGGCCTTAGTTTTAAAGAAAATTAATAAGTTTTAAAATCTGTACAGTGACACGAGGCGGAAGAAAAAGAGAAAATACAGTTATAGCTGAACTATAATTGTTATTCTCTCTCTCACTCTCTCTGTTATTTTGTTATTAATGTATATATTTTTTACTTATCAGTTGTCTATTTCTTATTTATATATATATATATATATTTATTAAATTAGTAAAATAGTGGGTTGCAACTTGAATTCATTTTATTAAAATGTACGTTTTAATATGGAATTTCTACAAATTAGATAAACAAAATAGTTTCTCAGAATTACGTTTATAAAAACTAATAAGTTTAAAAATCCTTTTTAGTTGTAAAAAACATTAAAAATACTTACAACATATGCAATTATTATTCTTTTAAAGCAGATTAGTAAAGTACAAAGTCAAAAATTCGGAATCCTCCGGAACTTGTCGATTGGACTTTTCCGAATTTTAAATCATTTGCATAATTAAAAAAAAAAAAAAAAAAAGAATTTTTTTTTTTTTTTTACCGGCGAATTATTTACGTATTACAAAGCATTTGAATACTAAAAAGAAAACAATTAATTAATAATTAAAAGAAAATAAATTAAAATAATGCTAAAGCAGATATTATAATTGGGGAATATATCTTTTTTAAAAGGTATAAAAACTTCATCACAATTATAGATTTTTTTTATGTAGTTTTTAATGTTTTTATGAATGTTGCCAAACATTTTTTACATTACTAATAGGAATCTGATTACAATATTCTAATTCAGTATAATAAATGTTGACCTCTTTTCAGTGAAGTTTATTTTGAAATCATACATCGACTTTTCAATGTTTCGCATTTTTTAAAGCGATTTTAAGAGGGGTTTTTTTTTACGTTTCACGGCGACTTTTTGACTTTCGTAAAGCTAATTCGATTTCAAAGTTTTAGCCTAATTAATATATGGTAAACTTCTTACCCCATGATTAGTGATTTTTTAGGGATTTTCAATGCGATATTTTGCGATTCAGGAAAGCATTCTGGTTGCAATGTTTTAGACAATACATTTAGCTACAATAAATTTTGTTATTTGCGATTTTTAAATTTTTAGCCTTTTTTTCCCCCTCGTGCGGCACTTTTCCCACATCATTAAAAGGAATCCCGTTTTAGACTTTCAGCTTAATATGGTAAATGTTGTTCTCTTTTTAATAATGTTTATTCGGAATTCGTACAGCGTTTCTTGAAAGTTTCGCGAATTTTTTATGCAGATTTTAGATTTTTGCGGCAATTTTTTGATATTCGTAAAATGAATTCATTTTCAATCTTTTAGCCCAATATAATACATTTTGTCTTACACATTTTTTGAAATTTGGGAGATTTGCAATGCGATTTTTGGCGTTTCGAGGCAATTTTGGGGGCATTCGTGAAAGAATTCCAGTTACAATATTGCCCACTATAATAAATTTAAATTATGTTCCCTTCAAACTTTAGACGCTTAAAGTTTTTTTCCTTCTTTCTTTCTTCACGTTTCGCGGCGATTTTTTCGCATTAGTAAAAGGAATTCGGTTTTAATCGTTTAGTTCCGTATTATAAATGGCCTCTTTTTAATAAAGTTTATTCAGAATTCATATAGCGATTTTTAATTTTTTAAGATTCTTTTTTTCGTGTTAAGAGATTTTTTTGACATTCGTAAAAGAAATTTGGTTTCAAACTTTTAGCTTAATATAATAAATTTTAACCTCTGCGATTTTCGCAGTTTTAGCAGTTGTTTTATGCGATTATTTAGCGGTTTATTTTACGTTTCGCTAAAATAAAAACGCCAGTTACGGAAACGTCCAAATTTTGGAGAATTCGGGATTTCGGAAGTCCGGATTTGAGACTTTGTACTGTATATAAAACACATAGTACCTTCCTACAGGTTCCCCCCCCCCCAAATATTGGCTGTTTCCAGAGGCTGATACAAAGGAGGGGGGTGTGATAGAAGAGAAATTAGCCTCTCACAATAATTATTAACACAATCAATTTCTTGTTAAACATTTAATATATCAATAATTAAAAAATAATAATATTTTCAACATTTCAACTGTTCACATATTATTTACAATTATTTAAAGCATTCGATTTTATATAATAAAGAGAATACTATTGAAAAACGAAACAACTAGTTATTAAAAAGAAAAATAGTTTTTGACTCTCTCTTTTTTTTTTTTTTTTTTTTTTTTGGCTACAGAATCCTTATTGCTAAATTTTAATTTTCTTTTTATTGATTTCACCTCTTTTGACTTAGCATTTAAATATTTTACGCGGATAAAAATTCGTAATTTAGAAAAAGAAGATAACTTATTGTCGATATTTAGATTGCATGTTTTTGATGATATATATTCAACAGGTTTTTTTTTTTTAAATATCTTTCTTTTCATTGAATGTATCTTCATGAAATGAAATAAAATAATTTTCCATAATAGAAATGTTTAGCTGATATTATTGAAGACCACATCATTCACGTTAAAAGAGAGCTTTAAATTCAAAAGTCTTTGTGTATTTGTCTTCAAATCTAAAAAAAATGTTTCGTACGAACAAGCAAAAACAAAACAAACATGGGTTACGGCAGGGGTTCCTGGATTCTTGTGACGTGTGATCCTACATAGCAACGGCAGTGGGCGGGACGGCGTCCTTAGTGACGAGCCAACCTTATATGTCTAATAACCTTGGGGGGGGGGGGGGGGGCGCTACCGAGGACATATAATCAACGTAGTCATAATTTCTGTTGCTCAAATCATTCCTTGCAGTTAATTATTAAATGAATATGAAATAATTAATGCGATTTGAAAATATTACAGACTCTCGATTATCCGAAGTCCGATTAACCGAAACACTCGGTTATCCAGCACTCTTATATATAATCCCGCCCTCTCCTCAAAATATGGATTATTGTTACTTATCAGGTCGGAAAATTAAAACCGTTATAAGAGAATTTATTTATTAAATGTCTTATTCTTTTCCTTTTTACTCTTGTATTATGGTAATTATTTATCTTATTTTTTTGTTCTTTTTGTTATAGTGAAGTTTTAACAACGTTAATCACAAGCCTGCGATGATTTTCTTTTTTAACTTTTGATAATTGATTTTGATGTATTTTTTAGCACTAAATCCGAAAATGACCTTCATTTTTAACCATCACGTCACGATTCTCGCAAATCGTAAATTTCAGAGTTAAAAAGTAAAAAAATAGCGAAAATCTCTCAAAGCAATTTGTCAAAGCCTTAACAAAAGAAGGTGAATGTTTTAAATATATCTGCGACAAATTTCCCAGCCTTATCAACCGCCAAAATAAAAGAGGATACGGAGATTAACCCCATACAGAAGAATAAAGGAAAAGCGCATAGCAGAGCATGAGCTGTTCAAAGACATTTCCACGCATGGAATAAAATTATAAGGATTTTAAATACACAATATTTTACATGCTTCACTGTAAAAATGCATAGTATAAGCAAAAAAGAATAAATTTATTATGAAAAAAATTACGTCCATTTTATAGTAGCAGATTTTCCCAATACTTTTTACTCAAGACTTTTTAAAAATTTGCGATTTGTGAAAAATCCTGACGTGATGGTATGGTAAAAAATGAAGGTCATTTTTGGACTCAGCAATGAAAAATACCCAAGAAGCAATTATCGAATGCTGAAAAACATAACCATCACATCCATTTTTTAATATCAGGTTTCTGAAAGAAGATAAATCTCTGAAAAAGGATCCCCTTCAGAAATCTGAAGGGGCCTTAACATCCTTGAAAGTCAAAATGTGTCATCTAAGTGGTGTGTATACCTCTTCACATGCGCAGATCCAAGGAAGGGGGAGATCGCCCCGATTCCCCCCCCCCCCTTCATGGATAAAAAAGTATAAATCCGCCGATTATCGTGAATTTCAACAAATGGTGGCCGAAAAAAATCAATTTCGTCGATCGTTCAGTGGTCAGAGGATCGCAAAAAAAAACGCGAATTTCGTTAAAGAAGCACGAAAAAAGACGTGAATTTCGTCAAAAAATCGGGCATTTCGTCAAAGGACCAAGAGGAAAAACGCGAATTTCGTCAAAGGATCGCAGAAGAAAACGCGAATTTCGCCAAACAATTGCGGAAAAAACGCTAATTTCGCGAAAGAATCGCGCAAAAAACGCTAATTTCGTCAACAAATCTCGGAAAAATGCGCATTTCGTCAAAGAATCTCGAAAAAATACGCGAATTTCGTCAAAGGGCCTCGGAAAAAGCGCACAATTAGCACCAAGAGGCAGCATCCCCTAAGCGCACATCCACGGGGGGGAGGGTATCGTTCGGGGCTGTCCCCCCCCCCCCCCCCAAGATATAAATCCAACACTTTTAACGACAATTTTCGCGGAACAGACAAACAAGCAAACGAAAACCAAACACTTTTCGGGTGTCAATGGTAAACCTAGATGACGTTTCGGCAATTAGTGAACAAAAAAGGATTATGTCCTGTCAAAAGGCATATGGCGCCATAATTTTTGACACTATGGATTAAGGTGGGGGGGGGGCGATGCCACTTCGTGTATCTTTTGTTGAATCTCTACAACAGAAATTGACACCGTTATGCGGATCCCTTTAAAGTGTTGAAACTTTTTCGTTCTTTCAAAGAAGCTGCAATTCTAATTTCTGTATAACGATATTTTTGATGAGTGCTTTATTGTTTGAGAAAGGAATGGGATTCATAGCAATTTTCAAAGAAAGAAAGAAATAAGAAAAAGAAAGGTCCTTTGAAAAATTCAAGCATCTTAATGTTTTCTGAAGAAAGCCACTAATGTGTAAAAAATGTAGGGGAAGACGGGGTACAATGAAACACGGGGTACAATGAAACATTACTTGTAAAATCAGTCAAATTTGTCATAGAGAGTTGCAGTTTATATATATGGTATACAACTATATGTTCCAATTACTGATGTGATTTGGATACATTCACACTTCTACAACAGTAGCAATAGAAGATTATTGCTTTTACGCCATTGAAAGTAACTTTCTTTACTAAAAGTAATTTAGTTTCTTTTTCCTTGTTGTTATATGTAATAATTATTTTTTCTATACATTGTTATCTTTGGGTTGTTGTCTTCATACCTCCAAAACCAAACTAAACATGTTTTATTATAGTAATAAAAGTAGTAAATAGAATATATTAGAAGTAAGAGTAGGAAAACAGAAAAAAAAAAAGAGTTTTGTTCTAACCAGGTCAGTAAAAAATGCTCTTGTTAAGCAATTAAAAAATAGAAAGAGAAAAAAAGCTGAGAAGGGATTGTTTTGTAAACAAACTCTGCCTGCTACAGACTCTGATGATGATCCAGATTTTTTTCCAGGCCCAGCTGGTCATCGAGGTACTAAGAATGAGATATTCACACACAACATGTATGGGACAAGCAGTATCCGTATAAATGAAAACATAAGGAAATATATACTGTTGGAGAAATCATACATTTAAATGAAGTCAAATGTGAAATATTTGATATAAAGACAACAACCTAGTTTTTTTTTTGTTAGAAACTTACATTTTAAAAAAAACTCATTCTGTTGAAACTACCACCCCATATTCCTTCAGGATCAACTGAAATATAAACTGAAATGCTAATTTTTGAAACTGACTTGCGCCAATTTAATGTAAAATGAAAGGTATTTCTTAAACTAATAGAATTTTCTTATTTTTCATCTTAGACTATAATATTTTTATCAAGTTTCTTATTAATCAAGTTTTGTTTCTGTATTTATCTCATTTTTCATAAAATAAACTATACTGGGTGAAAATTGCTTCCATCATTTAGAGTGTTTCATTGTACCCCAGTATGTGTTTCATTGTACCCCGGCATACGGGGTACAATGAAACACTGTAAGACATTTATTTTTTGTTATTTTTCAAGCATAAAGATATTGTTTAGAACCTAATAAAAATTTATTTAGATGGGGAAAATACAAGGTTAAAAATATGCATTAATTATATTTTTGTGCATGCAAAATTGTGGATAGGAAAAAATAATTAGTAAATTTTGTTTCATTGTACCCCGTCTTCCCCTACTGTTATTGCCACTCACATTGGTAAATTTCAAGAGGTATTTGATGAATGAATAAAAAAGGATTATGTCCTAATCCTAGTCAGTTAAAAGCTAAAATGCGTATGGTGTGTGTCGATTTCTTAAAAACCAACTTGGTAAATTTGTTCTTCCCTTCTTTGCCCCGATCGAACATTTTCATTAAATTCCATGCGTTAGTTCTTGAGATAGTGCGCCCACAAAATTTGTGTCACATGCTGATAGAGTCACAGCCAGACAATTTGTTTTTTGGAATCTCTGTTCCCTAAAACTTATAAATTCGTCAAAAATAAGAAGTCTAAAATTTTCACGATACCAATACTTTCTTCTTGTAAGGACAGAAGAAAGTAAAAATCTGTTTTCCTGTAAAGAACTTTAAAATTTCTTTAACTTTTCTTTCCTTTACATTGTAAACTGCATTTATTTTTTAATGACCGTTCATCGTACATAATCGTCTACCTAAGGCGTTACCGATCTGGGCTAGGCAATTGACTAGTTGAGTAAGGTACAAGGTGTCCCAAAAAGGTGGACCGATTTTTAAAAATGAATAATTAACAAACGAATAGAGTTATTAAAAAAATTCTTGCAGGAAACGGATGTGAGAAGTCTGGAATCTTGTTTACAGTACTTCATTATGTTGGTTCAAATTCTTACCGACAGATGGCGCTGCGGCTACTGCATTCGTCAGCAATAGTTGAAAATTAAATGACAATATTTTCAATTGTCCTCCATTCATAACAATAACATGTCGGAATCTTAGAATGAAATTAGTTCTTGTTGATGTGAAACTTTCACCCAATCGGTGATATTCTAAAACAATGAAAATTCTCTCTTCCAACGAATACACCATTTTGAAGAATTTACGCAGCGACAACTACTGTTTTCCTTGAATAGGTTACTACTGAGCATTCACTGACCACGTCTGCTTCTGTCTGGTCTTCACGCATGCTCCGTTTGTTCATATAGCCACCAAAATGTGCTGTAGTGCCATCTGTCGGTAAGAATTTGAACTAACATAATAAAAGTACTCTAAACAAAATTCCAGACTTCACACATCCGTTTCCTGTAAGAATTTTTTTTAATAACACTATTCGTTTGTTAATTATTCTTTTTTAAAAATAGGTCTTCCTTTTTGGGACACCCTGTATGTTAAAATACTATCGCTAATGGAAAAAAACACATCATCAGTTCCATAACAAAAGCTCTAATCCTAAAGACCCATATTGAACACTTGCATATAAAGATGAGTATTTTTTTTACTTTCTTCTATCTTTACAAGAAGAAAGTAGTATTGGATTTTGGATTCGTAAAATTTTCGATTTCCGGCTTTCGACGGATTTACACGTTTTAGGGGTCAGAGATACCAAAAACATGTTTTTACAAAATGTCTGTCTGTGATTCTGTGACTCACTCTGTATGTGACGCAAATTTTGTGGGCGCTCTATCTCAAATACTAATGAACGGAATTTAATAAAACTTCAGATTCAGTTAGTCCCTGATATAAATTGGTGCTTATTACTTTTTGGTGTAAATCGCCCAACAGGTGGCGCTACTATATTGCATTTTTTAGATTTCCGCAATAGCTAAATTTCAAGAACTAATGTACGAATTTTCGTAAAACTTCATATTCAATTAGTACTTGATATAGTTTGGTGCTGATTACTTTTTGGTGTAAATCGCCCAACATGTAGCGCTGCTATGCTGCATTATTCATGATTATCGCAGTAGCTCTATCTCAAGAACTAATGCTCAAATTTTCATCAAACTTCACATTCAGTTAGTTATTCCCTAATGTAAATTAGTGTTGTTTAGTTTTTTGTGTGAAACACTCAACAGGTGACGTTGCTATGCTGCATTTTTCACTATTTCCGCAATAGCTGTATCTCAAGAACTAATGCATACATTTTCATCAAACTTCAGATTCAGTTAGTTCCTGATATAAATTGGTCATTATTAGTTTTTGGTGTAAATCGCCCAAAAGGTGGCGCTGTTATGCAGAATTTTTTACGATTTCCGCAATATGTCTCAAAAACTAAATGCACAGATTTTCTCAAACTTCAGATCCAGTTGGAAAATAACATAAGTTGTTGCTGATTTGGTGTAAATCACCTAACCAGTGGCGCTGGTATGCTACATTTTTGAGGAAGTATTACCATGTATGAGATAGAATAAAGTTTTGGAATTGCCACATCCGACTTGTTTTAGAACTGTCATCATAAGCGTTAAAAATCATTTTAATGCCGATTTAGTTATAAATTTAAATAAACTGTAAAACCTAAGATAAAAAATGAAATCCTGAATATATTTTCAAGTTAATTTGAATTATTTAACTAACCATAGCTGCCAATTAATGTTTTCGGAAATTATATATAAACATTTTCTGAATTAAAAAAATTATTTGATAAAATACAGTAGAACCCCGGTTATCCGAATCCAGATTATCCGAAAATTGGCTTAACCGAAAGACTTTAAAATTCCTCAAAGTCCTTTTTTAAAGGTGAAAAATTTTATTGTCAACACTATTTTGACCGATGCCAAATGACACCTTTTAACATATTTTGATTTTTGATTTCTATTTTATTTGTAAGTTTTATATCAAAACAATTCCGAATCATTTTTAGTACATTGAAGAGTTGTTTTAATCAGGGTTGCAGAAAATGTTTCTACTCCCAACATTTCCCCCAATCCACATGAAAATTTCCCCAAAATTTTAAGCTTTGTTATAGATAAATGCTGTATTATCGTAGGTATAGAACATTTATTTTTTTAAATATTTCTCAACTTATGCGCGAGTATGTATAGCAGGGGTGATTTTGAGTGAAAAAAAAAAATCTGAAATTCACAGCAAATTTTCTGAAAGGTTACAGCAGAGTGGGAAATGGGGGAGGGGGGGGGGTGGGGATCCACTCCCACCATTATATTTTTTTTTGCCCTTTAATGAAATTCGCGAGTTTTCGCGATCTTTTGACGAGTTTTGCTGTTATTTCGCCTTCCTTTGACAAAATTCGCGCTTTTTTTGCCCTCTTTTGACGAAATTTGCAAATGTCTTGCCATCTTTTGATGAAATTCGCGGTTGTTTTGCGTTCGTTTGGCGCAATTTTGGTTCATTCGTGATCTTTTGACGAAATTTGCGTGGTCTTTGCAATCGTTTAACGAAATTTGCGTTATTTCGCCCTTTTTGACGAAATACGCAGTTGTTTCGCGATATTTTGACAAAATTTGCGGTTGTTTCGCGATCTTTTGACAAAATTTGCGAGTTTTTTTCGCATTCCTTTAACGAAATGCGCGATTAATTCACCATGTTTTGACGAAAATTGCAGTTATTTTGCCTTTTTGACGAAATTTTCGGTTGTTTCGCGATCTTTTGACGAAATTTGCGGTTGTTTCGCGATCTTTTGACGAAATTTGCGGTTGTTTCGCGATCTTTTGACGAAATTGCGGTTGTTTCGTGATCTTTTGTCGAAATTTACGGTTTTTTCGCGATATTTTCACGAAATTGCGGTTGTTTCGTGATCTTTTGTCGAAATTTGTGATATTTTCACGAAATGTGTGTTTATTTCGCTTTCCTTTTGACGCATTTTGCTGTTATTTCGCCTTCCTTTGACGAAATACGGTGTTTTTCCGCGATCTTTTGACGAAATTTGCGGTTGTTTCGCGATCTTTTGACGAAATTGCGGTTGTTTCGCGATCTTTTGACGAAATTGCGGTTGTTTCGTGATCTTTTGTCGAAATTTGCGATATTTTCACGAAATGTGTGTTTATTTCGCTTTCCTTTTGACGCATTTTGCTGTTATTTCGCCTTCCTTTGACGAAATACGGGGTTTTTCCGCGATCTTTTGACAAAATTTGCAGTTGTTTCGCGATCTTTTTACAAAATTTGCGTTCATTTCGCGATCATTTGACGAAATTTTTCGAGTTTTTTTTTTGGAGGGGGGGGAGGGATTTTGACAAAATTGACAGCGAATTTCATTCTGTTTTGACGAAAATCGTTGTTATTTCGCCCCTTTAGTCGAAATTCGCAGTTGTTTCGCGATCTTTTGACGAAATTTGCTGTTATGTCGTATTCTTTTGACGAAATTGTGGTTTTTCGCGATCTTTTGTCAAAATTTGCGGTTGTTTCGCGATCTTTTGTCCAAATTTGTGGCTGTTTCGCGATCATTTGACAAAATTTGCGTTTATTTCGCGATCTTTTAACGAAATTTGCGGTTATTTTGCGATCTTGTGACCAAATTCGCGTTTTTTTCCGTAATTCTTTGACAAAATTCGCGGTTGTCCGAATTTTCAGATTGGTGAACGTTTTTTTTTTTTAATTTTCGAAACCGAATGCCTTAATTTTTCGGAAAATTCGGGACAGAATCACCCCTGATATACGGTACATATTATTCTGAGACCGATTTTGTGAAGGTCACCATACTGATCTTTTTATTTGTAGTGAAATTTTTCTGTCTCAGAGAATTATGGAATTTGTTGTTAAAATCGAAATCAATTGTATATATTTTTGCAAAATTTCCCGGCTACGCTACAGCCAGCACGCTATAATTACTTTTTTCCCCCCAAAGGTCAAGAGTGGGGGAGGTACGGGAAAATACAATTGATGAAGTGTTCGCGTGTTACTTACTACCCCATTTCTTGGCAAAAAGCGGACAATTTTCGCCAAGCGCGAATTAAAACACTTTTTCAAACACTGGTCCGATATAAAAATTTAAACGAAGCTGATAACATATGATTAATTTTCAATGGATACGACTTTACTATAAGCGAAATATAAGACTGTTCTCAAATCCAAAAGGGCACCTAATTTTATGACACGTTTTAATTCATTTTTGTTCGGTAACACATGGAATAAGCAGATGTTATTCAAAAACTATGTAATCGAAAGACTTTTTCCGTTTTTTGGCAAATGTAAAAGATCTTTCAGAAAATACAGTCAAAGTTGACATTTTGAACCGAATTTCTGGACGAAAGGCAAAAAAAACAACCCAGAGACAGGAGAAAAATCGTTGTTACATGATCAAAATTGCTTATAATTCGATAATTTGTTTATCAAAAAACGGAAAACTCATGAAATATACTATATGAACCTTAAAAAGTTTACGGTTTACATAAAAGGTGACTAAAATAATAAGAGAGATGTTACAAGTTAAAAATTATACATTTTATTTAAAACTTCTTAGTAGTACTTTTAAGCTTTTTCCAAGCTCTTCATCAGAGAATATTTTAATAATATTAACATTGTTATTAAAGTATTCTCTGTTGAAGAGCTTGGAAAAGCTTGAAAGTATTAAGAAGTTTTAAACAAAATGTATATTTTTTAACTTGTAACATCTCTCTTATTATTTTAGTCACCTTTTATGTAAACCGTAAACTTTTTAAGGTTCATATAGTATATTGTATGTTTGAATCAAGGTGAAATATTGCGTTTCGTCTTATGATAATATTTACGGAAAACTCATTTCGATTAGAAATTGTTTCCACAGTCAACCCTGACAATTTTTTTCTTTTACATTTAAAAATGAGTTATTAAATGTGTCAGAAATTTTCGCGCTTATTGAGCAGAGCACTTGAGAACAGATTTGAGTATAAATGTGCCGCAGTTGGGGATGCTAGTTTGACAACATCAATACAAAAATATAACATGTTCAGCGTAGATATCGGCATCGGACAGTTACATTGTGTTTGAGTTGAGTCCAGGCTTAATTTTTTCATCAGACTCGGACTGGGCCTGGATTAGGCTTCCAATGTTTTTTCCTGCATATTTCAGCCGGGCTGTAACTGGACTTAGTTGTTCCTATGATGGTTTAGGCAGGCAATAGGCTTTGTAAAAATAGTAACAACCATAGAGGAATCATTGAATTACCTTAAGCTGATTTTTAAATTCCCTGCTCAACAACGGCAAACTTTCTGCAATTTTTTTGAAGCATTTTTAATTATAAAGTCATAAAGTCCACATGTATGTCATTGAAACAATTCGGAAACGAATAGCATTTTCCATTTTTTTAAATAAATAAATTACTTTTTGAGTTATAAGCGCAACCAATTCTAAATGGTGTTTTTTTTTTTTTGTTGTTGTTGTTGTTTTTTTGTACAGTAAATAATATTCATTTAACCAAACGAGTCATAAACTGCTTAATACCCTACTCTTGGGTTGCATTACATAGAGTAAAACTGTCTTTTCATGACAAGCATATCTCAAAAATTAATTTTAAAAAAATTGTCAGAATTTTCTGAATGTTCCTTGCAACCTTAATTAAATTATCTAGATAAATAATTTAAAAATTTTTAATTACAATATTATATAAACTGATATATTTATATAAACTGAAATATTACACAGTCAATAATATTACGGCACGAACAGACGTATAATAGAGTACATGTAAAATTTACTGCCACCTTTTCCATCCCCCGCACTTTTGTTTATTAATCAATATTTTTGTAATGGCTTAAATTAATCAGGTTAAAAAGAAGCGCAATTGCTTTAAATCCAAATTTTTACTAAATGAACACAATTCCTACTTTTAATTTAATTCTTATTGATATTGTTTAAGTGACAATCCTTCCTGCAACCACAGGAGATTTAAAAATACCTCCTGAAGAAAAATGCTTGATATCAATACTGAAAATATTAAAGGATTATTAAAATATCTAAATTATTTAACATACTTAGTTTTTACTTATTCTCGTATTAAATGTGGAAAAAAACATAAAAGGATCCATATAACAACTTGTAAAAATACTGAAATGAGTTAAAATGAAATTTTTAAAAACAAAATTATTTAAAAAAATTATTAAAATTTTTGAATTATTTAACACATTTTCAGTTTTTATGCATCATTCTCTTATCAATTATACGTAAAAAGTCTATATAATTATATGTTATAAAAATTAGATGTTGAAATTTTTTTCTCAAAAACAAAACTAACAAAACATTATTATGTTTTCTAAATTATTTAAGTCTCTTTTTTACTCGCTTATCAATTGCAAATGCATATAGATATATATATTCTAAACTTGAAGTGTATTAAATTTAGAAAACAGAAAACTGTAATATTTAGTTTTAATAACATAATAATCAATAAATATTTTTACTTATTGCATACATTTCTATATCACGCAACTCCATTTCAGATTACCGTATCTAAACAATAATAATTTTTAACTACAGATTACTTTAAATAAAACTTCTTTAAGACTGTTCTTGCTGAGTAAATTTCTACGTTATTAAAAATGAAATATTTATTAGGAGAGAGAAAGTACAACTTTAAAAATAAACACCTATTTACTACTCGACGCTTTTTTCGTGTTCTATTGGAGTACCGTGTAGAAACACGGTGCTTATTTTCTAGGTAAATACTAAATTCCTTTAGCCAAACGAGCGATAAAATTCCTAACTCAGTAACTCACAGAGCAGTAACCCCATCGGAGCTCCGACTTGAGGGGCAAATTACAATGGGGTCCCGTGACCCGTGCTGGGTAAAACTATCCCAAATTTCCCCAGGTGGTTAAAATTTCCCCCGATCCTAGATCGCCGGTTCGGACATATTCTGCACCCTTGGTTTTAATACTTATTATCTTTAAAAATTAAAAGGAAAATAAGTAAAAATTAAAACTTAGAAAGGTGTTATTGGACATTGGTAGAAATAGTGTTAAAAAAGCATGTTCTCTATGAAATAAATAAACAGAGTTAACTTACTTATTTTGTCCATTGCGTAATTTCGGGTGCTTTATTAGATAGACACGTACGACACTTCATGTTTTTTTACAAAATATGTTGTGATTTTCTTTTGTTTTTCAACTTTGCATCAATGCTGCTTTATCTCGCCACCTTTAAAATAAAAACACATCTCATGCTGTTACGTCTTCTTGTACTTCAACATATCGATCACAGCCTTTCATCAAACAAGTTTTCACCATAAGCCTCCCGGTTATTCGAAAATTCTTATGGAACCCCCGCTTATCCGAAAATTCTTACGGAACCCCGGTTAACCGAAAATGCTTTGGTCCCATGCTTTTCGGATAAACGGGGTTTTACCAGGGTTGCAAAAAAGCCGTCTAAAATTAAAAAAAGCCAGGCCGGTGGCTTTTATTGGTTTTAACCAACTTTTTTTGGCCAAAATTGGCTTTTTTGGCCATAATTGGCCTTTATACAATAAAGCATTGTAATTATAAACTACACATTTTAAAGTGTTTTTAATTAGTTTTAATGACATTTAATTGATTTACAGTTTAATAAGCAACCCAATTTCTCAATAATGAGGACATTAATACTGGAATAAAACTTAGATGATTTTGCCAGTGATTTGTATTCAGAATTGCAAATATGTCAGCTAAATTTTAAAAGGGCCATACCAACTGCCAATTTTTTCATTTTTACTGCTTTATAAAATTAAAGAGGACAATGGTTACTTAGTTATGTTTTATTACTTAATTTTAAGAGCTATTAATATACAAGTCTTATTTTATTTCTAGCAAACATTTAAAATTATACATAGTCATATTAATAAAAACACCACAATTTCTCACTATTAAATACATCATGAATAGTATATGCATGAACATGCATAGCAACAAGCTTTTCAAAATTTTATTTTGAGAAAAAAAAAAATTTCTTGTTTAAATGCTCTATTTTTTATACACTTATGTACCACTCTCCTCAAATAAAACATCTTTCTAATTCCTCGTTTCCATTTTGATGTGTTACATTTTGTCATTAAGGCTGTTAAATCCAAAAGGGCAACTTTCTGACATAAGTTTTAATTTATTTTTATCCAGAAATGCATGAAACTAGCAGATGTTGTTGTTCAGAAACTATGTAATTGCACTGTTTTTTCTGGGTTTTATTGCAAACGCTATAGATTTTTCAGAAAATAGTGTCAAAGTGAGCGTTTTTAACCGAATTTCCGCACAAAAGAAGAAACCACTCAGTAAAAGGTGAAGAAACATGTTTGTCATGTGATCAAAATCTCTTTATAACTCAATAGATAATTGATGGATCAAAAAATGGAAACAGTTCGATTCCAAATCGCTTCCATGGTCAGGCTTTCGAATTTTACATCTTTCCGTTAAAAAATGAATTTGTAAATGTGTCAAAACATTTTGCGCTTGTTGAGCAGAGCAGTTAAGAACAGTTTTAATTAAATATAATCTTTAAAATGTGTAGTATATGTGGAGCTATATAATATAGAATTTCAAAACACCAGTTCGGAGCCTAAGTTATATTCTTTTCAATGTTTATATACATTTTTTTTCAGACATAATGCGTTCACAGTTGTCTTCTAGAAGTTGACTTATTTATTTGATAAAATTTAATAGAAATCTATTATTTTTTTTTTTAGTAGAAAATATTTATAAGTGTATTAAAAATTAATTGATCCAAATTTAAAACAAATTTACTGTAAACCAACTTTAAAAAATAAAAACTGGCTTTTTTCAATAAAAGCCGGCTTTTTTTAAGTGGTTAAAACCAAAAAAAGCCGGCCGGCTTTTTTTTGGCCTGGCTAAAAGCCAGCAACCCTGGGTTTTACTGTATCTTGTTTCTGGGTTTGTCTTCATTTATTAAAAAAAATATGTTTATATGGCTTTCACTTATCATTTTTAAAGAATATCTTTCAATGACGTGATAGCTGATTTAAATATATAATATTGATTATTTGGTCAGCTTATTCTAATTTCAATGAATTTGTTCTCATTTTATTTTCGCAAAACTGAGTCGAATGCTTTGAAAATGAGCACCTCCTCTACAAATCTGGGACGCTTGGTAACTTAGACTAAAAATATTACATAATAATAAAAATACATTTTCTATGGAGATATAGTTGGACTTAGGGATAAGGTTGGTTGGTTTGTTGTATGAGGTTTTATGGCGCAAAATCCCTTAAGGGACATGCTGCTCGAAAACAAATAGACCAAAAACACCAAAAAGTCAGACAGAAACAAAGTAAGTGAACAATGAGAAAAGCAATCTGGATGGGGTATCCCATCTAGATGTTGTCAGACAAGTGTAGAAGCATAAAAAATTGTAAATCCTAAAAACAGTATAGATTTATAAGGACGAGAGGCACTCGTAAAATCAAAATCTAATACAGAGGTATTGTTTGGGGAAAAAAGTTCGAAACTGCTTATTTTAGTTACCATTAATCAGGGGTGCAGAAAATGTTTCTACTCTCAACATTTCCCCCAATCCAGATGAAAATTCCCCAAAATTTTACGGTATGTTATAGGTAAATTCTGTATTACCATAGGTATAGAAAATTAATTTTTTCAATATTTCTCAACTTATGCGCGAGTATATATGGCAGGGGTGATTCTGAATGGAAAAAAAAAATTCTGAAATTCAAAGCAAATTTTCTGAAAGGTTACAGCAGAGTGGAGGAAGGTGGGGGGGGGGGGGGAATCTACTACCTGTACTAACGAAATTTGCGTTCACTTTGCGATCTTTTGCCAAAATGTGCGGGGGGTTTTCGCATTCCTTTCAGAAAATTCGCAATGTTTTGACGGAAATCGCGCTTACTTCGCCCCTTTTGACGAAATTTGTAGTTGTTTCACGATCTTTTGACGAAATTAGCGGTTTTGCGATTTTTTGACAAAATTTGTGGTTTTTTCGCGATTTTTTGACAAAATGTGCATTTATTTTGCGATCTTTTGACAATATTTGCGTTCCTTTCGCGATCTTTTGACGAAATTTGTGGTTGTTTCTTGATCGTGTGACGAAATTTGCGTTCACTTTGCGATCTTTTGATAAAGTATGCGGTTGTTTTTCGCGCTCCTTTGACAAAATTTGCGGTTGCTTCACGATCTTTTGACGAAATTCGCGGTTGTTTTGCGATTTTTTGAGGAAATTTGCGACTGTTTCGTGATCTTCTGACGAAATTTGCAGTTGTTTCGTGATCTTTTGACAAAATTTGCAGTTTTTTCGCGATCTTTTGACGAAATTTCCGGTTTTTTCGCGATCTTTTGATGAAATTTGCAGTTTTTCCGTGATCTTTTGACAAAATGTGCGTTTATGAGATCTTTTCACAAAATTTGCGTTCCTTTTGCGATCTTTTGACGAAACTTACTGTTCTTTCGCGGTCTTTTCACGAAACTTACTGTTCTTTCACGATTTTTTTTTCCGATCTTTTGACAAAATTTACGGTTATTTTGCTATCTTGTGAGGAAATTCGCGTTTTCTCCGTAACTCGTGGACAAAATTCGCGGTATTTTTATGGCCAAATTTTCGGATTGATGACCCGATTTTTTTTAATTTTCGGAACCAAATGTCCGAAATTTTCGGAAAATTTGGAACAGAATCTCCCTTGATATACGGTACATATTATTTTGCGATCGATTTTGTGAAGGTCGCCATACGGATCTTTTTATTTGTAGTGAAATTCTTCTATCTCAGGGAATTATAGAATTCGTTGTTAAAATCGAAATCAATTGTATATTTTTCTGCAAAATTTCCCCAGGTGGCTAAAATTTCCCCCGATCCTAGATCGCCGGATCGGACATATTCTGCACCCTTACCATTAATATAATGTTATTTCATAATCCATGGGTTACGAATATACAATCAGAAAAGTGCGGTATTTTAAAATTTTTGCTTAGATATGTATACAATATACTTTTATCAGAGTTTAATTGTAGGATAATGTTGGTTAAGTAATATCAATATTTTTCGTAGAAATTGTTTCAGGCCTGTTTTTTTTCGATTTGTATGTTCTATATCAGGGGTTCCCAAACTTTTAGACCAACGTACCTCTAAACAGAAGTTCATAGTTCCGCCTACTACCAGGTGACAAATTCAAAGCTAATACAGAAAAACCTGTATAAACGGAATGTGTCTAAAACGAAATATTTTCCAGGATTTTGTGCTTCTGCCTGATCAGATTTTACTGTATCTAATTGCATAATTACATTATTAAGTTGATAGTTAGATTAAACTGTTTTATTTTAACATTCAAATAAAAGGTATCACCATCATTACATTTTAATAGTAAGTACATTATCAAAATACATTGTTTTAGCACAAAAAAGCTACAATACTTAATGATTTATTGGCGTAATTTGATACATATTCAGTAGGTTGACTCTATTAATTCCCGTGTATTGCTAATGAGAACGGTGTATTTATCATTATAAAGTGTATCATTTTTGGATGGCAAATATTATTTCAATCTATTAATAGATCTATTTAAATAGAAAACATAAATACCACATAGCTTTGTTAAACTTAAAAAATATATACACATTTAAAGTCGCCTTGACCGCCCATTTTTTGTTATATGAACACTATGTTTATATCTACAGTAAAATACACTTAAGAAAATTTAATAAATGAATAACCTAAATAACAAATTCACATATCTTCTGAAAATAAACTACTTATTAATACGAGATAGAAGCTCGTTGTAATAAGTATTATACACACATACAATATAGTAATAGAAGAAAACTTTTTCGTTTTTCCGGGTGGGGTGAAAGATCAACTAAACGTCTAATTAGTTCGATTTGTATAAAATTCTAATGGAAATTACATTAAAATAAGATAAACAGTCAAGTGCGAGTATTACTCGCGCACAGAGGGTTCCGTAGAATAAATCTATGAATTTGTAATTGTTGTTAAAAGAAGACTTTGTAAAAAACTGTACAACGTAGTGTTGGGTATAACTGTATATACTAGTACCATGAAAGTTCAAAGAGATATGGAACCTAAATAATATCGAATATAATTATTTTGTGCAACTCATTTTTTAATATTATCCTAATCTGTTTATGATGAGCTTAATTCGGCACTAACAATAAAAGCAGTGCAAACTTAAACTTCATTTGGCATTTCATAAAACTAAATTCAGCGTAGTAATAACTTTTCTTTCTACAATGTAGCTAAAACAAAATCTTTGTTCAAAGTTTAAATTTGGCATTGTGCGAAGCGCGCTTCAAAAGGAGGTCGCAAAGTTTCAAGGACACCTTGGTCCGTGCCGTGTTTTTCCAGATAGGTTTTTAATTAACTTTTAAAGTCACTTGAGACGTATTGAGATATGCACTCAATGCAAACTAGTCGCGAATCCCATAGTATTTATGTGATTCATTCTAATTAAGTGGTCTCAGGACTCTTCAAAATATTTGAAAATTAAATTTTATTAGATGTTAAACTCCTATCTTTACTGAACATTTTTATATAATTGTTTCCTTGAAATTACCCTTAGAACAGAAGTTATAACTTTTAGAATTATACCCGCTCACTAGCTGAAGCGGCGTTTCCGAAACTTTGAAGTCATTTTTCTGCAAAACAAGTTTTTGGGCATAACGCGCAGGGTACCTCAAAAACTTCTGAATATGTTTCAGAACGTCTGAAACGTTTTTCATCAAATTTTTGAAACATATATTTCATGTTAGTCTGTATAAACTGAACCTAAAATTTCCATTTTATTGTTAAAAAAAATATTTTTTTAGGTCATTATACTGTTGAAGTTTTCAAAATTTTGTATTAGCTAACTACAACTTTGCATTAAAAATATAAAAAGTTTTAAATACAAATGTATTTAAGTTCAGGGTAATTATTACAATCTGAAGTATAAGTAGGCACCAAAATTTTCATTCTAGTTGCAATATTTATTTTGTAATCCTGCGCGTAAGATCTTATGCCAATTTTCTGCTCGACAAATGTCCAACAGTTTCGAGCCCCCTATAATTACTAAATCTGCATCTTGCAATTTTTTAAATACATGAAATGAAAGAACATATTTATATCTTTCATCACAGTAAAAATTGTGTTTTAAAATCATATGCATTTTAAGACATTAAATGTTGCAAATGGTCTTTTTTTTTCTTTTTTTCCAATTTTAAGAATCCCGAGACGCCTTAAATTATTCTGTTTTTAAAAATTTGACGTTTATTGCTTTTATACTACTACTGGACATTACATTACACTTATATATCATTAAAAGTTGTTAACTAGCCATAGATTATGCCGCCCCTGTCATTATGTATGTCCTAAGTATCCGTATCTTTAAGGGTTAATATCTCGGCTAATTACTGACATTTTTTTTTTCAAAAATCATTATCAACAATGCTTTTATACTTCTGCTACGATAGGTACCTTCAGCACTGCTCAACAATTTTGCTGAATGCTCGTAAATCGAAATTTGTGTGTAACAGAAAAATGCGATTTTCTTACAAACTATGTGATTTAGGGTAATTGCTATAATTTTCCTTCAAGGTGTAAGTTAGCGTCTACTACCTCTAATTTTTTCGTAATTTTAGTTTCAGTAGACTCGGAATTAGATGGGGGATATTTTTGCGCTACATTTTGGACGTTATCTTTGAAAATATAATACCTAAAATTAAAAGGAATGTATTTTTGAGTTCAGCGTTACGAAAGCTTTCACACGATACCCCACATGATATAAAAAGAAAAAAGTTTTTTTTTTTCAAGTAGCTTAATTAGCCCCTATACATTTTTACTAAATATATTTATGAATGTTTAATGATCTGAAAATATGTGGGTCAATAGTCTTTATTACTTCCCCGAATTTGAAATTTCCACTTTCCATTGTTCGCGAGTAAAATGCCTGTGACAGACGGACAGACACATGAGTGATCTTATAATGGTTCCGTTTTTACTTTTTAAGTACGGAACCCTAAAAAAGCAAAACGCTGTCAAGGCTGTAATATAACAGAGTGAGGAGACTACGGTGTCGGATAACTGACAAATCAAAAAGAGGAGAGGGCTATTGAGCTGTTTTTTGATTACACATTGTATTTTATATTTCATTTCACTACCAGTATCAGACTTTTGCGTTCCAGTAACCAGAGCTTCACGTACCAGTACTGGTACGCTTACCATAGTTTGAGAACCCCTGTGCTAGATTAAGCGATGAGGTGGAAAAAATAAGTCGGCTGAGGCGTAACCCGAGCTTTTATTTTTTTTTTTTTTATGTCAGCCAGACTTGAGAGACCTGTGATTAAAACAGAAAGCAAGAAGGAATGACCATTTAGAGAAATAGTTCATAATATTTTTAAATTTTAATTTTAGAGTTTGTTAAACATTATAGAGGGAAGAGTGTAAAGATTCGTAAACAATTTTATTTCTCGTTATTGCAGGCTGTTATCAATGAATTCTGCTCCTTCAGACATAAAATCTTGCTCAAGCGAAGAAAGTAGCACTGAATTACGTGTTCACAGTACCTTGATTGAGAATCAGCATCGTCAGCATTCCTATACAGAAAGTGAGCCCTTATTATCTAAAGCAAGTGAGGAAATCTTTTCTAGTTCAATTTGCAAGGTAGATAAAAGTACTCTTGCCAGTAAAAAGTCTCATATCTGTGAGCAATGCAACAAAACATTTCTCTTTAAAAGCAAATTAATGACACATTTGCGCACTCACACAAAAGAAAAACCATTTATTTGTGAAACATGTGGTAAAGGATTTACTGATAGTTCCAATTTGAAGCGCCACATTATATGTCATACAAAGGAAAAACGTTTGACTTGTGAAATATGTGCAAAAACATTTATTTATAATTCAAATTTGAAGATCCATATTCGATCTCATACAAAGGAAAAACCATTTATTTGCGACATATGTGGAAAAAGATTTGTTAATAGCTCTAATTTGAATGTTCATCTTCGATATCATATGAAAGAAAAACCTTATACTTGTGAAATATGTTTAAAAGGATTTACTAATAGTTCTCATTTGAAGGCCCACTCTCGATCTCATACGAAAGAAACACCTTATACCTGTGAAGTATGTTTAAAAGGATTTAAATATAGTTCTTGTTTGAAGGTCCACATTCGAACTCATGCGAAAGAAAAATGTTTTACTTGTGAAATATGTGGAAAAGAACTTACGCGTAATTCAAATTTGAAGGCCCACCTTCGAACTCATACAAAAGAAAAACCTTACATTTGTGAAATATGTAAAAAAGCATTTACTCATAATGCAAATTTGAAAGTCCACCTTCGATATCATACGAAAGAAAAGCCTTTTACGTGTGAAATATGTGGAGAAGCATTTACTCAAGATTCAAATTTGAGGAGCCACCTTCTATCTCACTCGAAAGAAAAACCTTATACTTGTGAAATTTGTGGAGAAGGATTTGCTCAAAATTCAAATTGGAGGATCCATCTTCGATCTCACACGAAAGAAAAACCTTATTCTTGTGAAATTTGTAATAAAGGATTTTCTAGAAAGGCCGGGCTGAATAGACATTACCTTACTCACGAGCAGAGTTCGTTGATATGTATCAATCGACATATATCTTGATATATATCATGATATATATCCGATATATATCCGATATTTATTTTGAAAATATCAAGATTTTTGATATTTTCGATATTTTCATATTACTTTGATATTTATTTTCAAAATATCAAGATGTGTGCTATTTTCAATATTTTTCTATATTTGATATTTATTTTCAAAATATCACTGTGCAAGATATTTTTGATATTTTCAGTCAAAACAAATGCAAATGAAATTTCTAACTGTTGTTGACTGTGTTGTTCAGTAAATAATGAATTTTTGTCTCTGATAGTGACTTTTTTAGCTGAAGAAGAAAACCAATATCTTTTCCAAGCTTTATGTTTGAATTTTTTACTTTTAACTGTGGATTATGAGGGACATAATTAAGTCAGAACAGACACTGAATAATAAACTGTCTAATTTAAATACTCAGTTATATATATATATATATATATATACAGCTTCATTAGAAAAGAATATGTTCTGGTATTTAGTTTTGTTTAAACTGTACAGCATGTTAGGGAATAAAAAAATGTTAAAAATTTTCAGTTAAAACAATATTATGTATTTAAAATTTTCTTTTATGAATTTGATTTCTTGATAGTTGATACTAAATTCCACAGCTTTTTTTTTTTTTTTTTTTTTTATGTAAGTGCATAAATCAAATTGTTTCGGTTTTCAAATAGTTGATCTTCAATTTTGTTCTAAATTTCTGATTTCTTGATAGTTGATACTGAATCCTATAGCTTTTTTTTTTTTTAATGTAAGTACATAAATCAAATTGTTTCAGTTTTCAGTTAGTTCAT
The DNA here is from genome assembly GCA_963932465.1 of Maratus speciosus. Classification (NCBI taxonomy): domain Eukaryota; kingdom Metazoa; phylum Arthropoda; class Arachnida; order Araneae; family Salticidae; genus Maratus; species Maratus speciosus. The sequence goes on from CAWVRF010000005.1 coordinate 760,367, forward strand.
CTTCAATTTTGTTAAGTAAAAAAAAAAAAAAAAAAAGTGTGTTTAGTATATTGTTTTAAGTTTTCATGTTAAGTGCAATATGTTTTAGTTTCTAATGTAATGTTATGCTTGAATATATTTATTTTCAGCAAAGTTGACTATTTTGAAAATATCGGATATATATCAAAATATCGGATATTTTTGATATTTTCGAAAATATCATGATATTTACGAACTCTGCTCACGAGGCATAATAATCATTTGTGAAACATGCAGAAAGATTAGACTCGATTAGACTGTTTTAATATCCATTTTCGACTATATGGACTAAACTACTGAAGAATTTTATTGTACCTGTAAGATATGTAGCAAAAAACATATTACTTTGTTGTTGAGTTTGAAGAGATATGCTCTTTCTCATAAAAAAAAGAAAAGCCTTACTTTTAGCTTAGGTAAGAGTAAAAAAATTTTTAGTGTTCCCTTCTCCTTATAAATAACAAGAGAATATTACTAAGTGAAAACTTGTCTATAAATGAAATTTTTAACACAAGAATTTCTAAAAATCCCATGTTAATGAAGTATACAAGCACCCACACACACTCACTAAAAAACACGATTTCTTGTGTGGTATGTGCAAAAGGATTGCCTCAATGGCCTTATTTGAAGCTATGTTTGATGCTCTAAGAACGAAAAACTTTACGCTTGAGAAATGTTTAATCCGCTCCTGACGGCCGTTCTTTACATATTTTTTAAACTTTCATTAAGAGTTTTTACATATTTTTAAAACTTTCATTAATAGTTTTTCAAAACAGATATTTTTCCCTAATTGAATTTCAGAAATGCTCTGATAAAACAAGCAATATGAAAATTTTGTTTTTAAAGTTAATTCCTATTTAGGTCATCAAAGAAAAATTTAATATAATCCCTTAAGCTAATATTAGTTTTTGTTGCATTAAAATATTTCAATTTGTTGATTTTCTATTAGCAAGTAAGTTTACAATGGAAGTCTATGGGAATTTGGCGAAATATTAGAGATATCGCCAAGTTGGCGTCACTTTTGGCGACTCATTTTGGCCACCAAATTTGGCTATATGTCGCCAAGTTGGCGACAAACTTGGCGGCATTTGGCGGCAGAACAGGGTCCCCCCTATGGTAACCCTCCTTATAGATATGAAGATGCATTAAATGCTATTCAGTAACCAATGGCCGCCATTTTGTCTCCCATATAAAACTAAAATTAATTAATTAAAATTTAATTAATGAATTAATATTTGAAAAATCTGTATTAACATCAATTGTCATCCAGTACAAGTTTTTAAAAAAAATTTATTTCAACTTGATAGGATGAATAATAAGTATTTTATTAACGATTGAAAATTTGAACAAGATATATAAATAAATATAGGGAGAATGTGAACTAATAGTAGGAATTGAATAATGCAAAGTTTACAATTCAAAATAACTGGTGGGAATTATGGTAGATTTTGAGCGCCTTCTGCCTCACGTGTACATGACGTCGCGAAGATGTTAAATGTTTTTCCCGTACCTCAAATAGTCCCGCAGCTCCCGTAGTTCAAATTTTCACAGTTGAATTTTTATGAATGAAATACTTTTTTTTGCAGTATTTGTAATAAGAAATATCTTCAAAGCTATATTTTGAAATTACACCTTCGAAATCAAGAACAAGAAAAATTCATTTATGAGATTTGAAATAATGGATTTTTTAGAAAGTTGTATACTAAGAAGACATTCGCATCGTTTTTCTGAAGGAAACACTTTCATTTGTATTCACCTTTCGAAATGGTTTCGCTGCATTGTACAGTATAAGTACTAAGCACTGTAACTTACGTTCTAAAGATTTTGTTGATATACAGAACCTTCTTACGCTAATGAATTTTGCAATTAATATGTTTTCTAGAAAAGATGCGTTTAAATTTCATCCAAACAGCGACGTAGAAGAAAAACCATTTGTGTGTGTTTATGCTTGAAAATGAATCCGTTATGGCATTTTTTTTTTTTTTTTTAGTCTTCTTGTTACCCAAACCTTTCATATGTCCCAAAATATAGAAATCACATGGATTAATAATGTCTGGAGTATAAAGTGGCCAATTGCAATGAACCATAATCCTTTTAAATTTTTATTAGGCAGAAACTCGCTATCTAAATTCAGTGTTAATGTTATCAATTGCATTTCCACAGAAATATTGTTCTTCACCACATAAACACAATTTTTAAGAATAGTAATACGATATTAAATGAATAAGACGTTTGAAAGAAATTTCGAAAAATTATAGCAATGACGCTAAACAATACATTTTTCTTCTATCTTTCATTGTATGCATTCGTAGCGACATCCAGCCAGACTTTCTGAAGTTATTTCAGTTTAGGTTAATTAAAACTGACACTGACTTGGGTTAATTAAAAGTCACACTGTATACGTACAATAAGATGAGTATATTTCGAGCTTGTGAAGAACATATTACAAACTCGAATGCTCAGAAAAGGAAGTAAGAAAAAAAATGTAACTCGAATCCTCAGCAAAGAGAGTAAGAAAAAAGAAAAAAAATGTAACTCGAATGCTCAGCAAAGGAAGTAACAAAAAAGAGAAAAAATGTCACTGGAATACTCAGCAAAGTGAATAAGAAAAAATGTAACTCGAATGATCAACAAAAGGAGTAATAAAAAAAGAAAAAACGTTGAAGTCATCTTTAAGACAAAGATTTCAGTACCAATGGAAATGTATTTTTGTTGTTGTAGATACAACTTTGAAATAAATATCCCCCAAAAATGAAGGGTTGGTACGGTTTAAACCAAGCGATTTTAACCATGGTTTAAACCAACTGTTTTTTTTTTGTTTTTTTTATAACAAATTCAATATAATTTTTTCTCTTTTTTTGTAATTTAAGTATTTCAAATTATTAGATGTAAATAATTTCCACTTTATTTTAGCAGTAAACATTAGATATAGTGGCCTAGGTCATGTTTGTAAAATGAAGGATAAAAATTAGCATTTGCCTTGGGAACATATTTAGGGCTCTAAAAATAAAACTTAAAACGTGAATTTATCTAAGATAAAATAAATTAAAAATATTCAATATTTAGCATTTAAAATATTTTCATTTTATAGGATGCAGATTCTTTAACCCTAGATCTACCGGGAATTTTATTCAAGTTTTAATAAAACGTTCTACACCAGAATTTTTATTTAAAACTATTTAACTTATTTATTTACCTTATTTTTTGTCTGGTTTATATACTTAGTTTATTTTAAAGAAATTTCTGGTTTGAATGAATATTTTGTATGTACCTGTCGGGTCCAATGGACCCGTCTGGTAGACGGAGGGTTAAAGCAATGTAATAACATAATAATATGATTTTTAAGATTTTAGTCAAGCTGCTAAAGAAAATTTTCTTTATTGGGGAGATTGTCCTTTAAGAGTTAAAATCAAGATATGAAGTCGATTAAGATGGCGTTCGAAAATTAGGTGCTAGTTATAATAATTCAATAATATCAATTTTTTTCTGGTTATTTGCTGAATGTAATGGCAAAAAATGTTGACTTAGAATTGTCACTCAAAAAACAAAATCACAAGAAGTATTTGAAATTTATTTTTTAATATTATATTTAAAATAAAGAATAAGAATAAAGGAAATAATATTAAATTCATGAAACTACATCAAATATTTATTTATTATTAGTAATCAAAAGATTGTTTATAAAGATTTTCAAGGTATCAATGTTTCACTGAGTCGAGCAGTTTATTCTTTGAACTTGAACACAAGACTTGTCATGACTAGTAATGACTAGTAATGTTTAAAAATAATAATTATAAATGACTTCAATTTTTTCCATAATCGAATGTAATGTAATTTAAATTATTTTCAAATGAAGTTATATTACTTATATATCCAAAAACATTTATTTTTATCAACAAGTATGCATGTATGTGTAACAGGGAAAAAATGTTTTGAAAAAAAGCCGGTTTAAACCAAAAAAACCTGGTTTAAGCCATATAAAACGTTTTTTTTTTTAATTAAAAAAACCTGGGTTTTTGCCAACCCTGAAAAAATGTACAGTTGTTTATACCAAATTGTGAAATTTTCATTTCCAACATTTTTTATTCTAACTCAATCGCATGTATACAAGCAGACTCGTAATTAAATTTTACGATTCCCTCTGTTTAGTCATTTTCCTTCATCTGAACTTTATCATCACTTTTAAACCGCGAGCCGGATACATTGACAATCACCTCATCGAGTTGATGGCTTGAATTCCAGGATTACACAAAACTCGAGTAGCATATTAAAATGCAAATGGTCTGTCAAGCCCAATGGTGGTGGAAACCACCTGCAAACTCGATTTTACTTGTTGGTCGGTAGGTTTATCATTGTGTTATTTTGCATCCAAAAGTATGAAAACATGGAGGATTGGTAGCAAGAAGACACACTGGTAAACCTACCAGTCAACCACTAAAATTGGGTCTGCAGATGATTTCAATCAAGGTATGACATGACAGACCAGTTGCATTTTAATATGCGAATCGAGTCTTAACTAATCCTGAAATTTTAGCCGTCAACTCGATAAGGTGATGGTTTCTGCGGCCGCCTCTATATTTATTTTTAGATTTCTCACATTAATTTGTGGCATTATTTTCCTCAGTTTTAATTTTTCTTGAAAGTGTCAAACTTAAGGGGTCTTGTACCTTTTAAACGCGTCGAAAATTTAAAAAAAAAAAAAAAAAAAAAAAAAAAAAAAAAAAAAACTTCAAAGTTCTTCAAACTATCTTCAAAACCTTTTTATGTATAAACACGAAATTTTGGATGTTGATTAAACAGATTGTGCTTTGTAATATGCTACCATTAGAAATTTTTTAGCCTTTTACATAATTTGTGTCTTGTTGAAATCAAAATAGATCTTTTTACTCCAGAAGTCAAAGCGCGCATGATATCTTGAGAAAGTATGTATGGATTGTCATGAAATTTGCTAAAGATACTAAACAAATATGTGTGTTTAAAATGAACTACTTTTAAGTATTTACAATGGTAATATTTTTAGTTATGACTATTTTTATTCATTAAAAATATAAAATTTTTATTTTTTTTTAACAAAAATATCTTTTTTTTTATATAGTTAATGAAATAATTTTGGCCTAAGTATAGTTCATTTTAAACACACGTACATGCTTGGTATCTTTACCAAATTTCATGGCAATCCATAGATACTTTCTCAAGATATCATGCACGCAATGACTTATGGAGTAAAAAAAGAGCTATTTTGATTTCAACAATACACAAATTCTGTAAAAGGCTAATAAATTTCTTATGACAGCATATTACGAAGCACAATCTGTTTAATCAATATCCAAAATTTCATGTTTATACATAAAAAGGTTTTGAAGATAGACGAATTCAAATTTTGAATTTTTTCGTTAAATTTCGTCGCGTTTAAAAGGAACAAGACCCCTTAAGGGGATCCGGGACACAAAAATCTTCAAATTTTGTAAAAACATTTTATTTCATTAAAACTTTCTCTGTTTTTTCCTGCTTAAAATTACTTTTAAATCATGTTTCTATCTTAATTAGAACAAATATTACTAATTTTTTCGTTTTGGTTTGTTTTCAAAATCTTGCTTTCAAGCAGTGGCTGTTATGGAAATGACTTCTTGTAAAAAAGAGTTTTTCTTCATGATGGGTTTTTTCTACGTTTCTGGTATTTAAATTCTTATAAGTCAAGAACCGTTAAAGATAAATGGTTAAAGCTTGGAACGTCGTTTTCAATTGTTTTACTTTTATTCTGATTCAGCATATTTGAAAAAAAAAAAAAAATTTACTTTTTAAAATACGATTTTTTTTTTTAAAGTTGCACCATTTCTTTTTCATTTTTGCGTTAAATATTTTTTTTTAATTAATATTATTAAAAATGCTGAATCCAAATTAAAACTTATATATTTCTGTTTATTTAAATAAAAAAAAAATTGAAATTCTATTAATGATATTTCGAGTTATAACGATTTTAAATAACCCCACTTTTTTAAGAAATTTTAAATTAAATTTTTTTAAAAATGAGAAGTTTTATCATGTGATTTTGTTTACAAATGATGTGGTTAGCCATCGCAAAACGATTCAGAATTTTAACTCAATAAATAAAAATTATTTGAAAATGTGTCCCGGACCCCCTTAATACGCAACATGCAAATTAAAAAGTTGTAAATTGTTTTGGAAGTAAATGTGCATGCTAAACAAATAGAAATGTATTCAGTCAATGAACTCCCAGTTTTATTTTGAAAAGCTCAGTAAAATGTCTTCAGAATAAGCATGTCCCTTCATATATCTAGGACCCGTGATCAACTTAATTCTAGAACATTACGCGCAAAAGAAGAAAAATCTAAATATTTTGTATGGAGATGTATTTGGATGCAGATATATGCGATGAGGATACACACACATTAATGCAGTTCAAGTAGAGTTACGCGAGGGAAAAACTAGTCGGATATGCCAATCCCAAAATTTTCTTCTATCTTATACATCTTAATACAAAATTCTCTAGTACAGTGCCAAAATTAAATGGCTATCTATGCCTATCATGAGGATTCTAAAGATATGAAATTCCGTGCATTAGTTCTTGAGATCGGACTATCGCTAAAATCGTGTAAATCATGCAAAATGCAGCATACTAGCGCCACCGGTTAGGTGATTTATACCAAAATCTAATCATCAGCAACTTATGTTAACTTCTAACTGAATTTGAAGTTTGATGAAAATCCTTACATTAGTTTTTGAGATAGAACTATTGCGAAGATCGCAGAAAATTACACATAGCAGCGCCACCTGTTGAGCGATTTACACTTAAAACTAATTAGGACCAATTTAAACTAGGGACTAACTGAATCTGAAGCTTGATGAAAATCCATGCATTAATTCTTGAGATACAATTATTGCGGCAATCGTGAAAAATGCAGATCAGTAGCGCCACCTGTTGGGTAATATACATCAAAAACTAAACAGCACTCAGGGACTAACTGAATCTGAAGTTTGATGAAAATTCGTGTATTACTTCTTCAGATAGAGCTATTGCGGTAATCATGAATAATGCAGCATAGCAGCGCGCCATGTTGGGAAATTTTCACCAAAAAGTAATCAGCACAAAATTATATCAAGGACTAACTGAATCTGAAGTTTTATGAAATTCCGTGCAGTAGTTCTTGAAATATAGCTATTGCGGAAATTTTGAAAAATGCAGCACAGCAGCGCCACCTGTTGGACGATTTACACCAAAAAGTAATCAGAACCAGTTTTTATCAAGGTCTAACTGAATCTAAAGTTTTGTAAAATTCCGCGCATTAATTTTTGAGATGGAGCGCCCACAAAATTTTTGTCACTTACAGACTCACAGAGGGACAGAGACAGACAGACATTTCTAAAAACCGTTAAATCGTGTTATGGACATTCTAAAACGGATAAATCCATCGAAAACCGAATGTCGAAATTTTTCACGAATCCAATACTTTCTTCTTGTAAAGATAGAAGAAAGTAAAAAGGTTCGAAACTCCATGCTTAGATGATTATTGAATTACAGTATAACTTCAAAAATCCGGCATCATCCAGACCGAGACTATGCCGGATTTTTGAAGGAATATTAAATGTAGTAACTAGGAATATCAAAAATAATACTATATTCTTAATGGTGCCTTTAGCCATAATTTAATTCATTATAAGTGATAATTATGTAAGAAAAAGAGAATTAAATAATAAAAATCTTACTTTAATATTTTCTATGTTACAGATAAAGAAAAAATCTAATAAAGAGTGAAATTATTTCTTCTCTTGTAATTTCGGAAACATCGATGTCAGCTTTGTTTGCTTCAATTTCTTTTGGCCGTTCTTTAACAAGTTATTTTTTTTTTTTTTTTTTTTTTTGTATTTTATGCAAATGAAAAATGTCTGTTTCGCAAAAGCAGTCTTATTTCTCTAAAGCATATATTAATTCTCCAGTCAAATTTATGCATTTTTCTAGCTTCGGCCGGTTGTTCATTCTCGTCTTCTGAGTTGGTACTAGCAGTATCTGCGGTTCAATTTAGCACAGCATCAGCGATCTCGCTGACCGTTAAATTATTCGTTCTTGATGCATTTTCTTCCTTGCTTAGCCAATCATCTATATCGCTTTTTTTGACACTTAATGCGTTTTAAGATTTTGCGTGTTCATTCAGCTCATAAAGTGCGCCCTTTTCACGGGAAATGTGAAAGTCTGAAATCCTTCCTCATCATTGATGTCGCCGTTGCCAAAAATTCGTATAGTCATATACAATTGTGCTATGCATTCGTCAAAGTTGTCCCCAAAGTTGTTTCCTTTACTAAGCAACTGTGCAGCTCCCAGAAAATAGGTTCAGAAAATAATCGCATCTAACAAATGAAAAAAAGGCAAATATTCTTATTTGCATTTTTACTTTCGAGCTTGACGTTTTTAATTCATAAAGAATTGCTATTTTTCTTCTCCTATATCCTGAAAGTGTAAAAGAAAAAGGAAAGGAAAGATGGTCTTGATGCCGGATTTTTGAAGTTACACTGTATATTGTTATTTAGTGTTCCATGGCTTACGAATATTAATCTAAAAAATGCGGTACTTAACGGCCATTTGATAGAAATTTATTTTAACCTCATTTCTTTCAGATTAAGTCAAATAATGTTATAAAAAGTGATAAAATATCTTAGTTATCAGGAGTATACGAAATACCTTTCACCAAAGAAGATGGAACAAAGCAGTTTTATATAGGTATGACAAGTAGAAAATTTAAAACTAGTATCAAAGAACATATAGCAGACATCGAATACAACACAAGAACCACAGCTTTGACCAGATTATGCAGCGAAGAACCTTTACAGATCGATTTTAAAACTAGCAAGTTAATTTATACACCAAGATTTTATTTACCATCCATAATCCGAGAATCAATGGAGATATTTTTACGCAACGAGTATATTTGCAATGATTCAGTGTCCCTTGATTTACCTAAAATTTGGAAAGATATGCTATGTAATTTTAGTAACAATAGTAAAAATTAATCCATGCTCGCCAATAGCCAAGATAATTTTATTTTTATTTTATGTTTTGCAATGTTTTTCACTATGCATGTTGTCTCGTGACATTGTTTACCATGGTATTGTTTTTTTTTATATGAAAATTAATCCACGCTCGCAAATACCTAATTTAATTTTATGTTTGCAATGTTCTTCATTATGCATCATGTCTTGTGACATTGTTTACTATGTTTATTGCTTTTAAATTATGTGAAAATATTCTCTATTGTGAATGATTTTGAAAATGTCGCCGTTTGTGCAACGAAACGATCGTCAATCTTAATAAAGATATTTTATCACTTTTTATAGCATTATTTAACTTAATCTGTTTATAAGTGATTATTATACATGTTTTTCATTTTCGTTTTGTATGGGCTTGATTAAATAGTGAAATGAGGAAATTACAGCTCGGGTGGGCGACAACCCAAAATTTGAGCTTACATATCGGCTCAGATTAACTTCTGATAGAAAATTAGAAACAAGAATGGAAGAATAATTACGAAGTTGTTTCTGATTATTTAAAAATTATAATAAAAAATATTCTTTTAACATTATCTATTAAGAATTTACCATTAAAAAAAATACTCTTTAAGGGGGGGGGGGGGATCCGGAACACAAAAATCTTAACAAATTTTATTACATTATTTTTTTTTTTTTTTTTTTTTTTTTTTTTTTTTTTGTTTACAATGAAGCTTAAATCATGTTTCTATCTTAATTGGAACAGGAAATATTCATTTTTAAGTTTTGGTTCGTTTTCAACATCTAGCTTTCAAGCAGTGGTTGTTAGCCCAGTGGTAGGGGAGCAAAAAAAGGCCGAATTCGGAATTAATTAGGGGAAGGCTGGAAATTGTTTTAATCCATTTAGTTTAGGTCTATAATGAATATGCTAAGCTTTTCTTCTCGTAGTAGGTGAGCGTTAGAAAATATGTACAGATTTGTTGCCAATAGAAATGTTGTAGAGCTTAAAATTCTGAATAAAATGAGTACCCACATTAATATTTTTGTTTAACATTAAGGTCCCAATTCTATTTCAAAATTTTGCCTTAATCGCTAAATCAAGTGCTTGAAGCCAGGAGAGACCAAGTTAACAATATCTCAAAACAGCTAACTCTGAAGTTGTAGAGCCTAAAATTTTGAGTAAAATGAGTACCTACACTAAATATTTTTGTTCAATATTAAGGCCGCAGTTTTGAGATATTTTTAAGTTAACTTGGCCTCTCAAGTTCTTCATTTGAAAAATTTTGAAATAGAATTGCGACCTAATGTTGAACAAAAATATTAATGGTGGTATTCATTTTATTCAGAATTTTAATTTCTACAAAATTTGTATTGACAATGTTTTTGTCAGAGTTAGTTGTTTGGAGATACTGTTATGGTATGGAAAAAAGCGTGTTTTTTTACTATAAATCTGTACATATTTCCTAACCCTCACCTAGTACGAGGGGGAAAAGTAGCATAATCATTCTAGACCTAAACTGAAGGGATTAAAACATTTTCCAGCTTTCCCCTAATTAATTCCGAATTCAACCCCCTAACCAATGGGCTATGTCATGAAAACGATTTTTTGCGAAAATGCGTTTTTCTTCATGATGGGTTTTTTTCATCATTTCGCGTATTTAAATTGTTATAAATCAAGAACCGTTAAAGATAAATGGTTCAAATTTGGAACATATATTTTTCAATAGTTTTGTTTTAATTTTGATTCAGCAAATTTGAAAAAAAATATTTACTTTTGAAAATATGATTTTTTTTTTTAAAGTTGCGTCATTTTTTTTTTCAAATTTTTACTTTAAATATTTTTTATTGAAATTAATGTTTTTTAAATACTAAATCTAAATTAAAACTTATATATTTATATTTATTTAAATGCAAAGAAATTTAAATTCTACAAATAATATTTCGAGTTATAACGATTTTAAACTACCCCACTTTTTTAATAAAATTTAAATTTAAAAATTTTCGAAAAAATTTATGAGAAGTTTTATCATGTGATTTGATTTACAAATAATATGGTTAACCATCACAAAAAATTTCGAAATTTAACTCAATAAATAAAAATTATTTGAAAATGTGTCCCGGACCCCTTTTACATAGTAGAGAAAATGTACAAACAGTTATATTTCACACTATTGCAGGTACCATCCAATGGATTCTTCTCCTTCAGACGTAAAATCTTGCTTAAGTGAAGACTGCAGAGTGGAATTTTCTGTTCAAAGTACTTTGAATGAGCATCAGCATTCTCATACAGTAGAGGAGCCTTTCTTATGTAAAACAAGCAGGGGAATTTTTTCTACTTCAATATTAAAGGAAGATAAAAGCACTTTAACAAGTAAGAAGTCTTACATCTGCGAGGTATGCAACAAAGCATTTTTATATGAAAGCTACTTAATAAGACATTCGCGCTCTCACACGAAAGAAAAAATATTTATTTGTGACACGTGCGGAAAAGGATTTACTTACAATTACAATTTGAAACAACACGTAATATCTCATGCAATTGAAAACCGTTTGATTTGTGAAACATGTGGAGAAGCATTTCTTTATAATTCAGATTTGAAGATCCATATTCGATCACATAGAAAAGAAAGACCTTATATCTGTGAAATATGTGGAAAAGCATTTACTCATAATGCAAATTTGGAAGTCCACTTTCGATATCATACAAAAGAAACATCTTAAATTCAGGTTGGAGGATCCATCTTCGATCTCACACGAAAGAAAAACCTAAAACCTTATTCTTGTGTAAATTGTAATAGAGGATTTTCTAGAAAGGCCGAGCTGAATAGACATTACCTTACTCACGAGGCATAATAATCATGTGTGATATATGCAGAAATTGTTACTCTCGATTAGACTTTTAATATCCATTATCGGCTATACACTAAAGAAGTTTATTATACCTGTGAAATATATAACAAAAAACATAGTACTTTGTGAATTTTGAAGAGATATGTTGTTTCTCATAAAAAGGAATAGCCTTACTTTTGTGTTTAACTAAAAGAAAGAACTATTTTTAGTGTTCCTTTCTCCTTGTAAGAAACGGGAGAATATTATGACGAAAACTTGTTTCTGTGTAAAATTTTCCACACAAGATTTTCTAGAAAGCACACGCTAATGAAATATACAAGCACCCACACACACAAACACTCACTGAAAAGCACCGTTATTTGTGGGGTATGTAGAAAAGGATTATTTGAAGCTATGTTTGTTATCTATTAGAACAAAAAACGTTATGCGTGAAAATTGTTTAATCCGCTCGCGATGATCGTTCCTTACAGATTTTTTTAAAACTTTTATTAATAGTATTCCAAAATAGAAATTTTTCCCTAATGAAATTTCAAAAATGAGCTGTTTGAATAATGCAAAGTTTACAATTCAAAATAATTGGTTGGAATTATGGAAGATTTTGAGAGCCTTCTGCCTGATGTATGCATTGATGTTTCGAAAAGATTAAATGATTTTTCAGTAGTTTGTTCTTGAAATTTTTACAATTTTATATGAATGAAAGATTTTTCTTTCTTTTTGCAGTATTTGTAATACGAGATTTCTTCAAAACTGTATTTTGAAATGACACCTTCGAAATCAAGAAAACGAAAAATTCATTTATGAGATTTGAACGAATAGATATTTTAGAAAGTTGCATACTGAGAAGATATTCACTTAGTTTTTCTCAAGGAAACCATTTCATTTGTGATCACTTTTTTGAAATGGTTTCCCTGCATTATAAAGTTTATTTAAATATTAAGTGCTTTAACTTACGTTCTAAAAATTCTGTCGATTTATAAAACATTGTGTAGTGAATTTAGCAGTAAACTGTTTCCTAGAAAAGATGTGTTGAAATCTCATCAAAATAGGGAAGTAGAAAAACTCATTTGTGTGTGAAATGTGCAGTATATCATTTACGATTGAAAATGACTACGTTATTGCATTTTTGAGGCTATTAAGGTTTTTCATCTTATTGTTCGTCTTATGTCAAGCTTTCGTATGTCCCAAAAAATAGAAATCACATGCGTAAATATCTGAAATATAAGGTTGCCATTGCAGTGAAACATAATTACGTTTACGGTATTGATAAGCAAAAACGCGCTGTTCATATTCCCTATTCATGTTATCGAAAACACTTCCGCAGAAATATTGTTGCATTTTCACCATGCAAGTGTAAGAAAACAGAAAAAATGTCACTCCAATGCTCTGTAAAGGGAGAAAGAAAAAATGTAACTCGAATGCTCTGTAAAGGGAGAAATTAAAAATGTAACTCGAATGCTCAGCAAAGGAAGCAGGCCCCGATCATGACTAATTGGGGCCCTGGGCAAAGATAATTTTGGGGGCCCATTCGAATCGTTGCAACATTATTCAAATAGAACTGATGGTCAGTCACATGCGTAATGCATAAACAATATTTTCGCACCTTGGATTTTAAATAGAAGAAAATTCTTAGCTCCGTCAATTCTAAATTAAGTACCTTAATTACCTCCTATTTACACAATACAGAACAAAATTCTTTAAAAAAAACTTTAGCAACTTGTTATATTACTTTAAGAGGAATTTAATAACTTCAACTTATGGAAGAGTGCCAAATACTGTAACATATAAATATGCGTTAATCAAGATTATTTTACATCTTTTTAAGTTGTATTACACACAACATAATATCAAATCAAATACATTCTACTTCACAAGTAGAAAGTATTTTTTCAATAAATCTAAAAAGATGGCAATTCTGAATGTGTTTTTCACTCAATTCGTTATTTAACGCAACGTTAAAAGAAAAAAACTTTGATACGGAAGAAAATTTATCTCATGACAATTAGAACTGATTATTTTCAACCACTAAATTTTAGATGTGATTTAAGTTCATTGCTAATACAGTCTATTAAAATCAAAGTATTATTTTTTATTTAATACTGGTTGAGGTTAGCTTTACGAAAACATTTAGCTCTGTGAATTGAAAATGAAATTTGTTTTTCAGAAAGTTTAGTAGAATATTTTAAACATGAAATTTATATTTTGTATTTGAAAATTTTCAAAGTTGGAATTGGGGAACAAAAAGTAAATAATTTATAAATTAATATATGGATTTAGGGGCCCCATGAGGTTTGGGCCCCTGGGCAAAGTCCCGATTTGCCCATTCGATAATACGGGCCTGAAAGAAAGTAAGAAAAAAGGAAAACAATTTGAAATAATCTTTAAGGCAAAAATTTCAGTATCAATTGAAGTGTATTTTTTGTTCTCATAGATAGAAATTTGAAATAAATACGAAGAAAAATTACATAGTTGTTTATTCAAAATTGTGACGTTTTCATTTCCGACATTTTTTATTCTAACTGAATTACATATATACAATCAGACTCGTAATCAATTGTACGATTCCTTCTGTTTAGTCATTTACATTATTAATCCTTTTCCTAAATCTAAATTTTACAGTCAGTATATATTTTTAGATTTATCGCATTAATTTGTGGCATTATTTTCTTCAGTTTTAAATTGCATTGAAAGTGCCAAACTTAATATGCAACATGCAATTTAAAAAGTTGTAAATTGTTTTGAAAGTAAAAGTGCATGATCAACAAATAAAAAATTAATACAGTTTATTTGCCCTTGTAAAAAATGTTATAACTAAAACCTTCAACTTAATCAAACAAAAATCTGTTTAAAAAAAACAGCATGGTAATTACTGTTTCAAAAGCCTCTCTAAAAATTGTCACAGAAACCTGCAATCTAGTTTGAGAAAATAGAAGGTGTCCATAATTAACCCTTAAATGCCTGATTTTTCAAAAATAATTGTAATAATGTTTTTCGGCTTTCATTTTTTAAACAAGTCATGGGAAAAAAATTTAAAAAAATCATATTTTGTTTTAAGTATAGTTTACGGCTAAAAAACAGTTTGTTACTAATCGGCAATACTGGTGTTTAATTGAAAAAATAATTTCCCTTGATAAAATTCTATAATATTAAACACACAAGAATTTTAGGAACTATAATAAGAAATAAATTTTATTTGCTCACTGCAGGTCAAAATAGGATATTTCGCAAGCTTAAAAACAAAACAAAATGTACAAGTAGCAACAATTGAAAAAATAAATCTATCTTTATTTTTAAACAGCACAAGTGTTGCCATCTACATGTTGAAAATCGATTTAATAATATTTTCAGAATGTATTTTATTGGCAACATTAGGCATTATAGCTTCAATATTATTCTAATAGTATTTTAGAGCCTAAATTGGGTATGTTGCCGAAAAACAACATCAGGCATTTAAGGGTTAAACGACCCTATTTTAAAGTTGTGTACAGCGAAAACAATAGTTTAAAATCTCGCCACTAGGTGGCGTTATTCAATGAATTTCTTATTTAGCATACATTTACGACAGTTTAAAAATCTTATTGTATCAAAAAGTGTTCTACATGGCAGTCATCATTTTCAGCTACCATCTAGAATACTAAGATAACATGTTCCACAGTTGATTACTGTGTTCAGGCCTGTGGCTGAATTTTTTAGCCCCCGGTACGGTATGCTATTTCTTTCTCCCAGCTTATTTTGTGTCCAAAAAATAACGTTACCTTACAGAAGCCAGCAATAAACAAGGCAGATGTATCATTGTAAAATTAAATACTCTATAGCACTTTTTAAAATTTCTAAGCATCGCACATTTTCAATGTTTATACCGTCGTATTGAGAAAAAAAAAGTACTTTTAAATGCAATTTGTTTGAAAACTGTATCTCCATTGATTTTGAAATATTATTTTCTTTTTAGTTTTCAGCACCATTTGTTTAATTTTGGCAACTCAAGTACTCCATTTATGTAGAAAGTAAAGGGAAAATAGTTGAAAAATGCCAATTATATCTTTTTGTTGCCATTTTCTCATAACAACCGAAAGAAAATGTAATTAAAATGCGTGCTATTTTGAAAAAAATATAAACGAATAATTTCTGTTAAAACATGGAGCTATTATAAACAATATTTAAGTTATCTATATTAATGTTACAAACAAATGAAGGCCTATGAATCATTAGATAGCCGTTTTTTGTCGAGTTTCTTTAATGACGGCATCTTTTTGCTGCATTTGTGTATTATTTTGCGATAGTGACGTCCTATGCATGCTTTACTGTGGATGTTTAAGAGTGGATCGTAAATGTGGAATTCTTAAGCGGATGCGAATGACGTCATTTTACATAAAATAAAAGTGTGTGTTTTAAGTCTTAAAATTTAAATATGTTTTGTACTATTTATATATACATATATTTTTTTTTCATCTGGAGCGACACTAAATTCTGAAAAAGCAGAAGTCCTGTTTTCTAGTTTAAAGCTTTCTGCGACAAACCTCATTAACAGCAATTTTTTTCTGCAATGTGATATGTTTTAACAGTAGTGACAAATTTATATATAACACAATTATTAAAAAGGCACTGAAGAACTAATACATCTTAAACCAGCTATTGTATGTTTTTCATATGTAATGGCCTTATCTGTTTTTAAACTGCATGTAAGGGGCTGTGCATATATAACGTTATCAACTTTTTGGTAATTTTAGACCACCTCCCCCCCCCTTCCGATATCATACGTTATCATCCCTCGACCCCCCCCCCCCCCCCCTCCGCAATAATATCATTATTAATGTCTGATTTATTTTTATTTATTTTTTTTTTTTTTTTTGAATTTATTTCTTTTGTTTGGAATGATATACAAAAATGGCTACACTTACTTTTCGGATACTTTACTGATTCAAATGAAGAGAAGTCAATAAAATATCACTTTATATATGAAATAACTTAATATAAAACAACACTTAAAAGAAATAGTTACTATTTAATAGTATTTTATAATAGTTATTTGTTACATGATGCATTAGACAGTAGTAGTGTCTTCTTGCACTTGTCCCGCACGGAGGAAAGGGGGGGGGGGACAGATAGAAATTCTTATCAACAAAACAGGTGGACGACATTCTTTCTGTTTCTTTTTTATTTATTAGCAAACACAAGTTTCATTTCAAATATACTTCGCGTATGATTTCTCGAACAGCGATTATATATGCATACACATACGAAGAAGAATAGGAATGTCAAACGTTGAGGTATTCTATATTTTGGAATTAAATAATTTTGTAAAAATTTAGTGATTTTAATAATAACTTTGTATTTTCATAAAAAGACTGAAAAAAGATTACATACTATTTTGATGTAAAGATCATGTTACAAATAAAAAGTGGAAATTTTGGTTATATCAAACATGATATCGATATCAAAAGACAAACCCCCCCTCCCCCCAGAGATATCTTACGATATCATATACCAGACCCCCCCCCTCCCCCCTAAAATGATAACGATGCATATGCATAGCCCCTAAAAAGATCCAAAAACCTAAATTTAATGAATCAGCATTAGAGGAATTATTTAGAATGTTTACTACAGTAACTTATAATAAATAAATTGTCCCATTACTTTCTTAAGATATGTTGATTTAGTACGAGGTCAAATTGCTGCAATTTGTAGCAATGCATCAAAGATTTGAAAACTATAAATAGATCACTTTATTGGGGTGGGGGGGGGGGGGGAGGAGAGAGAAACATTGTACACATGTGCTTAATTATTTCAAATAATTAAAATATAAATTAATATGTATACATACATATCTAATTTTCTTCTTGTTAGTTGTTGAGGGTAAGGTTATTTTTATTTCTTTATTATAAAAAAAAATTCTAAACATAGTTCTTTTCACCAAGTTAATTTAAAGCCAATTTTTTCTAAAACATATCTTCTTATGTTTTTGACAAAAAAATTACATAACTAAGTAAGGTTTTATTTAGTTGTGTAAAAAATTAGTCTTCTAGAAACTTCTAATGGAACTTTATTAACTTTAATACATTTTACGTGAAATGAAAAAAACAATTCTAAAAAGTAATATTTATATCAGCGGCGTTTAGCGATTCCATGATCAAAGTTTTCTGCAAGGGACCGTTGTTTCTGCCACGGGGCTGTTCAGGGCAATGCTAAGAACATGTTGCTCACCCGCAGGAAAAGTGACACATCTCGCAAAAAATCATTTTGCGTTTTATTCCACTAAAAGGCCTGTCGTAGATGTGTCTTGCTACAGAAGAAGTTTCATAAGTGTAGTTATACGGAAAATCGATTTATTACACTGTATATCCATTCGTGACCACAGAAGTGGGGTGGATTATGTTGGGAGGTAAAATTACTGAGCCCTCCAAACCTCATCTACTTCTTCCTTCTTAAGGGTTTTACGCTTTTATGCACGTTTTTACTCCTGCATGCAGAGCTAACAAGGAAGGTCTCCATACGGGCATATTCAGAAAAATCTGAAAAAATTACAGAGTGTTTTTCTCATGTGTATATATATGTTTATAAAAATTTTTTTGGCGGAACCGCGATAGAACGTGCGTAAAAAAAAAATAATGAAAATTTCATTTATTTGGCGATTTATCATCGGTTGGCGATGAAATGAAATTTCGAAAAATACTTTTTTATGCCGAATACTCTTTAAGATAAAAATGTTTCATGTTGAACTTCTTTACATAAATTTAATGTAAATGAATTTAGTTTTGTCAGTTTTAGATTGGTTTAACTATAGTTTTGTCATATATATATATATATATATATATTTATAATGAAAGTTAAATATCAAATTTTATGAATTAAAACAAAATTAAAATAAATTAAAATTGTTTCAATGTCTCAAAATTAAGTCCAATTGAGCACTGTATATTCATTTCTGTTGCCATGGAAACGACGAATTCTTTGAAATGAATAACTGGTAAATGAATCTTGCCTTTATTTTAGAATACGCTTAAATATATGAAAGTATTTTTTATATATGAAATTGTTTTTAAAGTAATAAAATTAAATAACAAGCAACATAAATATGTAATATGAAAAAATGTATTTATAAAACTCTCTCATTGTTAAGTTTAAACTCGTTAAATACTATTTACATGCATTCTAAAAATCAATTAGCAATCAATTTCCAGGTGCAGTAAAATCGTTTGCTTTTGGTGAGGAAAAGTATTGTTCGCCAAATAGCGTGACGCTTTCGTCTTTTCGCGCCAAATACTCGAAAGTATTTTATTTTTTTACGGACGTTCTTCTGTAATTCCGCCGCTAAATTTGACTGATCCTTTTTTACATACATAAGTAATTTAATTGGTATTTTTTTTTTCAAAATATTCTGAGTATGCCCAGTATGGAGACCTTCCTTGTAAGTGCTATAATTTCATATTACAGTAAAATCATGCAAATATTCTTTTGCCTCTCCTGTGAAATTTACTTTTGTCGAGATGTATCCCTTTTCCTGCAAGTGAGCGATGTCATGAGATGCTGTCTTTAATTTCGTAAAGTTCTTGGGTTATCACGACTTACCAGATGTTTCAAATGTCCCCAAAGCTAAAAGTGAAATGGATTGGGGAAGCCACAGATTACGGAAGTGGCAGCTGGTGACATATTTTTCCGTGAAGTGATTTTTTCAGAACACCTTTAAGATAAAGTCTAATGTGTGTAGGACCCTTATCTTGCATAATAAATTGTACATGACGTGCTTGTAGGGGCGTAGCTACAAATATTTTTTTCGGGCGGGAGGGGGGGAGAATTAAAAAATTTCCCAACTTATAATTAAAAAATTTCTCAACTTGAAACAAATTGCTTTAATTTCAGACTAAAATGATACGAGCAATGTGTCTTTATGATAGTGATATACGTAAAAAATCCTTTCCAAAGAAAAATACTGAACTAAAAACGTAAAAATTATTGGTTTGTTTAATGAAAGTTTAAATACACTTCTTTCATTTAAATAATTAAAATCAAAACTAGATTAATTTCGATTTTCCTATCTTGAAATCATTGAGCATGAAAATAATAAGATACCCAATTGCTAAATGAATAAGTTAAGGAAGCAGTTTCAAACAATACAGTAAATGTAAAATTTAAACCTAGAAAAATTCCATATATTTAGAGAAAACCAGCATTAGTTTAAGGTTTGCAAATTTTTTGTCTTCTATTACGTACGAGTCATATCATAATCGCACTTCATAAGAAAATACCGTGATGTTATTTTGAGAAAGCAACAAAGATGTACAAGAAATAAATGGAATAGATTAGAGACACTGTTGGTGGACAACAGTAAGGAAATTTAGGTCTGGTATACGTATGATATTTTCGTACCACAGAGAAGCGCAATGACAAATTGAATCTGGCTGATTTTTGTACTTTTTTTGATAATTTAACTTGTTTACTGTTACAGAACTCAGAAAGGCGGTTAGCAAAACAATAAAAATTTCATTTTTTTTTTTTTTTACTAATATTTAAATAAAAAAGAAAAAGTCTTTAAAAAATCTAGACTTTCCCAACTGTAAGATCAAATTTCCCAAGTACAGTACACATATATTGGAGGGGGAGACCCCCCCCCATAACACCCCATCGCGACGCCTCTGCATGCTTGTAGATCCAGAACAATTTTGTTCTCTAACAACGATAGATATCGCTGCCCGGTGACCGAGCTCTAGCATTTAATTCCTCGAAGACGTGCGGACCGAGAATAAGTGTTTCAAATGAAAATCAAATTTCAAAGTAATTGCTTAAAAGGCGCAAAGGCCAACATAGTGAAAAAGATTCCAAGCCGGGACTCGAACCCGGGCCATCAGTATAGCGCAGTGACGTTCTACCGACTAAACCACTTAGAACGATACCTAGCTCAGAAAATTTCTCACTATTATATGTTGGCAAGGCTACAAACGCAGCACAAGATGGAATATTTATCGTGAGTCACCGACCTGGGACAAACACGAAACATAATTAAATCCAGCATCGATAGAAATTATATTAATACATGGAAATGTATTAAACACATGGAATTCCATGTATTAATAACGAGAATAAATGATGCAGAAAACCAAGTCAGTGTCTTTCACACATAATCTTTAATGGAAGATAAAGCTTTTCTGCGCATTAGTCTTTATGTTGAAGACATCCTCATGGTTTAATTTCTAACAAAAAAAGTACCGGAGCCCAAATATTTTGCCCTGATACTAATAGCCGTAGCGTCTCCCCCCCCTCTCCACCGTCACTCTAATCCGCACGTTTATATTTCATACATTATTTGCAAAATTTAAAGCAATTTTTTTTTTTTCTGTTGCAAAATAAATTTTTTAAATATTTCTGCATATACTTAGCTGTCAATTATTCCACTTTTTAGTTATCACACCTTCCGAATAGAAATCTTTGCCTAATTTTAATGTTAATTAATCGCAGGATTCTGTGAGTAAATAAAATAAGGATTATGATTTGAAAATAGTGTTAAAGCAAAAAAAAAAGGATAGTTCGCAATTATACATTTTATGAAAAAATGAATGAAATTTACAGAAATTAATACTGATATGCTAAAAAGTCAACGTTTTTCAATTTCCTATAGAAGCTGCATATCTTAAACTATAATCGATTCCTTCCGTAGAACAATCTCTTGTGGTGAGTCCCTGAAAATCAGATTAAATTAAACATTTGACACCGTAATCGGAAAGATTCGATGCTTTTATAGAAAAGGGGAAACGCTGCTCTATTGCTTACTATAAAAATAACAATACATGACAGTTATATCTATTTACAAATGAATACTACTTACAGCTTTGTAAATCTGCAGAGCAGAGCCGCATTCATGATGGAAAATAAATAGAAAAATTACTAACGTTATTTCAGTACTCGTACGCAATGGAAGACTAAAAATCTCATACTAACAATATCTTAAGCTGATGCTCGTTGATTAGAAAAAGAAAATTCCGGTTAGATATATAAATTTTAAAAAAATGATCCAATTATAAAATATCCTAGTGTTAGAAAAGAAAATCAAACTGAAAGAAAATTCATTATTCGCGCTCTTCAATGGCGCCAATATACATGTCGCCGAAATCAATGCCAGACATAAATCTGCAAATATCAGTAGGATAAACAATACACGATTTCTGATTCTCCTATTCTGATCAAAATAGCATTAAAAAGGGGTAAGAGTTATTTTATTTTTTCTATACCTGAGTAAATAAAATTTTTAATTTACAGACAGATTGAGTTCGAGCGCTTCGGTTTTTCGGAAGAGCTATTGCACTAGGCTCCGGAGCCCTGTATTTATGAGCTCCGGTGAATTCCGGCCAATATTTCAATATTTACTTAAAACAGAGAAGTGCCGGAACCGGGCTCCGGTGGAATTTAAGCCCTGGCACATCCTTAAAAATTACTTCACATAAGAACGTGATATCAGCCGCTACTTTAGTAATCTGTTGCCTCCCTGAGCCCTAGACCTCAATCTGTGTGATTTTGGGGGCATTTGAAACATCTGGTAATTTGTGATAACCCAAGAACTTTACCTGATGTTAAAGACAGCATTTGATGACATGTTCTTAGAATATGATTCACCAGAACGCACTGCAATCAACTGTGAAACATGCTTTCTTACGATTCCAGTTGGTAGCTCAAAATGATGTCCTTCTTGTGGAACATTGTTTGATGTAATAATCGGGGCTTAATTTCTAACAAAATAAGTAAGAAAAAATCATAGATTATGAAACACTTTCCAACACATTCAGAATAATGTAACAAAACTGCACCGTTTAAAAAATTAAAATATAACGTCTAATTCAACCATATGGAAACGCATGATACATTTCAAAACCCAATTTCAGCTGTTCCTATCCACTAGGCCTGGGCCTTAAATCGATTTAACTCTTAAATCGATTTAAAGCATACATCGGAAATCCGATTTAACCATTGGTCTTAAATCGATTTAAGCTAAAATCGGAAATCGCGATTTAGCTAATGTCAAATCGTGATTTAGCCAATGTCTTAAATCGCGATTTAGCCATTGTCTTAAATCGCGATTTAGCCATTGTCTTAAATCGCGATTTAGCCATTGGCTTTAAATCGATTTAAAACAAAATACTGATTCAGAGCTAACATCGGAAAAACGATTTATCTACTTTGATGTATCTACTACTTACATGACAAGCTGGTGTTAAATCGATTTAGGAGGATCCGATTTAAGCAAACATCGCAAGCCTCAATGCTTTCCGATTTAAGGAAAACAAGGCAAGCTGGTGTTAAATCGATTTAGCAGGATCCGATTTAAAAGAACATCTCCGATTCAAGAAAAAAGCGATTTAAGAAAACAATGATTTAAGTAAGAATTGATATTTATTTATTTAGTAAACAAGATTCAGAGTTTACGAGATTGGAATGTGTATTTTTCAGAAATTAAGAACTTATATAGTGGAAAGTTGAAAGGAAAAAGTAATGTTTAAATCTTAAAATCCAAATTCATCGAATTTCAATTTATATGCTAATGCAATCTTTTGATGATAAATTAAGTTTTCACATATTTGAATAATATTGCAATATGTATTTTTTATTTTCCAATATTCTGTAATTAATTAAAATGTTTTAAAGTAGAATCCTGCATTGTTTCAAAAGATTGTTTTCCTGAAATTCATTCAGCATTTATATTATTTAAAAAAATAATAATAAAGTTTTATATTTAAAATCCAAACTCATCGACTTGCAGTTTTTACTTTTATGCATTCTTATGATGAAAAATTCATTTTTGAAATGTCTTAGTAATATTTTAACATTTATTTTTTATATTTTCTATTATTTTGTAATTAATGGAATTATTTTAAAGTATAGTCATGCATTGTTTTGTGTATCACTATTTGGCCATGATCCACATGAAATATTTTTCTTTTACTAATAATATTTTTTTCCTGAAATTGATTGAGTATTTATGGTTCGAAAAAAAGAATAAAGTTTCATATTTGAAATCCAAATTCATCGAATTTCAGTTTTTATTTTTATGCATTCTTTTAATGAAACATTCATTTTTCACATGTTTGGGTAATATTTTAATACATATTCTTTATTTTCTATTATTCTGTAATTAATTAAAATATTTTAAAATAGTCATGCATCAGGTTTGACCTCTGATTTCAATGCCAGTCACATGGATTGAGTATCTTGCTGAAATTGATTCACTATTTATATCCAAATTCATCCATTTTTAGTTTATATTTTTTTGCATTATTTTCATGAAAAATTAATTTTCATATGTAAGGGTATTATGGGAATATTTTAGTTTTAATTTATTATTATTTTGTAATTAATTAAAAATACTTTAATAAAGTTCTGTAATGAGTCAAGTAACTTTATTTTTATAGCAGAATGAGGGAAGGCTGGAGGAGGCATTCATTAGATTTTTCTGCAGATCTGCGATTTTCTGCTTTTTTGACATTTTGTTATCATTAGAAAGAGATATATTTTAAGATTATATTTTATTACTAATCTTAATGGATGCCAACGGCCGCGAAAAAAATCAGCAATTTCAGTAATGTGCTCCAAAGCTCACACTTTCAATCCTTCTCCATCCACTATATAAATGTCAGCATTTATGTTAAACAAATCTTATTATAATCTAAAAGTTAAAAAGATATAAAATTGCACCTTATTTCTCATCTCTTCCTCCCCCCCCCCTTTTTTTTACTACTTTTCTCATCATGGTAAATGAATAGTTAAATTCATCATTGAATTCTTTTGATATGCTTCTGTTTTACCTCAATAACTTTTTAAATCTGTGTCTGTAAAAAAAAAAAAAAAGTATATGTAGGTTGTTAGCAATGAAGTGCTATTTGGGTGGACTAGGGGATGTCCCCACCCCCCTTAAGGAATTTAGATTGTAGCAGGCATAACAAGTCAGACAGACAAAAAAAAAAAAAAAAAAAAAAAAAAAAAATCATTTTCTTTTATATTACTACTTATAGAATGAGTTTATAAAATGTATTACAATAGGTCACTAATTTTTAAAATGGGAAAAAAAAACTAGTGTTTTGGGACATTCAAAGTTTTTTTTATGTGTAAAATGTACTTCTTTTCAAAATTATTTGAAAAAAATAAAAGCTAAGTATACTAAATAATACAAAAAGGGGGGGGGGGGGGCACATAAAGACCGTATTTTGTTACTAAAAATTAAAAAATAGGTTTCCAGATTCTAAAATGTAAAATCGGTGTTAAATCGCGATTTAGCACTAAATCGCGATGTTAGATGGAAGATAAATCGATTTAAGAAATTTCTACATCGCCCAGTCCTACTATCCACAATCGGAAAATTATGCGAATTTTTTCAGAAGCCCTGTCTATGATATATAGATTTGAATCTATTAACTACATGGATGCCAAAATTTAGTTCACTTAAGAGATACATACTTCAGTTGAAAATTTACCTTCAGCAATTTCCTCCAATAAGGAGAACGGTACGTGAATACTTTTGTGCAGCCCTGTATTTGAGTTATAGAATTCATATATAACGAGTAAGTTGCAAAAAATTAATTAAATTTAAAAGCACATACCAAATTTTAAACCGTATACTCCAGCAATTATTAAAAGACAGTACTGTACTGTAACCGATTTCTTTTGCGTGTCCCTGTAAATGAATAAAAAATGCTATGAATGCCCTGTTCTAACGTGATCGTAGTGAAATTCAGTGATTTATATCAGTTTCAACACACCTGAAATAGCATAATGTCATTAAAATCTCTGCAAACGATTTTTCCCCCGTACACCATAATGTAATGGAATACTTTTGAGTGCCCCTGTAAATGAACGATTAATCCATACATACTTCATATACAGTACCAAACAGGCTTTGGTGACCCTAAATAACCTTTATCAATTTCATGAAAATCCGAGTATATTTACGGGAGTTAGAGCGTGGACAGACGACAGACAAACCGAATGCATAAACACTTTTTAACTTTGTTGGAAAGTGTTAAAAAGTACCGGAGTCCTACTAATATTCTGCAGTACTAACAACCGTAGCGTGCTCCCTCTCCCGTCACTCCAATCCGCATATTTATATTTCATACATTATTTACAAAATTTAAAGCATATTTTTTCTTTAGCAAAATAATTTTAAATATATCTATCAGCATACACTTATAATGCATAATTATTTAATATACTTAGCTGTCTACTATTCCACTTTTTAGTTATCACTCCTTCCGAATAGAAATCTTTGCCTAATTTTAATGTTAATTAATTGTAGAATTCTGGGATTAAATAGGGTAAGGAAATATTCTGAAATGCTTTAACGCAAAAAAGAAATAGTTCGCCAGCTACGCCTTTTTATGTAAAAGTGAATGAAATTTATAGAAATTAATATTTACATGTTAAAGAATGGTACAACGTTTTACAATTTCCTATAAAGGGTGAATATTTTAAACTATAATTGATTTCTTCCACTTAACAATCTTTTATGGTGAGTCCCTGAAAATCAGATTAAATTAAAAATTTAAACCGTTATCGAAAATATTCGATACGTTTGTAGAAAAAAGGGAAACACTACTCGATTGCTTTCTATCAGAATAACAATGCATGGCAATTATATCTACTTATAAATGAAAGTGACTTCGTAAATGTGCAAAGCAGAGCCTTAAAATGGGCAGCGTTCCTGAAAAAAAGCGGTATTACTTTGGGCTCCGGAGCCCTGCATTTATGATCTCCGGTGAATTCCGATCAATATTGAAATATTTACTGAAAACCGGCACATTAAGCCGTGGCTAATAACATTTGTAAACTATCGTAAATGCATGCTAATTGTGTAATTCATTAAAAAACGCTTTGTGGCTGAAAAAATGTGAACTAATTTTCTTTTCTCTCAAATTCCCATCTCTTCATTTTGTACTCCATAAATTTTCACAACTTTCTGAAGAATTGTTTCGTCTGTGGACAACTTTCAAATAGGGTCGCTTGATTATCGATACCCTACCTATAGAAGAAAAAAAAGATACAAAAAGAAATCTTTACAGATTAATACCCCCACATAAAAAGCTTTTTTATCACAGAAACCTCTCTAACAGTGCGGTAACGTAAGTGTAACTGTTACAATCCATTTTGTCGTCACGTGATATAAAACAAGAAAGAAAAAAATCATGCGTCAAGCATAGATTATGAAACACTTTCCAACACATTCAGAAGGATGTAACAAACTGCACCGTTTAATAAGTTAAAACGTTATGTCTATTTCAACCATATGGAAACGCATAACACATTTGAAAACCCATTTTCAGCTGTTCCTATCTACAATCGGAAAATTATCCGAATTCTTTGAACAGCCCTGTATGTAGGATATATAGATTTGTATCTATTAACTACATGCATGCCAAAATTTAGTTCACTTACGAAATACATATAACTTAGTTAAAAATTCCCCTTCAGCAACTTCCTCTAATGAGGAGAATAGTACATGAATAATTTTGTGCAGTACTGTATATGAGTTTATAGAATTTATATATAACGGAATAACATGCAAAAAATTATTGAAAAGCGCATACGAATTTTAGAACGCACGCTCCATTAATTATTACTCAAAGACAGTACTGTAACCGATTTCTTTTGTGTGTCTCTGTAAATGAATAAAAAATGCCATGAATGCTCTGTTCTAACGTAATCGTAGAGAAATACAGTGATTTATATCTGTTTCAATACATTTGAAATAGGACAATCTCATTAAATACTCTGCAAACGATTTTCCCCCATATACCATAATGTAATGGGATTCTTTTGAGTGCCCCTGTAAATGAACGATTAATACTATATACTTCATATACAATACCAAACAGGCTTTGTTGATCCTAAATAACCTTTATCAATTTCATGAAAATCCGAGTCTATTTACGGGAGTTGGAGCGTGGACAGACAAACCGAATGCATAAACACTTTTCAGTTTTGTTGAAAAGTGTTAGTTAAAAATGAGAACGTTAGGCTCGACATTAGTTGTTGTCCCAAGTAAATTTTATTGAAGTCCTCAAAATGGCATGTTTGTTTGTCTGGCTTTTTGGGTGCAGAAGTATGTACAGGAAGTCAGTCGGGAAAAAGTTAACTTATTTTATCGTGAAATGGATTGAGAGAAATGCAAAGCCATTCGATTGGGAATTATGTCTTCCTTAACCCTTTATACCCCGATAGCACTTTAAAGTACCGTTACAATAACTTGTTATAAAATTCATTGAAGGGGACCGGAAAAGCCCTATCTCCGCCATGTTAAATTCACCAACTTTATGTACCTTTTCCTCAGAAATGGTGAAAGGTAAAGGTCTAGATTTTTTAGAGTAGTTAGAATAACATAATTTGCGTATTTCAACGAACCATCTTCTTTCTAAGTGAAACTCAAAATTAATTATTTATTGAAAGTCCTTTTTAAATTAGCATTTTTGGTAAGATTTCACTGCCTGAAATAAATAATTCTCAACAAATCATTAAATCCCTGTGTTAAAGTATACAATATAACATAATAAAAGTATTAAAAAAATGAGTTTTTAAGTTTAATAGATATTGAAAAAAAAGGAACACAAACATGAAAAGTACAAGTTTTGAGAAAAAGTCAACGATTTAAATGGTCATTAAGCTCTGAAGTACTCTTAGAAAGAATAAATAATTCCAACACTTCTTTTTTAATATATAAACATGTGTGACACATCGTTCGAAAGATAAAAGTTTAAACTATTTAATGATATAAAAAAGTAAAAATCAATTTTTTTCCCAAATTTCACTTACCTGGTCCCCTTAACCCTTTATACCCCGACGGTACTTTTAAAGTACCATTAAAATAACTTGTTATAAAATTAATTTAACAAATCGATTAGTAATAATACAGTTTAGAATGGGTTATAGATACTTTACTTTATATTGTTCCAAAAGCATTATTGGTTGTTCAAAACAAAAATATTTTTAAAAGAATGATTTATTTTTCATTTGCATCTTTTCAGTTTTTTTGACGTTGAAAGATTGTAGGGAAAAAGTTTCGGTTAGGAAATATTTCTATTGTAAGAGAATTATGTTTGGGCATTTCCTAGTTCTATAAAACACTAAAACTATATAAATAAAAGATTTGAGTGGAGTTATAAATATTGCCCAAAATCCAAACAAATTCAAATTCAATTAATTAATTTTAATTGGCAAAATCCTTCTAAAATTTATTAAATGATTGTAAGAATCTTCCAATGTGATTTCAATAATTCACGAAAATTGCTTTAGAAGATGAAATTTTCATGGATTCATAATTGGGGATATAAAAAGTCAAATGCATTTACCAAATTTTAGATTAAGACAGCTTTCATAAAGAAAGTATGTTAAGCTTTGAAATTTCCAATGTAAACACCTAATTTGGGTATCATATTTAGAATTTGTGAAAAACTTTACATTTGGATACCAAACGGAAAGTCATTCGGTCAAGTAGTTTGGGAATTATGGCATTTTAAAATTTTGTCTTCCTAATGTTAAATATTGTTACTTTTCGAACATATACGAGGGTGAGTCGGAAAATAAGTTTCCCCTTGCAACTGTGGACAGAGGTGTGTATGAAAGACAAAAAATGTAATGAAACGTTAAAGAAAAGACGTAACTTTATTTTTCTACATAAGTGCCAAGTGATTTGAGACATTTGGCATACCTCTTATAAGCATGAAAAAGCGCTCCTTGAAAATATCAGGGCTCTGCATCATTCTGTTCCCGGTAGATATGGAGAGAAAGTGCGTTGTGAATTCGTGGTCAAAGGAGGAAGTGAGAGAGGTTGTCCGCTAAGAATGGGCACGTGGAGTATCGGGAGCAGAAATCCATAACCGCCACGTGGGAATCTATGTGCCAGATGTGATGTCGAAACAAATGGTGCGGAGACGGTGCCGCCAGCGTCAGCAAGTGTTGGACAGACCGAGACCTGAACGGTCCTGCACGGTCTCTACAGACGAAAGCAATGCTTGACTACTTCGTAAGCAATGCTAAAGTCACACAAGCCGTTTAACGCTTCTTTTGTATGCAGAGCCCTGTTTTTGTCCTGGAAAGTTTTATGAAGCTTATAAAGGATATGTCAAATGTCTCAACTCACTTGGCACTTAAGTAGAAAAACAAAGTTACGTCTTATCTTTAATGTTTCATTACATTTTTTGTCTTTCGTACATACCTCTGCCCACAGTTTCCAGGGGAAACTTATTTTCGGACTCACCATCGTATAATGTTGGAAAAGTTGAAACAAACTGAGCAGAGTATTAACTGCAGTCTTTAAGGGATCTCAGGACTCTTAAAATCGGAAAAAATGGTGGGGGGGGGGACCATTTTTAACATTTAATATCTGAAAATGTATATGATTTTAAAACACACTTTTTGGGGGGGATGGAAGATATAAATATGTTCTTCATTTCCCGTATTTAAATAATTGCAAGATGCAGAATTAGCATTTAGAGGGACAAGGGGCTCCAAACTGTCAGACATTTGACGAGCAGAAAATTTGTATAACAGCTTACGCGCAGGATTACAAAATAAATTTTGCAACTAGAATGAATTTTGTGGTGCCTACTTATACTTCAGATTGTAATAAACACCTTGAACCTAAATAAATTTGTATTTAAAACATTTTTATATATTTAATACAAAGCTGTATTTAGCTAATACAAAACTTTGAAAATTTCAACAGTATAACCACCTAAAAATTATTTTTTAACAATAAAAAGAAAACTTTAGGTTCAGTTTATACAGACTAACATGAAACATATGTTTTGAAAATTTCATGATAAAAATATTCCGAAGCTTTTGAGATATCGTGCGCGTTATACCCAAAAACGTCATTTGGAGAAAAATGACTTCAAAGTTTCGAAATGTCGCTTCAGCTATTGTGCGGGTATAATTCTAAAAACCATAACTTCTGTTCTAATAGGAATTTCAAGGAAACATTTGTATAAAATGTTCAGAAAAGATAGTAGTTTAATATCTAAAAAAATTTAAAATTTCGAAAATTTTGAAGCTTTAAGAGTCCTGAGACCCCTTAACCACCTTTAGTGTGACTACAAATAAAATGCACATGACAAAACAAGAATTTGATCCAAATATTCATTCAGCATAAATGTTACACTTAAGTAGGAAAGGCATTTACATGTAAATCCAGCATTTGCTTGGAGCCTTACTACTTTCAGATACTTAAGTAAGTACCGTTTTGGAATTAAAAAAAGACGTGCAAAGATATCGCAATAATTTTATTTTTACATGAAAGCCTGTACCTTCATCTACTTTTCTACATAATTTCCGTGATTATTGAGGCACTTGTCATTACGTGGCACCAGTTTTTGAATACCCTCCTCATAAAATTCTGCCGCCTGACTTTTTAACCACTGTATCACAAATGTTTTGACTTCGTTATCGTCTTGAAGACGCTGACCACCCAGGTGTTTCTTCAAGTGCAGGAACAAATGGTAGTCGCTGGGCGCCAGATCAGGGCTGTATGGAGGATGATCTAGAGTTTCCCATTTAAAAGATTTGATGAGATCTTTGGTCCGATTAGCCACATGTGGACGGGCATTGTCATGCAGCAAAACGATACCCTTATTCAACTTGCCACGTCTTTTGTTCTGGATTGCACGACGCAGATTGTTCAATGTCTCACAATAAGACGCTGCATTGATTGTCTCATTACGAGGCAGAAACTCCACTAGCAATACTCTTTTTTTGTCCCAAAAAACTGTGCACATGATTTTCTGGGCAGAAATTGTTTGTTTAAACTTCACTTTTTTGGGTGATGATGAATATCGCCATTCCATGGATTGTTGTTTCGATTCTGGTGTGACGTAGGCCACCCATGTTTCGTCACCAGTAACAATTTGGTCTAAAAAATCTTCACCTTCATTGTGGTACCGCTCAAGGAAAGTCAATGCACTGCCTAAACGTTGGGTTTTGTGCAAATCCGTCAACATTTTTGGAACCCAACGTGAACACAATTTCCGGTAATTCAAGTTCTCGGTCACAATGCGATACAAAACACTACGAGAATATTGAGGAAAGCAGTCGCACAATGATGAAATTGTAAAGCGTCTGTTTTCTCTCACCTTTTCGTCCACTTTCTGCACCAAATCTTCATTAATGACCGAAGGACGCCCACTCCGTTCTTCATCATGCACATTTGTGCGGCCATCTTTAAATGCTCTCACCCATTTCCTTACCATTCCATCACTCATAATGTTTTGTCCGTAAACTTCACAGATCTCACGATGAATATCGATCGGTTTTACGCCTTTAGCACTAAGAAATCGTATAACAGCCCGTACTTCACAATCAGCGGGACTCACGATTGTCGGAGGCATCTTAAACACTCAGTAAACAACGTATACAATGAAGAATCAGACTGTAATGGCGTCAGTGCGTAGACAAGAGATGTAGGTAACCAGCGCGCATGCGCGGAACGCCGACCGTAGCGCTGCGGCGGCGGAATCGCAAAACGGTACTTACTTAAAAAACATGCCTTATATAACTTACAGTTGGAAACGAATGTTCATATCATTTTATCACTTCGAAGAGCTCCACTATTAGCCGCCGGTATGCTATTTCTTTCTCCCAGCTTATTTTGTGTCATCTCCAAAAAATAACGTTACGTTGTATAAGCCAGCCGTAAAACAAAGCAGATGTATCATTGTACAATTAAGTACTCTATAGCAGTTTTTTAAACTTCTAAGCATTGCACATTTTCAATTTTTATACCGTCATATTGGAAAATAAAAGCACTTTTAAGTGCAATTTGTTTGAAAACTGTATCTCCATTTATTTTTGAGATATTAATTTTTTGTAGTTTTTAGAGCCACTTGCTTAATATTGGCAACTGAAGTACTCCATTTCTGTAGAAAGTAAAGGAAAAATAGTTCTAAAATAGTAATTATATATTTTTGTTGTCATTTTCTCATAACAACCGAAAGAAAATGCAATTAAAATACGTGCTCTTTTGCAAAAATATAAACGAATGATTTCTGTTAAAACATGGAGCTATTATAAACTATATTTAATTTTAAGTATCTATATTAATGTTACAAACAAATGAAGTCCTATGAATCATTAGATAGCCGTTTTTTGTCGAGTTTCTTGAATGACGGCATCTTTTTGCTGCATTTGTGTATTTATTTTGCGATAGTGGCGTCCTATGCATGCTTTACTGTAGATGTTTAAGAGTGGATCGTAAATGTGGAATTCTTAAGCGGATGCGAATGACGTCATTTGACATAAAATAAAAGCGTGTGCTTTAAGTCTTAAAATTGAAATATGTTTTGTACTATTTATATTATATATATATATATATATTTTTTTTTTTTTTTTTTTCATTGAGAGCGACACTAAATTCTGAAAAAGCAGAATTCCTGTTTGCTAGTGTTTATCTATATATACTTGTTCGGTACATTAAAGTGGAAAAAACGCATATAGTCACAGTTAAAATAAAGAGGGGATTTTTGATGCATCTGATTGAGAGGGGATTTATTATCAAAATATAAACTGAGAAACCAGTTTGGAACGATTTCGCTCCCGAACGCACACACATAAGAAATTTTGGGGGTAAACTTTTAACCAAATTTTCCACATGCGGCGCCATCTGTTGTAAATGCATTCTCCTTTAATTTTTCAATCAAAGTATAACTCAAAAATGTTACAAGTTGCAATTTAAAATTTTACACGCAGAAAAGCTTTAGTTAGAAAATCTTCCTTATTATCTTTAGAATTTAGATATTTTAACTTACATTTTCATTTATTTATTGAAAAATACATTTTTTAACGACCGGGCTTGACTTCGGCCGAAATCCTAAATTTTGCAGCATGCTTGGCCAAAAAATTTTTGTACGAGGGATGAGAGTTCTCCGACCCAAATGACCGATTGCTACCACTAAATTTTAATAGAATTTCTCACCGTATTTAATGACTGAATTTCTGTGATTTAAGAAAGCAAGTAAGTAAAGCAAAGAATAATATTAAAATTTAGTGGTGAAAATCAACTATTTGGGTCGGAGCGCTCTCATCCCTGTATACGAGACAAACCATCCCGGGCTGGGAATTTCGGCCGGTGCAGACCTCAACTTTGCACCCTTAGTTAACTTAATAAACTAGGATTCCATAGAAATGAGTGCAATGCATTTTTCTTCGCTGATTTCCAAACAAATCGATCGTTACAAAAGTAAATTATAAAACCTCAGCTTGAATGTCGTTTAGTTAGATGACATAATTTATTTTAAAAATTTTAGTAGAAAAGCAAAATTCATAATATTTATAACTATTAACCAATGTTTATATGTATAGCCATCACAAAATTGAGACACTATATTTACAGCGAAGGTAATATTGAGGTCTTGATCTATTGGACAAAAATAACAACCATCCGATTAAAGATCGGTAGATGGAAAATTTTCATTAGTTCATTTCTACAATTTCTTTAACTTTATCTGGTAAAATATAGCCAATTCTAAAAGGTAGTTTAACATAACTTTTAGGAAGTTCTTTAAACCTAAATTATAATAATTCAATATAAGATTTTGATTCAATTAAATTAATATGATCCTGTTGCAGCAATAAAACTTTGGCGGGAAGACTCTGTTAGGTCACGAATACCTAATGTGAATGATAAACATTAGTGTCAAAAATAGCACTTTTTGTATACTTTATTTAATCGCAATTAATAGTAAAAAGTAAAATATTCAAGATTTTATAAAAATAATTCTAAAAATATATTTAAATTTATTTGCCTCTTTTTTAAACATTTATTTTGACTGCAGTAATTTCTTATTTATATTTTTCTGTTAGATGTAATACCAGCGGTTTTTTTTTTAGTTTAGCTCCTATCAAATGGTAAGTAAAAGATATTAGTATATTACAATGTTGATAGTTAGAAAAAACACAATGTTGTATGAAGTGTTCGTAACTTTGTTACTGGCCAGTAAAAAAAAAATCAGTGTACTTGATACAGTGTAATATAGTGTAATCAATGTAATAGTGACCATTGACTAAAAATCTTAATTTTGATCTATAGTTGATGGCTGAAATTCCAGGATTAAACAGAACTCGATTAGCATATTAAAATGCAACTGATCTGTCAAGCCCTATCTTGGTGGAAACCATTTGCAGACTCAATTTTAGTTGTTGATCGGTAGGCTTATCATTGTGTTACCTTGCATCCAAAGGTATGAAAACATGGAGGGCTGGGAGCAAGAAGACACAATGGTAAGCCTACCAGTTCACAACTAAAATCGGGTTTTCAGGTATTTCCCACCAAGATATGACGTGGCAGACTAGTTGCATTTTAATATGCGAATCGAGTTTTAACTAATCCTGGAATTTCAGCCGTCAACTCGATAAAGTGATGGTTTGTGCAGCCGCCTCTATATTTATTTTTAGATTTCTCACATTAATTTGCGGCATTATTTAACTTAGTTTTAATTTGTATTGAAAGTGTCAAACTTAATGTGAAACATGCAAATTAAAAAGTTGTACATTGTTTTGAAAGTAAGAGTGCATGATAAAAAAATTGAAATGAATTCAATCAATGAATTCTCATCTTTATTTTGATAAACTCTATAAAATGTCTTCAGAATAAGCACGTCCCTACATATGCAGTAGAACCTCTTTTATCCGAAACTCTCGGTTAACCGAAATCCATTTTTAAAACTTTTTTCCCTACGATCACATTCCTAGTGTGCAAGCGGTCCTTTCCGAACCACGAGTACCTTACAGATAAATATTTCGGATCCCGTTTCTTAGAATTCCTTTGAATTTAACTTGTGCTCCCGTAAACTGCGGAGTGAACTAGAACACAGTATGAGGAGGGACAACCGGAATCAGGTTTAGCTGGCAAAGAAAACGAACAAATTAGCAATTCTGAAGCTTTTGAATGTTTTACAAAAGGTTTGGCATGACTGGAGCAGCAGAAAGACTGTGATACTGGTGAAATAGTATTTTAAAAAAAACTTCGTGATCGAGTTGCAAAGCAAAGCGACAAACAAAACTTTGTTTCAAACCCTTGTAAAATATGTAAAAGGTACTTAATTTCAAAATTAAAATTCAGGTAATTTATTCTTGTTTCTATTTTGCTGTTGCTTTATTTTTATTTAGCACTTGTTATCGTAATAAAAAAAACAGCATATATTTGTTCTTAATCTTAAAATTGAAGTATTCTCGATTATCCGAAAATTTTGATTTTCCGAAAGATCGTCGGTTCCAATTACTTCGGATAATCGAGGTTCTACTGTGTCTTGGACGCGTGATCAACTTAAGAACATTACACATAACAGAAAAAAAATCAAAATATTTTATATGGAGATGTACACTATATGGCCATTAACACGTTCACGCCGGCGCGGTGGGTCACACTCGACAGTCTCAGAGTTGTCAAGTCTCCGGCTTTTTTTCACACCACTATTATTTTAGAGAAAATGTTGTTCCTTTAAATCGCCCAATTGTTCTAATTAAATTAAACAACATTTTCTGTATTAAAATACCGGTATCCAAAAAGCCGGAGACTTGGCAGCTCCGAGACAGTCGAGTGTGACCCACCGCGCCGGCGTGAACGTGTTAATGACCGGCAACTTTTAATTTTAGACATTTTGTCGAATATTTAGAAATAAACTTGACAGATTCTTCTGGAATTTCAGAATTAAAAACAACAGGTATGACCTCATATTTAGAAATGTCGATTTGTTAAGGGGGGCAATTAGGGGGCCAATAAAAAATCAAAGGAAAAAAATAATACTTGGGATCACCCTGTAAAATAAAATGCACGAAATGATCTACCGCAACCAAATATAAATAAACAGACATTGTGCAATATGTGTATTCTTTTGTGTAAGAATAGCACGTATATTAATAGAGATATAGCGATTTATTTAAAAAAAATTAAAAAATTCTTGCATGTTTTTTGCTTATAACATGCAGGGTTTTCAACGAAATTTAACGCCGGTTTCAGAAAAATTGACAAAATATAGTAGAAACAATATAGTGCAATTGGAATATAAATATATTAAATATTTTAGAAAATATGAGCAGTTGTATGAAATAATTTTTATCTGCGCATGCGCGAACTTTAACAAGGATCATTTTACATAATTTAATAGTCAAATCTATGGAGCATGCAACTGATCTGTCAAGCCCTATCTTGGTGGAAACCATTTGCAGACTCAATTTTAGTTGTTGATCGGTAGGCTTATCATTGTGTTACCTTGCATCCAAAGGTATGAAAACATGGAGGGCTGTGAGCAAGAAGACACAATGGTAAGCCTACCAGTTCACAACTAAAATCGGGTTTTCAGGTATTTCCCACCAAGATATGACGTGGCAGACTAGTTGCATTTTAATATTCGAATCGAGTTTTAACTAATCCTGGAATTTCAGCCGTCAACTCGATAAAGTGATGGTTTGTGCAGCCGCCTCTATATTTATTTTTAGATTTCTCACATTAATTTGCGGCATTATTTAACTTAGTTTTAATTTGTATTGAAAGTGTCAAACTTAATGTGAAACATGCAAATTAAAAAGTTCTACATTGTTTTGAAAGTAAGAGTGCATGATAAAAAAAATTGAAATGAATTCAATCAATGAATTCTCATCTTTATTTTGATAAACTCTATAAAATGTCTTCAGAATAAGCACGTCCCTACATATGCAGTAGAACCTCTTTTATCCGAAACATTAGGTTAACCGAAATCCATTTTTAAAACTTTTTTCCCTACGATCACATTCCTAGTGTGCAAGCGGTCCTTTCCGAACCACGAGTACCTTACAGATAAATATTTCGGATCCCGTTTCTTAGAATTCCTTTGAATTTAATTTCTGCTCCCGTAAACTGCGGAGTGAACTAGAACACAGTATGAGGAGGGACAACCGGAATCAGGTTTAGCTGGCAAAGAAAACGAACAAATTAGCAATTCTGAAGCTTTTGAATGTTTTACAAAAGGTTTGGCATGACTGGAGCAGCAGAAAGACTGTGATACTGGTGAAATAGTATTTAAAAAAAAACTTCGTGATCGAGTTGCAAAGCAAAGCGACAAACAAAACTTTGTTTCAAGCCCTTGTAAAATATGTAAAAGGTACTTAATTTCAAAATTAAAATTCAGGTAATTTATTCTTGTTTCTATTTTGCTGTTGCTTTATTTTTATTTAGCACTTGTTATCGTAATAAAAAAAACAGCATATATTTGTTCTTAATCTTAAAATTGAAGCATTCTCGATTATCCGAAAATTTTGATTTTCCGAAAGATCGTCGGTTCCAATTACTTCGGATAATCGAGGTTCTACTGTATCTTGGACGCGTGATCAACTTAAGAACATTACACATAACAGAAAAAAAATCAAAATATTTTATATGGAGATGTACACTATATGGCCATTAACACGTTCACGCCGGCGCGGTGGGTCACACTCGACAGTCTCAGAGTTGTCAAGTCTCCGGCTTTTTTTCACACCACTATTATTTTAGAGAAAATGTTGTTCCTTTAAATCGCCCAATTGTTCTAATTAAATTAAACAACATTTTCTGTATTAAAATACTGGTATCCAAAAAGCCGGAGACTTGGCAGCTCCGAGACAGTCGAGTGTGACCCACCGCGCCGGCGTGAACGTGTTAATGACCGGCAACTTTTAATTTTAGACATTTTGTCGAATATTTAGAAATAAACTTGACAGATTCTTCTGGAATTTCAGAATTAAAAACAACAGGTATGACCTCATATTTAGAAATGTCGATTTGTTAAGGGGGGCAATTAGGGGGCCAATAAAAAATCAAAGGAAAAAAATAATACTTGGGATCACCCTGTAAAATAAAATGCACGAAAGGATCTACCGCTACCAAATATAAATAAACAGACATTGTGCAATATGTGTATTCTTTTGTGTAAGAATAGCACGTATATTAATAGAGATATAGCGATTTATTTAAAAAAAATTAAAAAATTCTTGCATGTTTTTTGCTTATAACATGCAGGGTTTTCAACGAAATTTAACGCTGGTTTCAGAAAAATTGACAAAATATAGTAGAAACAATATAGTGCAATTGGAATATAAATATATTAAATATTTTAGGAAATATGAGCAGTTGTATGAAATAATTTTTATCTGCGCATGCGCGAACTTTAACAAGGATCATTTTACATAATTTAATAGTCAAATCTATGGAGCAACTTATAAAAAAAATCTAGTCAAATATCGTAAAAATTCAGAAAGATATCGGCGTTAAAGTGAGTAAATTTTTAGTTGTTCTCTAAAAGCAGCTGAATGATAAGGGATTTTACACAAATTGTCATTTTTTATTAACTGACTTTCAGAAAAAAGTTAGTATTTAGTGATTATCAATGAGTAGATTTGGAAAAAATGCTTCGATTTTGATATTTCTTTTGATCATGGTATACGCTCGTTCTGGTGGTTATCCAAGAAGAACTAAAACATCAATAAAAAATGAAAATTAAAACAAATTAAAATTAAAAACGACAATTTGTGGAAAATCCCTTATCATTCAGCTGCTTTTAGAGGACAACTAAAAATTTGCTCACTCTAACGCCGATATCTTCCTGAATTTTTACGATATTTGACTAGATTTTTTTAATAAGTTGCTCCATAGTGTTGACTATTAAATTATATAAAATGATACTTGCTATCGTTCGCGCATGCGCAGATAAAAATTATTTCACACAACTACTCATATTTCCTAAAATATTTAATATATTTATATTCCAATTGCACTATATTCTTTCTACTATATTTTGTCAATTTTTCTGAAACCGGAGTTGAATTTGGTTGAAACCCCTGCATGTTATAAGCAAAAAACATGCAAGATTTTTTTAATTTTTTTAAATAAATCGCTATATCTCTCTTAATATACATGCTATTCTTACACAAAAGAATACACATATTTCACAATGTCTGTTTATTTATATTCGGTAGCGGTAGATCATTTCGTGCATTTTATTTTACAGGGTGATTCCAAGTATTACTTTTTTTCTTTGATTTTTTGTTGGCCCCCTAATTGCCCCCCTCATCTAATCGACATTGCTAAATATGAGGTCATACCTGTTCTTTTCAATCCTGAAATTCCAGAAGAATCTGTCAAGTATATTTCTAAATATTCGACAAAATGTCTAAAATTGAAAGTTGCCGGTCATTAATGGCCATATAGTGTATTTGAATGCAAATATATGAGACTAGCAAACCCCGCGGCTTTGCTCGCGTAATATTTGAAATATGCCAAGTGATATTTATATGTCTAATTTTTATTAAAAGGTACTAACTAAATTTTTATTTCATTAAAAGGTAATATTTTATTTTATTAAAAGGTATTTATTACTTTTAGGAATAATTTTAAAAAATTACTATTTAAAACACAGTTTGATTAAATATCATTGTTACACTGCATAAGGCAGAAATGAGACTTAAATTAATAAAACGAAATAAAACTAAATAAATAATAATTTAGAAAATATTTTGAAACTTTTATGCTCAATTAATACGCTCAATTCAGTATTCGTTTGAAGTTTTGAATTTTTTGGAAACCATCTTCTTACATCTTAAAATTAATCATCATGTCAAATTCCAAGTCCTACCACCTCTCTCAACATAAAGGGCTATGTTGAAATAGGAACTGTCACCATTAATTTGCCAACATTAATTTTGAAATTGGTTTGTTATTTCCTAATATTCCACAGAAACGTAATTTAGAAAGCTTTTAAAGGCCTTTTTTAGAGCGTTTGTTGTTCCTGTGAATCCCAGGTGGTAGAATCATCGGCATAAAATATAGCCTGTGTAGGATCAGAGACTGTTACCATTGATTCGCAACTATTACTTTTATATTTGGTTTATATTTCCTGAAATAGCGTAGAAATCGTAATTTAGGACTTTTTTAGAATGCTTTTCGCACCTCCCCTTCACTTCACCCCTTTTTAATTCGAATTTATTTTCGACAGTCCTTCGAGGGCATTTATATTTTATAAGTAACTACCATGCCATACTTAAAGTTTCTAGCCTTTTCAGTATCACAGAAATCGCAATTTAGAAAGTTTTTAGCTTCTGCAACCCTCTGGTGGTAGTGGCACAGACATAAAATATAGCTTATGTTTGAGCAGGTTCTATTACCAACAATTTGTTCTCATTATTTTTTTAATCGGTTTGGTATTTGAAAAGATTACATAAAAATTGTAATTTATAACGCTTTTCGCTCACTTCATCTTTTTAAATTTGAAATTTTTTTTGGACAGTTCATAGAAAGCAGTTGCATCTTGTAAGTAAATAACATGCCATACTTCAAAGTGTTAGACCCTTCAGTTATGCAAAAAACGCAAATTAGAACATGTTTTGCTTTTTCAACCCTCAGATGGTAGTGACAGCAACATAAAATATAACCTATGTTATAGCAGGGACTGTCACCATTGATTTGCAACCATTACTTTTGAAATAGCTTTGGAATTTCCTGAGATTGAGGAGAAATCGCAATTTAGAACGTTTTTAGAACGCTTTTCGCGCATTTTCACCCCTTTTTAAATTTCCAATTTTTTCGAAACTGTTCTTAAAGATCATTTATATGTAATACATATGTACCTTGCCTAATTTTAAGTTGCTAGCCCCTACCGATCACAAAAATCGAAATTTGGAACGCTTTTTTGCTCCTGCAACGTCTAGGTGATAGTGATACCGACTAAAAATAGCATCTATGTTAGAGCAGAGGCTGTCAGCATCAATTTCTTAACATTACTTTTAAAATCAGTTTGATTCTTCCTG
This sequence comes from Maratus speciosus, assembly GCA_963932465.1. Taxonomy (NCBI): domain Eukaryota; kingdom Metazoa; phylum Arthropoda; class Arachnida; order Araneae; family Salticidae; genus Maratus; species Maratus speciosus. The sequence goes on from CAWVRF010000005.1 coordinate 801,998, forward strand.
AGATATTGGTGACAAATTGGCATTTAGAACGTTTTTAGAACGCTTTTCGCTCATTTTGCTCTTGCATCTCCTCTGGGTTAGTGGAAACATATATAAAATATAGCCTATCTTGGAGCAAGATCTGTCACCATCATTTTAACACCATTATATTTGAAATCGGTTCAGTATTTCATGAGATTGCATAGAAATTGCAATTTAGAACGTTTTTTAAAACGCTTTTTGCGCATTTTGACCCCCCTTTTAAATTTGGATTTTTTTGGGAAATGTCCTTAGAGATCATTGATATCTTATAACTAACTACCATTCTAAATTTCACGATTCAAGGCCCTTCCGTCACGCAAAAACTGCAATTTAGAACGTTTTTCTCCTGCAGCCCCCTTGGGGTAGTGACACCGACATAAAACATAGCCTATGTTAGAGCAAGTATTTTTACCATCATTTTGACGCCATTATTTTTTTAAATAGGTTTGGTATTTCCTGAGATTGTGTAGAAACTACCATTTAGAACGTTTTTTAGAACGCTTTTCGCGCATTTTTACCCCTTTTCAATTTCGAATCGTTTAAGAACTGTTCTTAGAAATCCTTTATATCTAATAAGTAGCTGATACTTCAAATTTCATATTTCTAGGCCCACCAGTAACACATAAATCGCATTTTTAGAACGTTTTTTGCTCCTACACCCCCTTTGGGGTAGTGGCACCGACATAAAACATAGCCTATCTTGGAGCAAACGTTGTCACTATCATTTTGACACCAATATTTTTTTAATCGGTTTGGTATTTCCTGAGATTATGTAGAAACTACCATTTAGAACGTTTTTTAGAACGCTTTTTGTGCATTTTCACCCCTTTTAAATTTCGAATTGTTTAAGAACTGTTCTTAGACACCATTTATATCTTATAAGTAACTAATATTCCAAATTTCATATTTCTAGGTCCTTCAGTAACGCAAAAATCGCATTTTTAGAACGTTTTTTGCTCCTGCACCCCCTTTGGGGTAGTGGCACCGACATAAAATATAGCCTATGTTCTAAGTTGGACTAACACCATCATTTTGATACCATTACTTTTGAAATCGGCTTGGTATTTCCTGAGATTATGTAGAAACTACCATTTAGAACGTTTTTTAGAACGCTTTTTGTGCATTTTCACCCCTTTTAAATTTCGAATTGTTTAAGAACTGTTCTTAGACACCATTTATATCTTATAAGTAACTAATATTCCAAATTTCATATTTCTAGGCCCTTCAGTAACGCAAAAATCGCATTTTTAGAACGTTTTTTGCTCCTGCACCCCCTTTGGGGTAGTGGCACCGACATAAGATATAGCCTATGTTCTAAGTTGGGCGAACACCATCATTTTGATACCATTACTTTTGGAATCGGTTCGGTAGTTCCTGAGCTTATCTCCGACAAATAAACAATTTTTTCCTCTTTATAATATGATGACTAGCAAACCCCGCGGCTTTGCTCGCGTAATATTTGAAATATGCCAAGTGATAGTTATGTCTAATTTTTATTAAAAGGTGCTAACTAAATTTTTATTTTATTAAAAGGTAATATTTTATTTTATTAAAAGGTACTTATTAATTTTAGGAAAAATTCAAAAATTACTATTTAAAACACAGTTTGATTAAACATCATTATTACACAGCATTAGGCAGAAATGAGACTTAAATTAATAAAATGAAATAAAACTAAATAAATGATAATTTAGAAAATATTTTGAAACTTTTATGCTCAATTAATACGCTCATTTCAGTATTCATTTGAAGTTTTGATTTTTTTAGAAACCATCTTCTTACATCTAAAAATTAACCATCATGTCAAATTCCAAGTCCTACCAAGTCTCTCAACATAAAGGTCTATGTTGAAACAGGAACTGTCACCATTAATTTGCCAACATTAATTTTGAAATCGGTTTGTTATTTCCTAATATTCCACAGAAACGTAATTTAAAAAACTTTTAAAGCCCTTTTTTTAGAACGTTTGTTGTTCCTGTGAACCCCAGGTGGTAGAATCATCGGCATAAAATATAGCCTGTGCAGGATCAGAGACTGTTACCATTGATTCGCAACTATTACTTTTATAATCGGTTTATATTCCCTGAAATTGCATAGAATCGTAATTTAGAACTTTTTTAGAATGCTTTTCGCACCTCCCCTTCGCTTCACCCCTTTTTAATTTGAATTTATTTTCGACGTTCCTTCGAGAGCATTTATATTTTATAAGTAACTACCATGTCATATTTAAAGTTTCTAGCCTTTTCAGTATCACAGAAATCGCAATTTAGAAAGTTTTTAGCTCCTGAAACCCTCTGGTGGTAGTGGAACAGACATAAAATATAGCTTATGTTTGAGCAGGTTCTATCACCAAAATTTGTCATCATTATTTTTTTAATCGGTTTGGTAATTTATAAGTTTGCTTAAAAATTGTAATTTATAACGCTTTTCACTCACTTCATTTTTTTTTAAATTTGGAATTTTCTTTCGACTATTCTTAGAAAGCAGTTGCATCTTGTAAGTAAATACCATGCCATACTTCAAAGTGTTAGACCCTTCAGTTATGCAAAAAACGCAAATTAGAACATGGTTTGCTTTTGCAACCCTCAGATGGTAGTGACAGCAACATAAAATATAACCTATGTTATAGTAGGGACTGTCACCATTGATTTGCAACCATTACTTCTGAAATAGCTTTGGTATTTCCGTAGATTGAGTAGAAATCGCAATTTAGAACGTTTTTAGGATTCTTTTCGCGCATTTTCACCCCTTTTTAAATTTCTAAAATAAAATTTTTTCGAAACTGTTCTTAAAGATAATTTATATCTAATAAATATGTACCTTGCCTAATTTTAAGTTGCTAACCCCTACCGATCACAAAAATGGAAATTTAGAACGCTTTTTTGCTCCTGCAACGTCTTGGTGATAGTGATACCGACATAAAATAGCGTCTATGTTAGAACAGAGGCTGTCCGCATCAATTTTCTACGATTACGTTTGAAATCATATTCATTCTTCCTGAGATATTGCCGACAAATCGGCATTTAGAACGGTTTTCGCGCATTTTGCTCCTGCATCTCCTCTGGGGTAGTGGAAGATATAAAATATAGCCTATCTTGGAGCAACATCTGTCACCATCATTTTTACACCATTATATTTGAAATCGGTTCAGTACTTCCTAAGATTGCATAGAAATCGCAATTTAGAAAGTTTTTTACAACGCTTTTTGCGCATTTTGACCCCCTTTTAAATTTCGATTTTTTTAGGAAATGACCTTAGAGATCATTGATATCTTATAACTAACTACCATTCCAAATTTCACGATTCTAGGCCCTTCCGTAACGCAAAAGCCGCAATTTAGAACGTTTTTCTCCTGCACCCCTTTTGGGTTAGTGGCACCGACATAAAGCATCGCCTATGTTGGAGCAAGGGTTGTCACCATCATTTTGACGCCATTAATTTTTAGATCTGTTTGGTATTTTCTGAGTTTGTGTAGAAACCACCATTAGAACGTTTTTTAGAACGCTTTTCGCGCATTTTCACCCCTTTTAAATTTCGAAATGTTTAAGAACTGTTCTTAGAAATCCTTTATAATTAATAAGTAGCTAATATTTCAAATTTCATATTTGTAGGCCCTTCAGTAACACATAAATCGCATTTTTAGAACGTTTTTTGATCCTGCAAACCCCTTTGGGGTAGTGACACCGACATAAAACATAGCCTATCTTGGAGCAAGCGTTGTTACCATAATTTTGACACCAATATTTTTTTTAATCGGTTTGGTATTTCCTGAGATTGTGTAGAAACTACCATTTAGAACGTTTTTTAGAACGCCTTTTGTGCATTTTCATCCCTTTTAAATTTCGAATTGTTTAAGAACTGTTCTTAGACATGATTTATATCTTATAAGTAACTAATATTCAAAATTTCATATTTCTAGGCCCTTCACTAACGCTAAAATCGCATTTTTAGAACGTTTTTTGCTCCTACACCCCCTTTGGGGTAGTGGTACCGCCATGAAACATAGTCTATCTTGGAGCAAGCGTTGTCACCATCATTTTGACACCAATATTTTTTAAATCGGTTTGGTATTTCCTGAGATTGTGTAGAAACCACCATTTAGAACGTTTTTTAGAGTGCTTTTTGCGCATTTTCACCCCTTTTAAATTTCTAATTGTTTAAGAACTGTTCTTAGACATAATTTATATATTATAAGTAACTAATATTCAAAATTTCATATTTCTAGGCCCTTCAAGTAACGCTAAAATTGCATTTTTAGAACGTTTTTTACTCCTACACCCCATTTGGGGTAGTGGCACCGACATAAGATATAGCCTATGTTCTAAGTTGGACTAACACCATCATTTTGATACCATTACTTTTGGAATCGGTTCGGTAGTTCCAGAGCTTACCTCCGACAAATAAACAATTTTTTCCTCTTTATAATAGGAGTATAGATGAGTATAGAAGTATAGATAGATAGATATAGATGAGGACACTCACTCATTAATGCTATGCAGTTCAAGTAGAGTTACGCGAGAAAAAAAAAGTTCGAAACTATATGCCTAGATAATCCTTTTAAATTATATTGTTATTTAGTGTTCCATGGGTTACGAATATTATATTCATCTCAAAAATGCGATACTTCAGAATTTTTGCTTAAATATGTTTCTAATATTCTTTTTAACAGCATTTAATTGTTGAGTAATGTCAGTTAAGAATTAACGGTCGTTTGATAGAAATTTATTTTAGCCTCATTTATTTCGTTTTGTATGGACTAGATTAAGCATTGAAGTAGGAAAATTGCAGCGCGGGTAAATTACGACCCAAACTACATTTCGGCACAGATTAACTTCTGATAGAAAATTAAAAATAAGAATGGAAGAATAATTGTGAAGATTTTTCTGATTATTTAAAAATTATAATAAAAAATGTTCTTTAACATTATATATTAAGAATTAACCATTTTTTAAAATATTCTTTAACATAGTAGAGAAAAATACAAAACAGTTATGTTTCACACTATTGCTGGTACCACCAATAGATTCTGCTCCTTCTGAAGTAAAATCCTGCTTAACACTAGAATGACGGTGAGTGGCCATTTTGGCCCCAACCATATGGATATATTTCGGTTCGAACCAATTTTTTTTTGTAAAATAAGATTAAAAGACACAAACGAAAAAAGAGCTAATTAAATAAGTTTAACATTTTTAAATAGAAATTTTGGTATAAAATATTTTTATAAAAATTGAGTAAAATCTCCCGTCTTTCTAGTGTTAAGCGAAGACTGCAAAGTGGAATTCTCTGCTGAAAGTACCTTGAATGAGCATCCAGTATTATCATGCAGAAGATGTGCCTTTCTTATGTAAAATGAGCAGGGAAATTTTTTCTAGTTCAATATTAACCCTTTCGAGACGGCATCCCTTACACAAATTTTGTTTCGTTGGTGCCGCTTTTATTAAACTGTTCCCTTTACTTGTAAAATATCAAACAATACTCTAATTTAAAAAAGACAAATATTACATTTATTTATTAAAAGTGCCAAAAACAAATTCCGCATGCACCTTTACACGATGCGTACATGCATCACTCGTCCCGAAAGGGTTAAATGAAGATAAAGGTACTTTACCAAGTACGAAGTCTCACATCTGTGAGGTTCAGAATTAAGCCATTTTTATATAAATTTATTTTAACCTCGTTTCTTTCGTTTTTTTTATGAAATTGTTTTTTATTTTTAAAAATTATAATAAAAAATATTCTTTAACATTAGCAATTAACCATTTTTGAAAACACTCTTTAACATTGTGGAGAAAAAAAATCATAAATATACATAAACTGTTTTATCTCTTATTATTACAGGTTCCATTCAATGGACTCTGCTCCTTCAGACGTAAAATCTTGCTTAAGCGAAGACTGCAACGTGGAATTTTCTGTTCAAAGTACCTTGAACGAGCATCAGCATTCTCATATAGAAGAGGAGCCTTTCTTATGCAAAACAAGCAGGGAAATTTTTTCTAGTTCAACGTCAAAGGAAGATAAAGGTACTTTTACCAGTCAGAAGTCTCACATCTGTGAGGTATGCAACAGAACATTTTTATTTAAAAGCAAATTAATAGTACATTTGCGCTCTCACACAAATGAAAAAATATTTATTTGTGACACGTGCGGTAAAGGATTTACTTATAATTCCAGTTTGAAAAGCCACGTATTATCTCATACAAAAGAAAAACGTTTTATTTGTAAAATATGTGGAAAAGCATTTATTTATAATTCATTTTTGAAGATCCATATTCGATCTCATACAAAAGAAAAACCATGTATTTGCGACATATGTGGAAAAAGATTTATTAATAATTCTAATTTGAATGTTCATCTTCGATCTCATATGAAAGAAAAACCTTTTATTTGTGAAATATGTTCTAAAACTTTTGCTCAAAATTCGTATTTGAAGAGTCATTTATTATCTCATACGAAAGAAAAAGCTTTTATTTGTGAAATATGTGGAAAAGCGTTTACTCATAATTCAAATTTGAATGTTCACCTCAGATCTCATTTGAATGTAAAACCATTTACTTGTGAAATATGTGGAAAAGCATTTATTAATAGTTCAAATTTGAGAACCCATCTTCTATCTCACACGAAAGAAAAACCTTATACTTGTGAAATTTGTGGCGAAGGATTTGCTCAAAATTCAACTTTGAAGGCCCACCTTCGTTCTCACACGAAAGAAAAACCTTACATTTGTGAAATATGTGGAAAAGCATTTACTGAGAATTCAACTTTGAAGAACCACTTTCAAACTCATACGAATGAAAAACCCTTTACTTGTGAAATATGTTTTAAAAGATTTTCCCAACGTCCTGGATTGAAGAATCATCTTCTATCTCACACGGACGAAAAACGTTATTCTTGTGAAATATGCTTTAAAAGATTTTCCCTACGTTGTAGATTGAAGGACCATCTTCGATCTCATACGAAAGAAAAACCTTTTTCTTGCGAAGTTTGTAATAAAGGATTTTCTAGAAAAGACATCATGAGAAGACATTACCGTATTCACGAGGCATAATAATCATTTGTGAAACATGCAGAAATTGTTATTCTCGATTAAACTGTTTTAATATCTATTTTCGACTATGTATTAAAGAAATTGATTAAACCTGTGAGATATATGTAACAAGAAATATGTTACTTTATGGAGTATTAAGAGATATGTTCTTTCTCATACAAAAGAATACCCTTGCTTTTGAACTTAAATAAAAATAAAAACTTTTTTAAGTGTTTCTTTGTCATTATAAATAACGAGAGAATATTATTAAGCGAAAACGTGTTTGTATTTGAAATTTTTAACACAGTATTTTCTAGAAAGCACGCGTAAATGAAGTATACAAGCACCAACACACTCAGTAAAAAACGCGGTTTCTTGTGGGGTATGTAGAAAAGGATCATGCAAAGCACTTATTTGAAGCTATCTTTGATATCCATTAAAACGAGGAACCTTATTCTTGAAAAATGTTTAATCCGGTCGCGACGATCGTTCTTTACAGTTTTTTAAAACTTTTATCAATAGTTTTCCATAAGAATAACTTTTCCCTAATGAAATTTCAGTAAATGATCTAATTGAATAATGCAATATTTACAACTCAAAATAACTGGTGTGAGTTATAGGGGATTTTCAGCGTCTTCTGGCTCATGTATATGTGACATTGCGAAGAGGTTAAATGATTTTTCCGTAGTTAGTAGTTGAATTTATATGAATGAAAGACTTTTCTTTTGAAGTATTCGTAATATGAGATATCTTCAAAGCTCTATTTTGAAATTAAACGTTTCAAATCAAGAAAACGAAAACTTTCATTCATTAGATTTGAAATAATTGATTTTTATGAAAGTTGCATACTGAGAAGACATTCACAAAGTTTTTAAAGAGGAAACCCTTTCATTTGTGTTCGCTCCATTATACAGTTTAAGTACCTACTAAGCACTTTAACTTACGTTCTAAAAATTATGTTGATGTATAAAACAATCTGTACGCTAGTGAATTTTGCAATAAAATGCTTTCTACTAAAAATGCGCCCAAATCTCATCTAAATAGCCACATAGGAGAAAACCATTTGTTTGTGAAATGCGCAATATATCATTTATGCTTGAAAATGGCTTCGTTATGGCATTTTTGAGGCTATTTAATTTTTCGTCTAATTGTTAATTAAACCTTTCATATGTCCCAAAAGATAGAAATCATATGGATTAATTTCTGGAGTATAACGTGGCTATTGCGATGAACACTAATTACGTTTACGGTATTGATAGGTAAAAACTTGCTGTACAAATTCATTATTATTGTTATCGAAAAAAATTCCGCAGAAAAATTCTTCACGACATAAATATCTATTTTAAGAATAGTAATACGATACGATATTCGGTGAATAAGGCGTTTGAAAGACATTTCGAAAAAATGTGGAAATGACGCTGAACAATACCTTTTTAATCCCTATTTTATTGTACTCATTCGTAGTGACATCTAGTGAGTCTTTCAGAAATCATTTCAGTTTAGGTTAATTAAAACTTACACTGCATATGTACAATAAGATGACAACTTTTTGAGCTTGTGGGTAATATAATACAAACTCTAAAGCACAGCAAACGACCTAAAAAAAAGAAAAAATGTTCAAGTAATCTTTAAGATAAAGATTTCAGTACCCATGCTAATGTATTTTTTGTTATCATAGACAGAAATTTGAAATAAATACTAAAGAAATGTCTAGCTGTTTATTGAAAATTGTGAAATATTCGTTTTTGATATTTTTTAGTCTAACTCAATCGTATGTATATAAGCAGGTCCGTAATAGATTTTACGACTCCCTCTATTTATACTCCATGTAATTTCGATTGGTTTCTCAAGAACATCTGTCGTCCTCACTTGATCCCTTTATTTTCATAGGAGAAAGTAGAGCGGTCAGTCAGTTAAAAGAAATTTTACCATAGTTACTGACCTAAGATAAGGACCGGGAAACTGACCTTGAAAAGTCAATTGAATTTACCTGATGTATAATCATTTACATTATTGATACTTTTACTTCATCAAAGCTTTATCATCAGTATTTATTTTTAGATTTATCACATTAGGTTGTGGCACTATTCTCTTCAGTTTCAATTTGTATTGAACATGTAAAACTTAATACACAACATGTAAGTTAAAAAGTTGTAAATTGTTTTGAAAGTAAAAATGCATGGTAAACAAATAGAAAATAATTAATACAGTTTAATTACCCTTATAAACAGTATTATATTTAAAATTTTCAACTTGGCGAAACAAAAATCTGTTTCAGAAAACACAGATTACACCAGTCTGCATTTTTAAACTTTTTGTCAGATGATTTCTTATGATCAAGTTTTCCTGAATCAATTTTTGACCAAACTGACTTTTCAACTGACCAAATCATTTTGTTGGCTTAATGTAGTTGTTCCAACGAAATGGATTTGGTACCTGTAACGAAATATATTTGGTTGTTATAACTAAATAGAAATCCATTTGGTAGTTAGTTATACTAGTTAGTTTGGTAGTTAGTTTTGGTACTTTACTAAATAGAAATCCATTTGGTAGTAGCATTCAAGTATCATTATGAGTAGAGTAGTCATGGAGTCATGGAGTAGTCATGGTAACCAAATAAATTTGGTTACAACAACCGAATTCATTTAGTTGTTAAACCAACTAGAAATCTATTTGGTAGTGGTAACCAAATGGATTTGGTTACAACAACCATATCCATTTGGTTGTTATAACCAAATGAATATCAATTTAGTTATAATAACCAAATGGATTTGGTTACAGGTACCAAATCCATTTGGTTGGAACAACTACATTAAGCCAACAAAATGATTTGGTCAGTCCAACCCAAAGTTTGGTTGGAGCTATATCAACTAAAAAATTTAGTTGCCGCAACGTTTTTTAAATTTAGTTATCACAACTTTTTTTAAATATTTGTTTCAAATACTTTTTTATGCTAATTTTTCGGAAGAGCACGGTTTCCAAATTACTACATAAGAAATCCTCAGTTTAAGATTTCAGTTATTTTTACTCACATGAAGACTATGAATGAGCTTGAAGAAAGAACGCAAACGAGGCCATGACTTTCAATCGAGTTGTCGTTGGTTATCCCTGACTTTATACCAAGTCAGTTCACAAGAAACCCTGGACTCTTGACCAAATCCGTGATTACTGCTGCTAGTCATTTTTGTTGAACCGCTGCACACTGCAAGAGACTAACTGCTCTGCACGAACAATTGATGCTTATTCCATGACTACTCTACTCATAATGATACTTGAATGCTACTATGAATGCATACTCCTATTACTTCAAATGCTACTGAGACTGATACTTCATTTCTCATATATATAAAACTTATTCTTTCTTTAGAATAATGGGGAGGCAGGGCCCTGAATAAACTTAAACAACCCCGAATAATGTCGGATAATCTTCAGATCGGCCCTTCACTTGGAGCCCTGACACAACCTGTCAAAGGTATTGTACCCGTCCAAACTTCTGGACGCCCCTCATAAATTTTCAATTTCGGTGGAACCAACTGAATTGCATCCTAAAACAACTTTGTCCATCATCTAAAAACTTAGGAAAAAACAGAGCTACACTTCTGTATATAGATATTAAGCTTTCAAAAATAGTAATTAATTATATAAAATAAATCAGTAAAAATAATATTAATACAATAAATATTTTATAAAATTTATTTCGAAGTGTTGAGGAAAGAACTCCACAACGGGTACAAAACTTTTTTTTTTTTTTTTTGTACATCTTTTTGTATCTATTTATATAAAATCCAAGTCTCTGTGTGTCCCTCGCAATTCCGGTAGAACCGCCTCATTGTAATGAGTAATTGTTGAAAATTACTAATGCAGGGTTACCACAGTAGCGCCAAATTTTGACCAAGTTGGCGGAATATCGACAAATTTGATGAAATATCAACAAATTTGGCAACAAAAATAAGTTGTCATATATGAAGCCAACTTGACGATAGCTAGCTAATTTGGCAAAATTCCCATTTAAAACCATTAATATTTCATTATCGAGCTCACCACAATTTAATTTAAAAATCGTGCTTTTGAGGTTTTTTTCTCAAAATCTATGGGTGAGAATTTAAAATGTAATATACGAAAATGTACGTCTTTACAATTTCATCCTGATGCTATTAACAACACAACAGCCAATAGACGGTGCTGTTCTCTAATAGGTGTCTGAGCTCCTAACTGCCCGATTTTAATATGCTTTAGGTACTTTTCCAGTATAGGGACGTTGGCAAGACAGAGAAAACGAAATTTTGCAACATATTTTCTAGCAAATTATTCACTGTTTCATATACACAAGTGATTTTTCAATATTTATACAATTTATTTAATATAAACAAGCCATTTAACGACTTTTGTATACAAACTAAAGTAAATTGTATATAAAAGAAACAACATTAACATAGATATAAATAAAATATTTATAGATTATATAAATAAACTTATAAGTTCATTAATTTTGTTTTCATAGCTGTTTATATCATTTGGCAAAAAATCTCACTTCTGAAGCCCAAATTATGACAAACTTTCAAAAAATACGTCAAGGCCCCTATATTGGAAAAGTACCGCGCTTTATATAGTCGGATACAAAACTTAAATTCTCGGTACTTTTCCATTTCAGGGGCCTTGGCTAAGAAGGAAAATTAGCAACATATTTTCTGGCAACCTATTCGCTGTTTCATTTCATATACACACGAATTTGTTTTTCAATGCTTATACAATTTATTTAGCATAAAGAAGCCATATATCTAATTTTATAATACAGACATGACCTGTAATCTGCAAAAAGCCTCAAATCCGCACAATACTTGGAAACAAGCTGTGCGGATTAGTGGTCTTCTACTGTTTTACAGTTTTTCATCAATGAATTTCATTTTTAAAACCTGTTGTTTCCGTCTATCACTGCAGAGTAAGGGAGAAAAACTCATATTCTTGCATATGTGTTAAATATATATATATATATATTTTTGCCAATTTTTCATTGTGAAAGTCTAGGTGTGACTATTATGCGGGGAAATCTACTACACAATATTGTACACTCTAGTGCTAAAACATCACTGGTATAAAAAAACACATTATAATAAAATTAGTAACTTACCAAATGTTTCCAGATTATGTACTGTTTATTAAATATAATTTTTCTTTTTATGGTAATATTTTTATAGACGTAAAATTTACAAATAAACTTTGTAAAAATTTTGACAAAAAATTCTCATAATAAATCACTTTCACTGAATGTATCGGTATCACTATTGTAATGTGAATTGGTGTCTGAAAAATCTATGCCATTCCATAAAATGTCATATTCGCTTCCATGCAAAGCGTCGAAGATAACCATCTTAAAACTTTTTGAAGTTATATCGCTTGTCATTAAAGTCAAGCTTTGTAATATCAAACAACACATTAGTTCCAGGGATGGACCCTTTACTTTTCCACTGGGAGTTTTTCTTTACACCCATTGACCATCCAATCTCCATATACTCGTCTTATACTGTCTTTAAACGGTTTGTTAACCGATACGACGAGCGGTTGATGAATTGATGCGAGTCCTTCAGAAATTATCAGAAGATCTGTTTTTCCTACTGAAAGTTCCTTCTTCACATCATCAGAAAGCTGTCCTCGGAAGCTATTGAGTACCAGCAAGGCTGGTTTTTTGAACAATGATCCACACCTTTACTTCCAAACATTGCTAATCTAATCTTTCATTATTTTTTCATCCATCCAATTTATGCGAAGAAAATATTTTGACGATTTTATTTCTGCTTCAAATTAGGGGGGCGACTATTACGCGAGTAAACACGATATTCAGTTAATTATAATAGTAATAATATTATTATTAATAATAATTAATAATAGTAAATAATAATTACTATTAATAGTATTAATATTGTTTTATAATATCAGTTAATAAATTTATTCTAAATAAATTAATATTAGAATAGAATAAATTTATTAACTGATATTATAAATAATATTAATTAGTACTAAATAGATCAAATGTGATAAAAAATGCAACTTAATAAATATATTTTTAATGAGTACACACATATATAAATACACAGAAAAATAACTAAAACCCACAAAAACCCAGAAAACCCCACAAAAACCCGAGGTTTTTCCAACCCTGCTGTATTTAAAACCAGAATTTAATAAAAACATACTAATGATACAAAATAGTTATTTTCAAATAAATTCAACAATTAGGATATCAATAATCTCTATAATAATAGCCTAAGTCATGTTACTGTCATCAATAGTTCCGGGCAGACCGCTTCGCTTTTTATATGCCAGGTCACCATTTTTTACATTTTTTATTTTTCGCGTGGTAAATTAAAACAATGCTTTGATACTGAAATTAAAAGTCATAGTTTTTGGTATTATTTATTATTTTTCTTTTCTTTTTCTTGAAAAAGGGAAAGAAAAAGTGGAAGTCATGAATTTCAAATTAAAATTATGTATTTTAAATAAAATGAGTGAAATGATTATATTTTAGATGAATTTAATTAAATATAAAAAAATGCGATTGGAAAGACAGCGTTTGATGACTTATCACTTGCGCCTGGCTAGCATAAAAAGGTACTAATTAGTTATACCGTCGACCCATTTCGCAAAATTATATAAATCGCCAAATTATACAAATTGACACAATTTTTATTTTAAATAGCAAAAGAACAAATAAATTAGTATAACATTAATACAAATACAAATAAAACGTAGAAATAAAAATAACTTGATGACGTAAACACGCGTAACTTGCTTAAAAACAAGCAAATATGACATTTGCGATCAACCATTATTGATATTTAATCTTATAGTTTGGCGATATATTTTTGGTCGACGGGATAACCAAGTAGTACCCATAAAAATACGGAGTTCTTGATTTCTCTACTAGAAACTTCTGATTTGGCGAAGTATTGAGAAAGTAAATTAAATTTTGGATAAAAGTAACATGGTACAATGCTTAGCACACATCTAACGGAGACCAAACTGGTTGCCAAGGGCGGCTATAATAAAATATTTGTCAAAATTAGTCACTGTTTAAATTATCTACCCCACATATCTTTCTACATAAAGTAATAGTTGACGACTACCTGAAAAATATAAGCATAATAATTTGGAAATTATAAAAGACTATAAAGAATAATGTAAATTAATTTATTATTTAATGTTAGTTGTTAGTACTTTAAAATATTTGTTAGTTATGTTAGTATTTACAATATATTAAATCGCACAATTTCAACCAGCATACAAAAAAACATTCTGAATCCTCCTCGATTTAATGTCAGAAATGGATTTTAAAATGGACATATGCAGTTAAAAGTTTCTGAGCTTCTGTCATGTCAGATACATACTCTTCAAAAGATGGGAAAAAAGGAAATTTTGGTTCTTCTACTCTCATTTTTTTTTAATTTCTCCAAATAGGCAGATCTTCATTATCTAGATTTTCTCCAATGGTTGCACTGATATCACCATCAGCTACATCATCATTTGGTTGATCACCAAAATTGCATAAGTCCTGTATGCTGAGACTCTAGCAGAAACCAGGAACGCATCTTTACGTACGTCCAGTATGAAGAGACTAGCGGAAGAAAGGAAAAAATAAATTGAAACGGAACGCATTTTCCATCTTTATACTTAACCAATGAGCTTCCAAATATCATCAGGGAAGCGCCTTATTGAAATAAACCCGTATACCAAATTTGAAACAAATCGGATAGAAAAACCCATTTATCTAAATTAATGGGGGTGTCAGCCCTCGTTCCCCCCTTTATATTTAAACAATGAACTTCCAAATCTAATCAGGGAAGTGCCTTATCAGAATAAATCGGTATACCAAATTTGAAGCAAATAGGATAAAAAACCTATTTATCTAAATTAAGGTGGTATTAGCCCCCCCCCCCCTTTAGACTTAAACAGCGAACCTTGAAATCTAATCAGGGAGGCGCCATATCAGGTGTACCAAATTTGAAGAAAATCTGATAATTTTGCATGAAAAACCCATTTATCTAAGTTAAGGGGGGGGGGGGGGAATTAGCCTTACTTAACCCCTTTATACTTAACCAAAGAACCCCCAAAACTAATCAGGAAAGCGTCTTATCAAAATGAACCTCGAAAATTTTTTTTGAAGCAAATCGGATATTTCTATCAAGAGTTAATTTCGTTTCTTACATACATACATACAGAACCAGTGGGCACCTTAGGTCTCAGGCTTTGATATCCCGTGAGCTAAAAACGCATCAGCAAATAATCTCAAAGATTGCGGCGAGAAAACCTCGCACGGGTCTCCTGTTTTTATTTTATTTTAAATTGATAACTCTTAAATTGATAATAGATTTTTTACATTTAATATATATATTTTTTAGAACTAACAATACTGAAAATTATACTTATATGAAAAATAGCAATAAGGCTTTCAAATAAAATTTTGAAACGCATTAAAAGCTATATTTTCATATTGGCCTCGCGTCAGGAGTTAACATTCAGAGAAATAGCCAAAAAATCGCTATTCATAATCAGCCTTTTCCATTCTGTTCATTTCAGAGTGCAAGCACTAAATTCGATTACGTGTATTAAATTTGTGTTTTATTTGTATTTTATTTATTGATTGATGAATGTTTTAATTTCGTTATGGAATATAAGTTGTAAACAAATGATGAACTATTTACATTAATTTAAGTGCAAATGGATTTTTCTTTCATAGTCGTCTGCACACGATAGAGATAGATTTGGAAAATGATCATGCATTAAAAATGATAAAAATTGAGTAAATTGCGACAGTATTTTAACAAATGGCATTTCAAAGTACATTTTTTTTTCTTATTCGACGGTGTAAAAATTGAAAATGTGCGGTATTTAGAAATTAAAATAAACGGTCAAGTGCGAGTATTACTTGCGCACAAAGGGTGCCGTACAATAATATGAATTAGTAAGTGCATTATTTAAAAAAATCGTTGCCAAAAGAATACTAAGACTTTGTAAAGACTATACAACGTACGGTTGGGTATAGCTGTATATACTAGAAAAGTATAAATGGATATACAGTTCAAAGAGATATGATATGGGACCTAAATAATATCAAATATAGCTATTCTGTATAACTCTTTTCTTCATCTTATCCTAATCTGTTTAAAATAAAGTTAATTCGGTGCTAACAATAAAAGTAGTGCATATTTAAACATAATTTGGCATTTCATAAAACTAAATTCAGCGTAGTAATAATCTTTTATTTTTACAGTGTAGCTAAAGCAAAAGCCTTGTTCAAAATTTAAACTTTGCATTGTGCTAAGCGCGTTTCGAAAGCACGTCGCAAAGTTGCAACGCCACTTTGGTCCGTGCCGCGTTTTTCCATATAGGTTTTTAGTTTACCTTTAAAGACACGGTATGTGTATTGGGTGAGCCATTCAATGCAAACTTGAGTTAATCACATAAATGCTATGGGATTCGCGACTAGTTTGCATTGAATGGCTCACCCGATACACTTACCGTGTTGGTAAACAAACCATTTTTTACCACTTAGTTGAAATTTTATTAATGTTTTGATTTAGCGGTCTGAGAGACTATATAATATTTTGATAATTAAAGTTCACAATAAGTAAATAAATAAATCTCACATACCTCCATATTTTGTCACAGTAGTTATGGGACAATTTTTGTCACAGTAGTTAAGGGTTAAGGAAGTAAGAAAGTCATTCCACTCTTTATTTTCTTTCATTGGGAGATAATCACACCAATCTATCTTCAGCAACCATAATTTTTGCAGAAACACCTTGGCCCATGTAATTATTGGACCTATCAAACCCAAAGGGTCAAATATTCTAGCAATTTGTGACAAGACTGATCGTTTAGTGTATAATTCGCTTTGCTCGATAATTAAGTTAAACCCAAAACAATCTGGTTGAGGCTTCCACAATATTCCCAAAGTTTTTGTCTCATTAGAAAAAGAATATTCAGATTCTGAATTATTACATAAAAGAACAAAATTATTTACTGCCCATTTATGGAGATCCATGCCTCCTCTATTTAACAAAGATATCAGTTGTTGCTGAATCTCCTTAGCTGTGTCTAAATCATCTGCTCCTGTTAGGATATCGTCCATGTAAACATCCTGCAACAACACATTCGTAGCTAAAGGAAATTCATTTCCTTCGTCTCTGGATAATTGCATTAAGGTTCTTGTAGCTAAAAAAGGAGCACTAGTTGTGCCATAAGTCACAGTACATAACCTGTACACTTTTACTGGCTCTTTCACCTCAGGTTTAAATACTATTCGTAATAAGTTTCTTTGGCTCGGATGTATTAGAATAATACGATACATCTTTTTTATATCTGCTATGAAAACAAACTGGTGCTTTCGAAATCGCAACATTATAGAAAATAACTCAACTTGGATTGTTCCTCCGTTAAACTGCAAACTGTTTAATGATTTTCCTGTAGAAGTTAAGAAAGAAGCATTGTACACGTCTCGTAATGGTGTGCTACTTGATTCTGTACGGAACACGCAATGATTTGGAATATAATAAGTGACTTCTGGCTCTTCAGATTCTATCACTTCTTCCATGTGACCCATACTTAGATATTCTTCCATAAATGCTTTATAAAGATCATTAACTTTAGGTTCTCTAACTAAGCGCTTCCATAATGAATTTAAAATATTCATTGCCTTTTGTTTTGATTCACCAAGACAAGACGGATCTTCCTTTAGTGGCATTTTCACCATATATTGTCCATTTTCAGTTCTAGAATAATTTTTCAGAAAATGTTCTTCACAAATTTCTGCTTCCTTAGTTTTAGAAATCTCAGACTCTCTATGTTTTCTATTTCCCAAAACTCATTAATTATTTTTTCTAATTCCAAATTATCTGTAATTAACCCACAATGTATATTACTTTCACCCCTAGCCGGAAGGCTTCCACTGACAATATACCCGAATACACTGTTTTGTAACACAATTTTAGTATTTAATGTTTGCGGATAAATTTGGCCTGGTCTTAAAAATTCATAGAAATTTTCTGCACCTAAAAGCAAATCAATCGGGCCTGGGACATTAAATTTTTCATCGGCTAATTTGATGTTAACTAACAATGGGATAGAAGTCTCAAGCGGCCTAGACGGCGTAAATTCTGTAATTTTCGGAACGACTAAAAAGTCTAATTTTAAATGAAAATCCTTATCTCTATTTGAAACAGTTGTGTCAGCCCTAGATCTAACATTCAGCGATAAATTATTTATGCCTGAAATAGAAATGATAGTCCTTTCTCTTTTCAAATTAAGTTTATCTACTAACCTTTTACTCATAAAGTTAGAGTTTGCTCCAACGTCTAATAAACCTCGTACTTCATGAAAATTACCTAATTCATCTTTTATTAAACAAACAAATGTGCTAAGTAACACAGCTTTTAACTCATTAGCCAAATTACATGTCGTTGAAAATAAACTGTTTTGATTATTAGCTGAGAAAGGCTGAAATACTGGAGCCGAAACATCCAAATTAGATTTATTACCTCCTTTGTTTATATGACTCATTTCCTGTGAAATTACCTCTTGGTTTTCAACTTTATTTATTTTTTGTTCGCGAGGAAAATGCAAAGTTACATTGTGCCTTTTCCTACAAATAATACACGAGAATTTAGATTTACAATCGACCACTTTATGATTCATAAGACAGTTAAAACAAAGATTTTTTGCCTTTACCAGCTCAACTCTATCACTCACTGACATATTTTTATAAACAGGACATTTATGCAAAGGATGATTTTCATTACATCACAAAATACATTTAGAATTTTTTACATCAGTTAGAAAAACTTTAGAAACTGGCCTGGAATAATAATTTTTATTATTCGACCTAGAATTATCAACCACAGGTTTTCCCTTTGATGTGTAATATAAATCTATCTCCCGAGATAACTCAATTGGGTGAAACCAAGAATCTCCTTGTCTAACATTTATAAAACACGTAACATCCTTATCAAGCGTCTGACAAATTTTATCAGAAATCACTAACTTTTTTAAAGTTTCAAAATCTGTCACATTTCTCAATTTTAAATAATAATCCCAACTCGTTGTTAATCGGGATGCAAATTGTACATACGTTTCATTGGGTTGACGTTGTGCTTTTCTAAAATGTTCTAAACAAGTTTGGGGAGTTGGCTCAAATTCTCTAAGTACTATAGCTTTCACCTTTGAATAATCTTCTAATTCCCCATCCTTAATGTATGTAATAACATTTGTTGCCCTTTCCCCTAACAGATTTAGAAGAATTTCCGATTTATACTTTTCTGGGACATTTTTTGAAATGAAGGCCCTTTCTAAAGACGAGAAATAATACCCCAACCTTCCGGTCTAGACGGAATTTTGATTGTAAGTGTTCTTATACCTTTAATGAGAGAGTCTAAAGATTCTATGCTTTCTCCCTTCTCGGAATCATTTGATTTTTCACTTTTGGTTTCTGCTCGGGCCTTAGCCAACTCAAGCTCTAATTTTGTAAGTTCAATTTTTAATTTTTCAAGTTCTAGTACCTTCGCTTCTTCATTTTGTCTCTCCTCTATAATATTATTGGCCATTTCTTCGACCAATTTAGAATCTGCTTTATATTTATCACTTTCCTTTATTAAATTCATTAAATCATAATTAGTTAATTTTATGTCAGAAATATCAATTCCTAACTCAAAAGCTACCCTCTGGTAATCTTCCTTTTTCGCGCTTTTGAACATTTTGATAATTAAACTTCACAATAAGTAAATAAATAAATCTCACATACCTCCAAAATAAAAGCGAATCACTTTTTCCAAACTGCTGAGCCACGGCAGAAAAATATTTCGTTTCTTTTATTTATTTCATTTGTCTTCTCGAAATAAGCATTTTGAAATAACTTTGTTATTCTCTGCGTTAAATGATCACTTATGATTGCGAAACAGCACTGAAAGAACATAATTATTTTCGTTCTTGAATCAAAACAACTGCTTGACTTAAACTCTTCCTAATAAAGTATACATGTGGGTCGGGATGTCTAGGGGTTGAATAAATTCTCAGTCATTTTAAATGACGAACACAACATTTAATTACACATAAAACACAATTAAAATACAACCAAGATCTCATTATAACACTCGCAGCTTCCCGCTGCCTAGAACAAACTCCACTACCACTACTTAACTGTTACGTCACATGACGTTTTCTCTCTTTTTCCGTTGCCAAAGAATATAAAGTAACAATGAAAATGAAACAATAAGAATGCGGTTACAGTCATAGACGAGTAATACAAGACAGAAATAAATGAATACTGTGAAAGTAACGATTAATATTTCCTACAGAGATCGGCCATCCTGCGAGTCACTGGCCACAGGGACGTTTTACAATACAAAACTTTACAATATATAAAAAACACAATACACAAAATGCAAATACTACTGAATATGAATAAAACGATTAAATACTTCAATACAAATTTCTAAAAATAATAATACTGTACAGTTGATGCATCAACGAAAAATTTAAACACGAAATTACAAAGTATACAAGTTTATTGCATGTTTCAGAAATACTTCATCATATTAGCAGATGTTGTAGTTTTATTGGGGCCTGGATGGTCACCAACTTTTCCCACTTCATAACTATCTCTGGGATTTATTTTAGTTATTTTATATGGGCCAAAATATTTAAATCTTGATTTTAACCTTGTGCTAAACTGAATTCGTTGAATGGCCACCAGATCACCAATTTTGTATTTAGACGCTTTTTTTCTTTTTCTGCCATAAGTCCTTTTATTTTCAGCTTGAATTTGACCGAAAGAATGTGACCTAAATACATCGCAATCTTTGTTTCTTAAATTTATTTCATGGTTATTCAAACGGATTACATGATCATTTCTGTCATAGTGTGAAGCTGCATTAAAAATATAAGGGTTGACAGAACCAGAACTCAGTGTTGATCTTGTAGGGGTAACCAAACTGCTTTTAACATCCTTCTCCTTTGGATTTTTGGAAATACTAAAACATTTACCTTTTCTTAGTTGAACATTACTTGATGACTGACGAAAAGATGCATCATCAATTTTTATTCTCTCCAGAGGAACAGCTGACTGCCACCTACGATCTGTAGATGGGTCAATTTTTGCAGATGGGTTCAATAAAAAGTCAAGAATATTCTTGATACATGACAGTTTATCGTCTTTTCCAATATCCAGGAGTTCACATATGTGGTATATGGTTTTATCAAGCATGATTTTCATAAAACTCTGACGTTTACTATATTGATGAGAAGATTTATCAAATTGGAAACCATTAAACTTAAGAATGTCTCCAACTATATCTCGACTATTAGTGGGCCATTGGAAAAATAGAACTCTATACAAAGGCCGGATATTTTTTGCTTTTTGAATTCGTTCTCTTATTTCTGGTATGTCTCCAAGTTTACAACCTTGCTCCTTTCCAACACCGCTCCACCAAAACACATTAGACTTTAAATCCGGTATATCTGGAGCATTTCTATTTCTTCTAAATGTTAACTTTCGCAAAACATTTTGCTTTGTAGCTGATTTTTCATCCTTTACATCTAGCTTTCTGTTTCGTAAATATCGGCTTAAATAAGATTTTTCAGATTCTATTGGAGTGTCGTCTGTCAACACGACTTTCATAGGGACATCAACCGATTCGTTCTTCTCCGATTTACATGCAGAAGTAACTTCCTTTAGCTCTGCCCTTATTTGCGTATCATGAACGTGGTTCAGCTCAACTTCATCTTTATTGCTTAACTGGGATGCCTGCATGAATAATGCATTTGTCGTCTCGTACTTACAAAATTCGACGCCATTTTTGTCAAAATTTAATCTTGCTTGATCTAAAATGTCCATGCCAATAACTGCTTGGTAATCCATCTGTGATGTTGGCACTATATGCCATGTTAGGGAGTATTTACTTCCATCTAATTCTATTTCTTGCTCAATCGATCCCTTTGTATAAACTTTAGATGACCCTATTCTCGATAATACTAAAGAGTTGTTGGACAGCTTTGGACGTGGACGATCAGAAATTTGTCGGTATAAGTCTTCGCGTAGAAGGCACACTGAACAGCCTGTGTCGATGAGTACAGGAATAGTTTGGTTGTTAATGGTAACTTCTTTTGTTCTAACTTTTTTAAATGCGATGACGTTACAGTTTCTTGCTACATGTGCATCAGAAACCTTCTCTTCATTGATTTTATTTGCCGTACTACCGTTTTTTCTTAAGAGTTCGGGACAATACGATCTGGCGTGCCCGCTTTCTCCACATTTATAGCATTTGAATGTTGTTTTTCTCTCTAACCTTTCATTTTGTCGATTTGTGGTCATTCCTCGACCAACATCTCTCTGTTCTGTGTAAGATCTCGCAAACATACTATTTTCTCGGTACTGAGATTCTTTTTGTTTTCTACTAAACGTCATTTTAATATTTTCATAATCATCTAGTTTTCCTGAAATAATGTCTGATGATTTAAACATCGACCATTCGTCAAAGAAGTGTTCTTTTACCTCAGGAGGCACTTTTCGTTTTATCTGGTCAGTAATCATTAAATCGCACAACTCATCAAAGGTTGTAACCTCTAAACCTCGAACCCATTCGCTAAAATAGTTCTTCAATTCGTACGCGAAATCTCGCCACGTTGTGTCTGCTCTTTTAACATGCTTGACAAACAATTGTCTAAATTTTTCAGGCGTAAATTTATATCTCCTTAGTAGTAATTCTTTAATCTTTTCATAATCATCGGTTACTTCTTCTCTCTCCCTAGCGATTATCTCCGTAATTTCTTGGGGCAAAAGTCCAATGAGGTGTGTAACCCAAAATTCCTTTTTAATTTCCGCCCTTTTCGCCTGGCGTTCAAAAAGAATTAAATAAAGACTTGTATCGCATGTTTGGGGATCAAACTTTTGAATAATATCATGCAGTTTTATACGATGTTTTCCATCACTTTCGGGTTGACTCCCGTTTTGGTTACTGGTTCCGACGATTCCTTCATTTTCGAAGCGTATTTTTTCTAATTCAAACTCCATTTGTTGTTTTCGCAATTCATCTTCTTTATTCATTTTCCTTTCCTCGATAACAGTGTCTAAATAGCCCTTTACAAATTCCTCCTCATACTTAGCAGCTGCTATAATAGCATCTTTTAATTCAGCAACCTTTAAATTTTCTACGTCTGGAACTCCCAATTCCATCGCGACGTGCTGCAAATCTTGTTTAATACCTTTGCTGAGGAAGGCCATTTTCTCAAACGCAGTTTTATGTTAACTATCCTTCAGGCCCCAAAAATTAAAATTTGCTTATTAAGAAACCAAAATTTAGTTTTTATAAAATTATCACCACTAAAAAATTTAGTTCTTATAAAATTACAAATTAGAATTAAGGAACATGATTCGAGATTTAAAACACATACGTGAACGATCAGATCTTAACTCTTACTTCAAATTACAAAAAAAAATGCAAATAAAAATAAATAAATATAAGTATCGTCAGTTAAATACCAGAAGCGAAATAAAACAAATAAGTTCTGAGATTAAATTAGGTAAATAAATCAAAATGAGCAGGCTATATCATATAAGCATAATCAAAATAAAAGTTAAATTGCATAATCAAAATAAAATCACAAATAATCAAATATCATGATAAAAATCAGAACTAGAATAACCTTTTTTGAGTGCACTCGACCCTTATTCAAACAGTTAAATGAGAAAAAGAAATCATAAAAACCATAAACTTACACTGCATGCATTTTAGTTCTTAAATCAGCGAAAAAGAACAGAACTTACCAAACTTAAATCGTTGCTGAAACATAAATACATCAGCAAAAATGAAACCAATGAACATTTATCTCTTAAATATCACATATTAGTATAAGAAAGCATAAATAAATAAAAATATACTTGTATTTTAAAAACTCAATCGAATAAAATATATTTCATAAACAAAGTCTTTTCCTTTTAACCACAGTAAATAAATCATTTACACAAATTAAAAAAAAGGATCCACATTGCTTATCTGTTATCTATTAAAAAGTAGAATCTGAGACCAACAAAAAAAAAATATCACTTGGTCTCTTCTTTTTTTTTTTTTTTTTTCTGATGAAAAACACTTGCTTTCTTGTGTCGCACTCATGGAATCGACTCACAAAGCTTTTAAAAGAAACGAAAAACACTCAGCTTGTTGCCGCACTAAATATTTCACAAATTTAACGATCGCACTAAATATTTCACAAACTTATACATGCCGGGCTGGTTGCTTCACTAAATTTTTAACTGAAATAAGGATGTTGATTCACTTTCACACTATTTAGCTCAGAAAAGAAACTAGGCTGAATTTCTTTTTTTTTTCTCTATTCACCGATTCTTTCACAATGAGATTTGCAGAGAAAACCAGATGGCTTTTCTTATAATATCACAAACAGATAGTGGATGATCCGAAATGCAGAATCAGGATGATTATTTCTCGGCACATAACCAGGAGGTTTTTACTTTTTTCTTTGACAGAGTCAGGGTGACTCCAAAATTCTTCAGAACTCGGATGGTTCACAATAAAAGTTGGGCGGGAAAATTATTCCATTGGCACACGTTTCATTATTAATTCCGCGCCGAGTCCCCAATTTTCTGTGGGTCGGGATGTCTAGGGGTTGAATAAATTCTCAGTCATTTTAAATGACGAACACAACATTTAATTACACATAAAACACAATTAAAATACAACCAAGATCTCATTATAACACTCGCAGCTTCCCGCTGCCTAGAACAAACTTCACTACCACTACTTAACTGTTACGTCACATGACGTTTTCTCTCTTTTTCCGTTGCCAAAGAATATAAAGTAACAATGAAAATGAAACAATAAGAATGCGGTTACAGTCATAGACGAGTAATACAAGACAGAAATAAATGAATACTGTGAAAGTAACGATTAATATTTCCTACATACATATATTTTAACACCACACTATTAAAGCAATATTATAATGACGTATTAAAATGCACAAATTCTCATAAAAAGAAAACACTTAATTCGTTTCGGTACACTAATACTCGTTGACTCTAAAATCGAAACACTTTAAATACGTAATTAAATGCTTGTTCTTTACTCCGGGGTGGGGGACCAAAAATAGATGTTCCCGTCGATAACTCAATCTCAATTAATCACTGCACACAACTCACCATAAATAAAACTAGCGGACTGTATTACTAATTAAATTTTAATTCACAAAACAATAAATTGAACGAGAGCCGATATTTACACTACTCCTCGGATCGGCGTCTCGAACCCAACTCACAAGTTTCAAAACAAAACACATAGATGGTGCTTCTAGCGGCAACAAACAGTTTTTTTAATGAGTGTGTGTACGCGAGTTCTTTAAAGTATCTTTTAATCGTAAATTTCACAGATTGACAAATTCTCATTAGATAATTTTGTCTGCTATTTAACAGAAAATACATCACAAAAATTTTTTATTACAGGAAGCTCAAAAAGCAGGTTATATCTTTGTAAGAGTCAGGCTCTCGAAAGTTTCGATGTAGCATGCTTTTGTTTACATGACTTTTCTGTTGTAGGCAATGTTTTCTAAGCTTGTCCTTTCTGGAAAATCCTTTATTACAAATTTCACAAGAATAAGGTTTTTATTTAGTATGAGAAAGAAAATGTCTCTTCAAATGCTCATTTCGAGCAAATGGTTTAAAACATATTTCACAAGAATAAGGTTTTTCATTCGTATGATATCGAAGATGGTTCTTTAAAGTAGAATTTTGAGAATATACTTTTCCGCATACTTCACAAGAATAAGGTTTTTCCTTCGTATGAGATCGAAGGTGTCGCGTCAGTGAAAAATTATGAGTAAATGTTTTTTCACATGTGTCACAAGAAAAATGTCTTTCTTTCGTGTGAGATAGAAAATGGCTCTTCAAATGATTATTTCGAGAAAATCGTTTATTACATATTTCACAAGTAAAAGTTTTTTCTTTCGTATGAGATCGAAGGTGGGCATTCAAATTAGAACCATCAGAAAATCCTTTACCACACATGTCACAAACATATGGTTTTTCTTTCGTGTGAGTCCGCAAATGTATCATTAATTTGCTTTTAGATACAAATGTTTTGTTGCATAGCTCGCAACAGTTTGTAAAAGTTCTTTTACCTTCTTTCGAAATTGAACTACCAAAAATTTCCGCACCTGTTTTAAATACAGAAGGCTCCTTTTCTGTATGAGAATGATGATCCTCATTCAAGGTAATAACAGGAAATTCCTGGCTACATTCTCCGCTTAAGCAAGATTTTATGCCTGAAGAAGCAGAAGCCATCGATAGATAATCACCTGCAATAATGAGAAATGAAACGGTTTGTGAATCTTTTTATTTTATTTCTATGCAATTTTAAACAATCTTTAAGAATATATATTTTTAAAAAAATCATAATTATTCCACTATTTTTGTTATTCAGTTTCAGTCAGAAGTTTCTCTGGCCCGATACAAAACTAAAAAGGTCGGGAGTGCCTGGCCCGATACTTAATGAATTGCGAATGATCACTTGTACCTGCAGCTTAAAAGGCGTGTGCTGTTTTTTTCAACCTCCGATGGGCTGTAAAAAAAATCAACTTTACATAACATAATAGTTTTATTATCAAAAGTACAGCAGGGTCTTACTTATTTTTTTAAATAATCGCCAAAACAGTTGAGGTATTTGTCTTCGCGATACGGGTAATTGAAAATGGCCGCTACGATCGATGCTCCCGCCAAATGTAATCCGTTTTCTTAAAAAACATGGACATAGTGCTGCTGAAATCCATCGCACAATGAGCAATCAGTGAAATTTCTAAAGAATTTCCAGAAATTTAAAGGTCCACTTTGTACACAATCGTACGAGACCTAGGATACCAGAAGCTGTGTTCGGAAAACGGATTACAATTCATAAGTCCCTTTTGGCGGGAGCATCGATCGCAGCGGGCATGTTCAATTGCCCGTACCGCGGGTGCAAATTCCTCAACTGTTCTGACGATTATGTAGAAAAATAAGTAAGACCCTGCTGTACTTTTCGTAACAAAATTATTATGTTATGTAGTCTTTTTTATAACCCATCGGAGGTTGCAAACAAGTAAGAAAAATCATGCGTTAAGCATAGATTATGAAACACTTTCCAACACTTCCTGAATGCTTTAACAAAACTTCGTTATTTAGGGAAATAAAGAATATAAGAGAAGTAACTAAACATTTTAGAAAACGCATAAAACATTTGAAAACTGGTTTCAGCAGTTACCTTCCATAGCAAATATGTATTCCAATTCTTTAGAGCAGCCCTGTATTTGATCTGTAGGTTGATATAGGTACTATATAATGGAGAAATTTAGTTTAGCAAGAAAACATATAACAGGTTGAAATTTCTCTTTCAGCAATTTATACTAATAGATGGAAACATACTTGTATACCTTTGTACAACCCTGTAGTTAACCTAGTACCTTTATTACACGCCACTATTTATCTAAAGTTTAATTCAAAGTAAAACACTCTTAAAACTACTGGAATCACATTTCCAGAAATTATCATTTATAGACGACCATGTATCCAATTCTTTGCAGCCCCACCAGTGGCTGAGAGGTTCTGCTCTCGAAACTGGTAGACGGGAAGTGCTGGGTTCGATCCCAATCGCGCCCGTCGGCCTAATTGTTCGGAGTTTTCGTGGTTTTCTTCGAACCATGGATTTCCATGCGTTAATACGGGTTAGGTTCCTTTAGAAAGACCCCCACGAAGGGCACTCCCCCTCGGACCTATATCCCTTGTGTAGATAATCGGCCGTCACAAAATCAACCATCAACCAACCAATTCTTTGCGTGACCCTGTATATCATTTTATGCATATTCCACAAACATTTCTTAGTAAACTAAATTAAGTTCAGTGTAAAAATGCATAACTCATTTAAAAACCACCTTTAAGCAATTTGCAATCATACCCAGTAACCATTACGAATTCTTTTGTGTAGCCCTGTATATCAATTAGAGCATTTATACACCCCATATACAATGCATACATATAGTGAAACATAAAAGCACATATCA
This sequence comes from Maratus speciosus, assembly GCA_963932465.1. Lineage (NCBI taxonomy): Eukaryota > Metazoa > Arthropoda > Arachnida > Araneae > Salticidae > Maratus > Maratus speciosus. Next base: position 830,127 of record CAWVRF010000005.1, read on the forward strand.
TAATTAAAAATGCATTTCCAGCAATCATTGCTAATGTACAGTACTTCGGATACAATATAGTATCTGAAATCTTTTGTGTGTCCCTGTAAATAATGCTATGCACTTCGTATTATACATGAAATAACTTATAGTAAACCTCAGCGACGTATATCAATGTCATTATACATGAAATAATTTAACATAATTGAAATACGCCGGAAAAAATTCCCTCCACTCCTATATCATTATGTAGTGGAATCGTTTTTTGTGTGGCCCTGTAAATGAATAATAACTATTCCTTGCGCCGCATATTCTACAGAATGCATATTTTAGTGCACTTGAAAAATGCATATCAATTTTATTATGTTTGAAAGTATGTAACATCATTAAAAATCATTTTAAACGATTTTTTCCCATAGGGCGTAATGTAACGAAAACTTTTGACTGTCCCTGTAAATGAACTAAACGTGCTACAAACTTCATTTGAAATAGGGTTCGTGCTATGATAGAGGTTACTAACATCCAAAAATTTCAGAACGATACGAGTATATTTACGGGAGTTAGAGCGCGGACAGACGGACAGACAAACCGAAGTCATAAACACTTTTCAACTTTGTTGGAAAGTGTTAAAAACAGCCCTTGTAAGTTTTCTTTCTCGTAATCTTAGCTAATGCTCTACCATATACATTTCTGTATCAAAAATTTGAATTTCTTTTAGTCTAATAATGATTAAGACAAAACGTCCCAGATATGCAGGAACGATTATTATTTTGAATGTATTTTACTTAATTTTGCAAAATTGATATAATGATACATTGATTGAAATTAGGAAAAGCTACCAGATTATCAACTTACTTAAATCAGCTATCCCGCCATACATATTGATTTCTTAAAAATACGCACCTGTGGAAGCTATGGTTAGTTAAAATGTCAATAAATCGAAAAATTAACTTAGAATAGCATTTTTAGGCTTTTATTTTTTAATCTTGTATTTTAGACTTGATGAATATATTTAGCGTAAAATGTATATATGAAATATATCACCGGAATGTCATATTCCAACCTTGGATTAAATCAAAAATAAAATCAAGTAAACTCGCTAAAAAGATTCATTTAATGCTTAAAGGATGTCACAATATGTAAAAGTTGTTGCAACATTAAAAGAAAACAGTTTTAAAAACTTAAAACTTCAATACCATACGCCGAGTACTTTCGATCACAACATGATCATCTTCAGGGTTGCTTTGATTACGTACATCCTCTCTCCATTGATCTCTCCGTCCATAGTTGGGCAGCAAGGTGAGTCTATTTTAGTTGGGGGGGGGGGGATGTAGTGCCTTAAAACGTTACCTTCAAGTTAACATCCCTTCCTCAATGTTTAACATATTCAATTATATTTCTGGTATGTTATACAACAGATTATCATTAATTTCTTCCTTTCCTGTAGTTAAGTCTTAAATGCCTGATTTTTTAAAAATCAACTTAAAAATGTTTTTCAGCTTTCATTTCTTAAATAAATCATGGGAAAAATACTTTAAAAATTAATATTTTAAACATACATAAGATACAAATAAATGTAAATATATTGCTTAAAGGTGCGTCAATTTTAATAAAATCCTTTAAAAACACATTAAAGTCATATTAAAAAACAAAACGTTTTCAACCGACACTTACTCGTCCTTCATCAGTGAAAAACTAATAGCTGTTGTTTCTCTGCGTATTTTGCTTTGTCCGGAACAGACCATTTTACTTCAAGGGTGGTATGGAATATAAGGTGGAACGGAAAAATGTTATTCAAATTTTTTTTCCAAAAAGTTTAGGTTTATTAATCATATATTAATTCTTTCCAGGCTGCGTGGATATCATATGATAATATATCGTTACAGACCATTTCTTTATTAGATATTATTTCCAGAGATTCCCTTATGATAGCTTCTTGGTGACTATTTGTACGGAAGATAATTTTGGCTCTATTGAAATCTACTTTTATAGGCTGAGTTTGTGCTAATCTTGCTAATGCAGTGTGGGGTCTATTTAATCTCAGATCTGCTTCATGTTCTTTTATTCTGTCTCGAAATTTTCGCAGTGTCATACCTATGTACATAAAATCATTATTTTCTTTCTTGAAGGGTAATATATATACCCCTGATCTATTGCTGGCTTGGATAGGGTCAATTTTCGCATTTAACAAATCCTTTAACTTTGGGGGAGGGGCTGCGATTAGTGTAATATCAAACTTGAAGAGGGAATGCCTCATACTCTCAAAAAGTCTTGGGATGTAGTTAACTTTACAAAATTTCAAACTTTTAATTGGAGCTGTACTTCGTTTTTCTTCATTTTCCACTTTAAATCTGTTTATTATTTTTTCAATGAAATGGGATGGAACTGAATTTTCGGCTGCTATTTTTCTAATTACATCCATTTCCTCATTAAGTAAATGGCTTGAACAAACTTCAAATGCTCTTTTTATATAAAAATTGAAAGGTGATAGCTTGTAATTTATAGGTGAACTGCAATTAAACGGGATAATGGAGTTAGACCTGTTAACTTTCCTAAAAACTGTGCGATCGAGACTCTGTTTAGCCATATTTCTGATTAGTTGGACATCCAAAAAAGCCAGCTTTTGATCTTGTTCTACTTCTAGGGTGAATTTTACTTTGTTGTCAAGGCTATTGATTTTATCTAGAAATGAGTATAAATAATCTTTTCCGTGATTCCATATTATGTAAATAGCATCCACATATCTGAACCAGCAATCTGGAGCCGGTTTTATGGTTTCCATAATTATATTTTCAAGAGGACGAAGTTTAAATTCTGCAAGTAAACCTGAAATGGGGGAACCCATTGGGGCCCCATTGACTTGTTTGTAAACTTGATTGTTGAAAACGAAAACGTTGTTGTTGATGATTAAATTCAAACCCGATTTAACTGTATTTTTAATATTTTCTGCAAAGGAAGGATCAGCATCGATCAAAGTCTCTATGGTGTTAGTAACTTCTTTTATATCGATAGACGGGTATAAAGATACCACGTCTAAACTAGCCATAATACTGGAATTTTCAAGCTTTTTATCTTTAATTTTCTCAATAAAATTCGAAGTTGATTCAATAACAAAATCAGATGGCGGTAAATACCGCTTCAAAAGGTGAGTACAGGTTTTTTCCATAAAATATGGAAATTTGTATCTTATGTATGTAACATTTTATCTATGTAAAATATTTGTATCTTATGTATGTTTATTACTAATCAAGGTGAATTTTGCACTGAAATTATAACTTTTTATTGAATTAATATTTTGTTTGAAGTATGGTTTACGGCTAAAAAACAGGTTGTTGCCAATCGGTAACATTGGGCTTTAATTGAAAAAATAATTTTCGTAAATAAAATTGTATAATATTAAACACATAACAATATTAAGAACTGTGATAAGAAATAAATTTTACTTGCTCACTGCAGAACAAAATAGGGTATTTCGCAAGCTTGCAAACAAAACAAAAAGCATATGCAGCAACAACTGAAAAAATTAATCTATCTTCATTCTTAAGCGGCACTATTGCTATGTTGAAAATTGATTTAACAATATTATCAGTATGTATTTTATTGGCAACATTAGGCATTAAAGCTTCAATATTATTATAATAGTATTTTAGATGACTAGATTGGGTGTGTTGCAGAAAAGCAACACACGAAATTTAAGGGTTCTATTTATTATTTTATTAATGAGATACGATAATGAGATGTAGTAATAATTATTTTTCTTCATTAAAACATATACAATGAAATCTCCCAATGCGACCACCTCCCTGAGCGACCATTTTTTCGTGGAATGAAATGTATTCTCATAGGATCAATACCAATTTTATCTTCATTCAGAGACCATCCCAGTTGAACCCCGTCCATGAGGGTCCCATTTCTTTGAAGAAAATGAAAAAAATTTCGTTTTTTCCTGGTCGCTTGAAGAAGGTTTTATTAGAAAATTAATTCCAGAGAGCGCATTATTCATCAAACTTCTAAACTAAGTTTAGAATTTTTTTTATTCCGGTAACTTTTAAGTGTTTAAACCCCTTTGTGTCTTTTGAAGCAATGAATTTGATAACAAATTAAGAATGGCGGTCAATAAACTCCCCTGCCCTATTCGCTCAGGAAACTCTCAAAGAAATAGATAAATTAATGAAATTGTCATTATTTGTTCCCGCCCCCTCAAAAAATTGCGTTTATTTACTGAACTTCGAAATAAACATTAAAGATAAAGCCGTAAAATCAAAGCAAACATCAATGTACACTGTTAAAAATTTGTAGTTTTTGCTGCGTAGTTACTCCACTGCTTTTATAGAAAACAATTACTTGAATATACTATGGAGCATTCTCATTGCTCAGAATAGAGATGTTCTATAAAAGCGGTGGTGTGACTATGCAGTTAAAGCTGCAGATTTTTAACAGTGTATTCATTTTTTAAATTCTGCTGTAATTAACTTATGTAATTAACTTTTGTTTTGATACTTAAATTTTCATATTTTTTCCTAATGTGAAAAATAAATTTTAGTCCTTTTTTCAACAATTAAAATCTAGATTTAAACATGACCTCCGTTAAGAGACCACCTCTCGGATCGACCAATTTTTATTGGAACGGTGCGTGGTCACTTAAGGGAGGTTTTACTGTATTTAAATTTTGCTTTTGTTTAAGCTTCGATAACGCTGTGGTTTGTCTATCAATCCTTTCCGACGGATGTCAAAACAACGAATGTGAGCCAAATTGAAGTTAAATTTAAAAAGTCAGAAGGTCTTCAAAATAAATTGGAGGAAATAAGAGATCAGTATTTTGATATCCAAGAGATATCTGCGCAACAAATGCAAGAAATAGAGGAGGATATCGACAGTACTAATGAGAGGCTCCAACGAGTGGAGGTAAGCCTAAAACTTTTATTAGCATCTATTGAAAACAAATGTAATATTGAAAATGTTAATGATCATTTAAACGAAAATAAAACAAAGGTTTGCCTCCCAGAAATTCCATTACCTTCATTTGGAGGGGCTTTACTGTGATTTTGCTAATTTTAAAACACAATTCACTAACTTGATTATTAATAATGCTCAATCAGATAATAGTCAGAAGCTATTTTATTTAAAAGCTTCTTTAAAAAATGAAGCTAAACATTTAGAATCATCTGATGATGATTTTAATTCATTGTTTCAAGCCCTGACACACAGATACGAAAACAAAAGATTGTTAATCGATTCGCATATTTCTGCAATTTTAAATTATGAAAAAACGCACTATGAATTCCCTAAAGAATTGTGTAATTTTATTGATTGTATTAACGAAAACATCCGTGCACTGAAAGTTATGGAATATACGCAAAATAATTTATCTGAAAGTGTATTTATAAATATAATTCTGTAAAAGCTCGATAAAGAAACTCAAAAACATTTTGAATTATCTCTTGAAACCTCAAATGTCTCGACTTTTGATTACTTAATTTTTTTTGTGGGGGGGGGGGGGGGAAGATGCCTGGTTTTAGAATCCATAAATTTATCGTCTGTCGCCAGCCAGTCGCAATCGAAGTTCTCGAAAGCTAGGTCTTCAACCTAGGTTCTCAACCGCCGCGGCGAGCGGCCCATCTTCGTCCGCAACCCTTTATTCTTCTACTCTACTCCGACTCTTTTGCGGAAGCAAGATACGCAGGTGCCCAGCCACGTCCCGAGTAAAAGACTCTCTAGCTAAAGCGAGGTTGAAATAAAAAATCAGAAATTGAAACCGGACAAATTTAAAAAGGAAATTACACAAATTAAAGACACCGAAAAGCGGGAAGGGTTGGGCTCGGGGCGATGAAGCTACCGAACTACCCCTTGCTTCTTCTAGCTTATTATTAGCTTATTATTAACGCAGTAACAAAATCCAGATCATTTTTTATCAGCGATAAAAATAAAAATAATGTAAAGCCATGCGTGTTGTGAATTCTCAGCACACTCTTTTCAAATGTTCTGCTTTTTTAAACATACACAAAAAATTTGGTTCAATTCTATGCATAACTTCATACACCTTTGGGGCCGTTCAAATATTACGTAAGCACCTAAGGGGGGGGGGAGGGGGTTAGCGATTTGCTTATTTTTGCTGACAAGGGGGGAGGGGGAGTTTGAATGATACTTACGTAAGACATTTTCAAAATATCTTAACTTGTAAAAAATAAATAAATAAATAAATAAATAACTATTAAAAATTTCAAATTGAAAAAAAGAAATAGCAAAAGAATACTTAACTTGAAGTTCTGATGTCAGCTATTTTGACCGCACTAGGAAAACATAAACAATCTCTTTTATCTAGAGGTGACTGTTCATGTTTGATGCATGAGCAGGGCTTAATTTCTAACAAAAAAAGTACCGGAGCCCTACGATTCTGCGGTACCGGTACTAACAGCCATACCGTCCCCCTCCCCTCCTGCCACTGCAATCTGCATATTTATATTTCATACATTATTTGCCAAAATGTAAAGTATTTTTTTTCTATACAAAAATAAAAAATTTAAATGTATCTATCAGCATATACTTAGTTGTGAACTATTCCACTTTTTAGCTATCACTCCTTCCGAATAGAATTCTTTGCCTAATTTTAATGTTGTTATTGCAGAATTCTGCGATTAAATGTGGTAAGGATTATGATTTTCGGAAATAGTGTTATCACCAAAAAGGAATAGTTCGCAGCTATGCATTTTTGTAAAAAAATGAATTAAATTTACAGAGATTTATATTTATATGCTGAAGAATGGAACAATGTTTTTCAATTTCCTATAAAAAGGTGCATATGTTAAACTACAATCGATTCCTTTCGTATAACGATCTTTTGTGGTGAGCCCCTGAAAATCAGATTAAATTAAAAATTTAACACCGTTATTGGAAAGATTCGATGCTTTTATAGAAAAAGGGGAAACCCTGCTCGACTGCTTTCTAGCCAAGACCACAAACTGATATAAAAATTGAATCCGTTTCATCTCCATCTCCTACGTGTGCGACACATTACGTCACATATAATTGTTTTGGTAAAAAAGAATGCAAAACTTGGAGATGGGAAGGAATGAAAGGGTAATTTAGGCTTCGTTTTTTCGGAAGCGTTGCTACACTGGGCTCCGGAGCCCTGTATTTATGAGCTCCGCTGAATTCCGACCAATATTTAAATATTTATTAAGAACGGAAAAGTACCGGAGCTGAGCTCCGGTCGGCTCCAGTGCAAATTAAGCCCTGTGCATGAGGGCTTATTATCTCTGAGAACTTACTACTATTTCCAATTGTAAGAATAGAATAGAATAGAATTGAATAGACGGATGCGATATGTTGTATTGTGACAATATGAGTCTTCCGGGAAAGCTTCCAAAACGTAATTAAAATTCCATCTTTTTTGTTTACACCCCTCCTCTGTCAAGTGGTTGAACCCCATAACCATAATGACCGACTGCTCTACTGTCTGGTGTCTCTTGAGTTTTGAAAACCTCTCAGTACTGTAGTGTAGGGGTGTTTAAAATGAATAAAATCAGAAATATGTCTTCATTTCGAGAAATCTTGTGTAAAAAACTTTTTGAAATTTTCAAAAAGTCTGCATCAGATAAACCTTTGAAGGATATCCAATGTAAAACTAATGATGTGTGGCGGCAGTACAAAAAGTCTTCTAAAACTGACAAAGAATTAGAGGTATTGGTTCTAAAAATAATTGAGGACGAACTGCGTAAGGCAACCAAAAAGAAATCAGTCTTTCTTGATTATTTTATAAAGGTAATTATAATCAATTTATTCTTAAAATTTTAAATATATTTTATCATAACTTTTAGTTTACATGATTACTTGTAAAAATTGGAAAAAAGATAGATAAGATAAAATGACCGTGTAGCCTTGGCGAAACATGGCCAGAATGGGAATAAATAAAGACCAAAGAAATGTCAAAAAATGAGTTATTACTTTTTAAATGTGACGTAGCCAAACTAAACCTTATTTTTTTCTTTTCAAATAACTCGAAAATTAACATATCCATGGGGGAAAAAATTAAAAAATATGTAAGTTTTGTAGCAGATAATCTTCTGTTTTCAAATTTTGTACCTTACTAAAAATGAAATATAATCCAATTGAATTGAAACCAGTGTATCTCAAATTCAAAAACAGATAAAGGTTTCCAGTGATTTAAAAAAAGAAAAACAATCCTTAAAAAGGAAACGACAAAATGATGAATACCAAAGAAAACATCGAGCCACCAAACGAAGAAAGCTTGAAGAAATCTGCCGTGATAATCCAGGCATTAAAAAAAAAATTAGCTTTGAGGGAATCAGTAGGAAAACCAAGTTTAAATGTAGATCAACCATTATTGCTTAAGGCAATAGCAGACATAGCTATTATAAGAAGCGCTGCAGATGCAAAAAGAAGAAGCGAGTCAATACGCAGTGTCAAAACTCTCGATAACTTGACTGTGGAATTGAAAAAGGTTGGTTTTGCAATAAGCATGGGTGGAACATATCTTCGTTTGCTTCCAAAAAATTTAGGGTCGAAGACATGTCACCACAGTGCCGATAAAACTTTCTTGGGTTCAGACTGATTATTACCGATCTCACATTGATACCCAATTTGCAGTAACATCCATCCGCTATTTAGAAACTTTAGCTTCAATTCTTGGACTCATGCAAGTGTTTCTTCTTTCACAGGATGACATAGTGCGTGTACCTTTGGGAATTACAGCAGCCAATAAACAGTCCCCGATACTGATGCATATGGAGTATCGTGTATCCTTACCCGACCACGAGTGGGTCATCGCTGAACGCTACAAACTTATCCCATCTATTTACGCTGGTATTGTGATTGCTCCTGGCACGGCAGGTCAAAGTAAAGCCATAGGTTATTCTGGTCCAACGTTTATTGCTATAAGAAGTGGGAAACACAGTTCTTCCACAGCAAATACTCATGCTCAGGATTTTGAAACTCTATTAATACTCAAAGACTTTGAAAAATTAGTGAAAACAGAAGAGGGTTTCATCAAACCTGTAATCACAGTTACGGTTGATGGAGCTCCAGACGAGAATCCCCGCTACCAGAAAGTTATATCGTTTGCTATTAACCATTTCAAAAAGCATGATTTGGATGGAAATTTCATTGCGTGCAATGCTCCTGGAAGAAGTGCATATAACTGAGTAGAAAGGCAAATGGCACCACTCAGTCGAGAAGTCTGGTCTTATACACCCTTATGACCATTATGGTTCCCATCTCCATGAGAACGGTAGCAATTGATGAAGAAATAGAGCAAAATAACTTTGCATATGCTGGCAAAACTCTCGCAGATATCTGGAACTCATTAAACATTGACGGTTATCCTGTTACTGTCACATATGTTGATTCAAGCGAACCAGACTCTCTTGGTTATGTCTTGGATTGGTATTCGAAGCACTTACAAGAAAATCAATACTTGCTGCAAATTATAAAATGCGAAGAAAAGAATTGTTGCTCTCCTGCACGTAGTGGATTATTTCGTATATTAAAAGGACGATTCATTCCTCCTCCAATTAAAATGATACAATCGTCAAATGACATCATTACAAGTGAGGAGGGGGAATTTATAGATTTAAGCCTCCGTCTGCCCTTAAATCTCAATATTACAGCAAAGGGATTTTTAAAGATGCTGTATGATTATTTTTGCCCTTCCATAAAATTGCAATTATCCCCAAGAACTTGTGGAAGTTGTGGTCAATATCATGCATCTCAGAAGTCAGCAAACAGACACAAAAAAATTCAGCACAGTGAAAAAAGCGAGAAGGCCTGCCTTATACGACCATGGAAAATTGCTGCTCGTCGAGCAAATGATCTTATGTGCTTCGTAAAATTCGTGAAAGATACAGAAGATGTCGAGTGTATCAAGGAAGATGAAGTTGATCAAGATTGCATCCGAAAAGAAAGCGATGAAGATAATCAAGTAAAACTGGAAACCAATATCATAACAGATATGGAAAAATGGCTTAAGCACCCGTGGTCAGCATCGGAATAGATATGGGCATGTTCAAATTTAAATTTTTCAAATGGCTAAGTTCTTCTAAAATTGTGATCTAATAATTTTTCTTAAATAGAATTGTAAGGAAGTAAAACAAGCATTTATTATTTTTTTAAGTCGAGTAAAGTTTTTTTTATTTGTATTGTGTCATCATTTTTTTAAGTGGAGGGGGGGGTTGCAATTTTCTTACGTAATTATTAAGGGGGGGGGTTGCGATTTGCTTATTTTTGCTGACAAGGGGGGAGGGGGGGTCAAAAGTTGTCAAAAACATGCTTACGTAATATTTGAACAGCCCCTTTCGATGGTACAATATTCAAAATACAGTGTGTATGGTATTGTTTCTTATTTACTGTTCTTTATTTTAGTGATTTAGAAGTAAAGCAAAGGTTTCTGCTTTGCTGTACATATGTATGTATTTTAAACGTTTTGTTATGTTTTTTGTATACTAAAACATAGTTTTTATGTTGAATTTTCTTTTTTTTTTTTCGTGTTTGCACCCCATTTCCATTCTTTTTCGGGTTATCCGCGGTGGCCTTGCACCCAATTCCGCGGATAATCGGGGCTGTACTGTATATAAAATAAAAAAATACAACAATATTATGAATTATACCAATTAATAATTCAATAAGTTTCATTGATTAAACTTTTTAAATTAGCTAGCTCAGACTGTGTTTGAGCTTACATTGCCGATAATTTCTCTATTTCATTCATCATTCGTACTTTTAATGTTTCACCAGAAACATTTTCCTCTTTAACGCCGGTGGAGTGGTTAATAGTTGTTGGCAGCGGCTCTTGCTCTTGATAAGACAGGGTTACCATCTTCCGTTCCCAGGCCCTCAAAAGGCCCATTTGTCCACGCAAGGAACCACCCGTGAAACGAGCCCCGCGGCGCGTCCCGAAGGTCGCCGCCAGACAAGCTCCAACAGAGCGGAACTCCACGCGAACTCCGGTCAAGCCGACGCACTGCCCAGCGCACGTCACGCCGGCTATTCCCAAGTTTGGTGAACAATCGCTACGATAGTCCTCACCACCCAGCTAGAAAAACCAAGTGGTCCCTAAACTTGGTTACTCGAGCCGGTAGACCCCGCAAGCCATCGCAGGAACCAGACGCCTACACGGACTGAACCGAGGCTTCCCGACCCGAATTTAATTTACGGAAGGCCCCCAAGATCAGATACCATTTTCCGGCAGAGACATTTTTGTGGGCCAGCCGATAGGAAAGTTATTGAAGAGCCCCTAACTTGAAAACCAGGGAGGACGGGGAAAGTCCCTCCGGCCGTAAAGCGACCCAGCTCCTGGCTTTTCGCCCAAGCCACCCGGCTCAACCGACGGATCCCCTCGTGGATCACGCCGGGAACCAGTTGGCCCAGACTAGGTGCCGTTAGCGACCCCAGGCGGGCACGGAAAGCTCCACCTAGACGGAATAGACTCCGCTTCTCTAGGGGGTTGGACGGAACGGAGTCCCGCCAGCCCCCACCGACTCGACCCCATCCTAGGACAGAGAAGCCAGTGGAGGCCGACAGAAGCCCGCCCGCCACTACCTTACCTCACGGCCGTCGAGGGTACCCAGGCCCGAAGGCCCCTGACCCCGTGCAGCGACCGACCGCTACCTTTGTTAGTGCGTTCGAAAGTTAGGTGGAGACACCTCTAGGTCCTCATCACCAGGCGAGGAAAACTCCGGTACCGCATAGACACGGAGGACCTGGATCGGACCAAGAGTTCACCTGAGGCACGATGAGCCGCCGCGTTACCGGCGAGCCACCGGTCCGTTTCCCTGCGGGAATAGTGTTCGATGGTGGACCTGCCGGCCGACCCCCTCCCATGGGTCACGGCACGACATGGAGCAACCAGAACCATACTGGCCTCCCCACGCGGCCGCTCCTTGGTCAACGGGGGCACCGCCAAACCCTACCACCCTTAGGGTCGGCTCCCAACTGCTCCAGCTGAGGTCCTCGGAGGGATGAGCCACCCAAGTCATAAAGTAACCTGGGCGCTGTCCGAAACCCTCGCCCTTCGGTTGCTCCGGGAGTCCCTGCATGGCGTTCCCGCGAGCCCCGTCGTCACTAGCGAGCACCGAGGACTTTCCACTACAAAGCCCTCACTCATACTTCAGGCTCCCTCTTAGTCAATTGGTGGATGGGGTCCTATCGCCTTAGCTAGTCTTTGCCCGGCGACACCGTCCGGCTCTTAGACCGGCACCGGGATCGACCTATGGAACGTCGCTATCCGGCTTGGCCAGAGAACCCGGCTGCCGGGGGTGCGCACTTTCGTCGTACTCCGAAGAGCCTACGCCCCATGCACAACGTCCGTTAACCGTGGCCACCGGACTCTTGGCCTGTCGACCGCAAGTCTCTCGAGGAGGTGGCGATTCGTCCCCATCCGGCCCCCTCGCATTCGTACACAACGAACTCTGCCGAGCTTCCGGTCACCTCCCCCACTCAAGGGGTCGGGTCGGAACCACCCGGAGGGGCGGCCACCTTGCTCTTGATAAACAGAACTTTCCCCTCCGTTTTCATTAGTTTCGATAGGTGCTTCTCCAACCGAAGATGAAATATCGTCGGGTATTGCTGTAGAAGGACCCTCGTGATTGATGAAAATTTCTTGCACTTCTAATAATATATCATAGTGTTTATGTAAAAACTCTTTTTTAAATTATATGGACCTAGTACTATTGTCAGCGTTCGAAATACTTGGTGGTCCGCTGGTCCGAGACCACCAAAAATTCAATCAGACTAATAATTTGAAAAATTTAATAGTCCGTAGGACCGGTAACTTCCTCCCCCTCTCTCTGACAGGTAAACGTAAGCTTTCCCGTCTCTGAGTAAACTGCAATCAAACACAAATCGCATAATTCAGGGCTCCCAACACATTTCAGTCTCCTAAAAGTGGGAAAGGGGGCCATTTTTAGGGTTTCGTTCATCTGACGAAACCCTATTCGTCTCGCTCCTCTGTCTGTCTATCCGTCACAGAGCCCGTTCTCAGAAACTATATATGTTGGAGACTTGAAATTTTGCATACTTATAGCTGAACACCTCACATCAAACGACAAATCCTAAAATTTTGAAAAAGTCTTATATTTAACCCTCTGGGCTCCAACTTGTGTATTTTAATCTTTTTGTTCTAACTGAGCCCCTAATTAAGTTGAACACTTAAAATTTTGCATACTTATAGCTGCACACATCACATCACACAACAAATCATAAAATTTTGAATAAGCCTTATATTTAACCCTTTGGGCTCTAACTTGTGTATTTTAATCTTTTTGTTCTAACTGAGCCCCTAATTAAGTTTGACTTGAAATTTTACATACTTATAGCTGAACACCTCACATCAAACGACAAATCATAAAATTTTGAAAAAGTCTTATTTAACCCTCTGGGCTCTAACTTGTGTATTTTAAGCTTTTTTTTCCTAACTGAGCCTCTATTTAAGTTGAAGACTTGAAATTTTGCATAGGTATAGCAGAACACTTGCGATCACACGAAAAATCATAAAAATTTCAAAAAGTCTTATATTATTTACCCACCGGGCTCTAACTTGTGTATTTTAAGCAATTTTTCTAACCTCCCCCCATTGCACCCGGTGGGTACTTTTCTAACTTTTGCCGACACCACTTTGACCACTTTTTCATATTATGCACATAGCCTTACATATTTCAGTTCCACTTTTTACCGACAGGAGCGCGGCTACCTATCTCGGGTGCTATAGACCCGACCCTTTCGTCTAATATACCTACGGATAGGTTGTAAAACGGAGTTTCGTTCGGATAGAGGTTTGTGTAGAATAGAGTGCGCCCCCTGGTTGCGAAATGTGCAACTAACAGATTTCGCAGAAGGATAAAGTGTTTTGAAAGGAATATTAAACAAAACCCTCTGTGCGATCTGTGATCACACTTACTCACTTGTTATTTTAAAAGGGGACTTTGGGGGACCATTTATATTAAAAAAGGGGACTTTAGGGGACCATGTCTAAGAATACTGCACCGAGTTTTCCTAAATATGCAAGCAAATTTTTAGAAATTACCCCCAAATTTATGTTAATTGGTTATTTTTGTAAAGATGGGTTACTAAAAAGTACACTCAGCAAAATATTCTACTGCAAGAAGATAGGAAGTATTCCAATATTTAGTACTCACACTGATAATCCTTCTTATAGTCCAAGAGCCGACAGCACAAAAACTTGTGTTATCAAGCACAAGAAAAAAAAAACATTTATTTTATGGAAGAGTAGAAGCAAGGGAATCTAATGACCATGTCTGCCAGAAGTGAAGTGGTGCATAGACCAAAAATTAATGCCACCAGTGGTTGACTCGTACGTTTATCATTGTATTTGCGCTCAACTATCTTCCATGTTTTCATACCTTTGTTTGTAGGACAAACACAATGATAAACCTACGAGTCAACCACTGGTGGTATTCATTTTTTGGCTTATGCACCACTTTACTTCCAGCAGACAGGGATCATTAGATTCCCCTACTTCTACTCTTCCTTAAAATAAAGGTTTTACTCTTGTGCTTGATAACACATGTTTTTGTGAAGTCGGCTCTTGGACTATTAAAGGAGCGTTTAATTTAAACTGATGCTTTATTACAGGAAGACGAGACTGGGTGCAATCCTATGGGAAATATGCGAGCTTTAAGACCTGTTTTCTCAGAAAGTACCCGACCAATTTTGATGAAATTTGGAGTCCATGTTCATTGGATTATGGTCAAGACTTATGGCAGACAATTTTTTTCTGCGACTAAAACTTTTATTTTAGAGCAATGGTAATTTTTCAGAAATTTTATTAATTTTTTTAAAAACCGTCTGCCACATATGTATGCTGTTATCTTATATTTATACTCTACCACAAAAAAATATATACATCAAAATCGCTCTAGTACTTTATGAGATAATGGAATTTTTACCTGAAAAATATGATTTTTAAAAACATAAATATTCACAATTCTCGCTCTTTGCGAATGACAAATTGAGTTTTCTGATTACGTATCGACAGAACAGACGTTGGGAGTGCGGATTAGTCGGTCAAATGTTTGTACACCTTTCTAAAACATTCTTATTGTTCCATCAAAAGATGCCAACTTTTTGTATTTTGTTTTGTGTTGAACTGTGACTTGCATTATTTTTAACTTGCACTTTGTGTTAGAAAATGACAAAACCGAAAAGTGTTTTTCAGAATAGACCAGAATGGGTGCAATCATAGGGGGGAAATGCGAACTTTAAGACCTGTTTCCTCAGAAACTAGCGCATGGATTTTAATGAAATTCTGAATCCCTATTCACTGGATAATGCACAAGACTTATGGCAGACAGTTTTTTTTTCTACAAGTAAAACTCGACTAAAACTTCTTATATTAGAGCAATCGCAATTTTTCAGAAATTTTTTATTTTCAGAAATAATTTTTTCTGAAACTAATTAATTTTTTTTTTTAACTGTCTGCCACATATCATCTTATATTTATACACTACCAACAATTTTTTTTTAAATTGAAATCACTCAAGTACTTTAGGAGTTAATGGGGTTTTTAACTGAAAAGTACAATTTTTCGAAAAGCTACAAAACTTAGACACTTCTAATTTGTGTGAAGTTCTTGCAGTGTTTTATCAAACACATGAAATAAAGTACATATAAACACTTGGATAAAGTTTAGTTTTATATAATAAATGAGTATAAAATGCTAGAGTAAAATTAATATGAGTGGACGTGATGTTCCAGTCGTGTATTCCCTTAGTGTGAGTAGGTATGGCGTCCCAGTCTTGTCTTCCCTTGAATTTTTACAATTATTTCTAATGGTCAGAAAAAAAAAAACTGGGCATACCAATGGATTCAGGAAAGTTCAAAGAATTTTTTAAGCTAATAAAACTATTTTTTTTTTCAAAGAATTTCACTGATGCGCTTAATAACAGCAAAAAAGATTTGCAATAAAATTTAAACACCAAAAATTAATGTATCTAAGAAAATATCAAATCAACTGTTAACAGAGTTGCACACTAGCAATGACAAAGTATAATGGGATCAATCCATTTCAAGTGATCCAGAAAATCATTTATTCGTTGGTTGACCATTTTTTAAAAATCTGAAATTTTTTGTATAACAACCCTAACATGATGGAAGTTCAAAATGACTATTTATTTTAATTTTATTAATTTTGTTTGTGCGTGGCGGCCATCTTTGTTTCATCATCTGCAGCAATTTTCTCACAGGAAGGGTTTACGAAATTGTAAATAATTCATCGTTTATTTCTCTAATTCAAGTGCGGATTAAAGCAATTTGTACAGAATACATTGGGCTAAAAATTTGGTAATAGAGTAGTTTCCGAAAATAAATCCTTATTGGTGAAATTTAAGCATAAAGTTTCAGTTTTTTTTGTAAAAATGTTTCCGTTTACAAAGGGAAATTTTTCTAGCAAGGAAAGCTGTGAACATGACATAATTTTTTTTACAAGTAGGCCAAAAGTACTTGTACTCACACGCCAAGTTCCAGATCTGGGACTTGCTTTCTCTTCGCTAAAAAAAATCCGAAATTTTTCAAAAATGTCAAAAATCGCACTTTCGAGGCTTTGATATCTCTGGTGGGGCACGAGATAAAAATCTGAAGTTCTGGTTTCTGAGAGTATTGTATGGTAGTTTTATGCACAGAAAATTTCAGGAGGAAGATTTGACTACAAGCTGAGATATGAGGGCAACATGTCAAAACAATGCTGCCAAACTATTGTTTTGTTGTAGTCACAGCTAAGTATTTATCTCAGAGTGTCACTTAAATTTATGTTTTGATTATCTTTAAATAATAGTAACAGAAAATAAAGCCATTTGCAAAGCTTAGCAATTAATTAAAAAAATAAGTATGCCTAAGGCCATACATTTTGTATGGTTTCAGTAATTTTTGTTGTAAGTAATTTTAGTAACTAACAGAAACCTCAACACTTTTACATTAAAAAAAAATATTTTTGTACAAGACCTGAGACAAAAACAGAATAGGGAAAGAGAAAAGCTGTTAATGTTTTCATACCTGTTAACACATGATCAAACGTGCCAAAACACATTCTTGCTTGATGGTTTAAAAACCATAATTTTGATCTTTCTCAAAATTTTATTTGTAGGAACCAAGTCTTGTCATCTCTTGATAACTTGATTGTAGACCTTGGCCCTGCTGGCTCGTACAAATAAACTTTGAAATCACTATGTGCAAGTCTCACTTCATTAATAATTCCTAGCTTACTTCTTATGCAAAAATGTCATTTTTCTGCAGTATAAATTTTGAAAGGGCTTGGGATATCTTTACTTTCTGAAAATTACTTGAGGCTGATGCATGGTAACATCGTACAATGTTTCATTTACAGGAACATACTTATGGTAGGAACAAGTTTCAGGGACTGGCAAGCAGCATTAAAATTGAAGTTTTTAAACCAACAAGCTGGAATGTGTTTTGACACGTTTGATCATGTCTCAACAAGTATGCCAACATTAGCAGCTTTTCTCTTTTCCTATTCTGTTTTTGTCTCAGGTCTTGTATAAAAATATTTTTTTTTCCTTTGTATAAAAGTGCTGAGGTTTCTTTTAGTTGCTAAAATTACGACAAAAATTACTGAAACCATACAAAATGTAGGCTTTAGGCATAATTATTTTTTTAATTAATTGCTAAGCTTTGCAAAAGGCTTTATTTTCTGTTACTATTATTTAAAGATAATCAAAAGATAAATAAATTTAAATGACAGTCTGAGATAAATACTTAGCTGTGGTGACTACAACGAAACAATAGTTTGGCAGTATTGTTTTGACATGTTGCCCTTGCCATATCTCAGCTTGTAGTCAAATCTCCATCCTGAAATTTCTTGTGCATAACACTACCATATAATATTCTCAGAAACCAGAACTTCAGATTTTTATCTCGTGCCCCACCAGAGATATCAAAGCCTCAAAAGTGCGATTTTTGACAATTTTGAAAAATTTGGGATTTTTTAGCGAAGAGAAAGCAAGCCCCAGATCTGGAACTTGGCGCGTGAGTACAAGTACTTCCGACCTATTTGTAAAAAAATTATTTCATGTTCACAGTTTTCCTTGCTAGAAAAATTTCTCTTTGTAAACGGACAAATTTTGTAAAAAACTGAAACTTTAAGCTTAAATTTCACCAATAAGCAGTTAGTTTTGGAAACAACTCTATTACCATATTTTTAGCCCAATGTATTCTGCACAAATTGCTTTGATCCGCACTTGAATTGGAAAAATGAACGATGAATTATTTAAAATTCCGTAAACCCTGCATGTGAGAAAATTGCTGCAGACGATGAAACAAAGATGGCCGCCATACACAAACAAAAATTAATAAAATTAAAATAATAGTCATTTTGAACTTCCATCATGTTAGGGTTGTTGTACAAAAAATGTCAGATTTTTTAAAAATGGTCGAGCAACCAGTGATGGACAACTTGAAATGGATTGACCCAATGCATTTCTTCGAATTTAACACGAAGTAACAGTGATCAGTGAATAAATAAAAAGAAAAGTGTCCAGTTAAACTGATGGCATTGAGATCACAGGCTATTCAAACTAATTGAAAATTATACTCTTATTTCAAAGAACAATGTCCCTCAAAAAATAAATTAAGGGTCCCCTGTTTCACATCTTTATACTTAAACAATGAGCCTCCAAATCTCATCAGGGAAGCACCTTATTAGAATAAACTGGTATACCAAATTTGAAGGAAATCGGATAGAAAATCCCATTTATCTAAATTAAGGAGGGAATTAGCCCCTGTCCCCCCTTTATACTTAACCAATGAATCTACAAATCTAATCTGGGAAGTGCCTTATCGAAATAAACCAGTATACCAAATATGAAGCAAATCAGAGAGAAAAGTCCATTTATCTAAATTAAAAGGGGTATTTTGAGTTTTGCGGCGATTTTTCCACATTAGTAAATTTTTTCCAGCCACAGAAAGTGGACCAAAATGCATAAAAGGGGACTAAAGGGGACCATTTTCCAAAAAGTGGACTTTTGGGGGGGAAAACGGGGACCATTTGGGAGCTCTGCATAATTTTATTTTATTTAAAAAAATTAATTTAAAAAAATTGCATTAAACCTTAGTCAGTTGAAATAGATAATCTGAAATGAAATATTTAATTAATAATTTTATAGTTTTTTTTTTACGTACTGTTTAATTTTTAACAAATTATAATTTTATAGTTTTTCTTTATGTACTGTTTAATTTTTAACAAATTATAATTTTATAGTTTTACTTTATGTACTGTTTAATTTTTAACAATTATAATTTTACATTTTATTATGATGAAAATTTTGCATAACTGCAAAGGAAGTTTGATTTTTATTCTAGGAAGGGGGGGGGGAGGGGAGGTCACTCAAAGGGTTAAAGGGACTTAATAGAATTTTATGTAGCAGGACAGTGATAATTACTGTGGACCAGTAAATTCTTATGCTTACTGGTCCTTGGGACCAGGGACTTTTTTATATGAATTCTACCGCTGTTGTTTATAAAATATATGAGGTCATCTAGAGAGCACAAAATGATTTGGGGCCGAATATATGGACTTTGGTGATTAAATTCTACTAAACGGCATTTAAAGTATGTAGTTGCATCTTTTTTAAATAACATAAGCTATTAACATAAACTATTGAAGCCCAATAATTAGGCAAATTCTAACATTTTAAAATAAAGGTTTTCATCGTCCTGGACGATGTATATTAACAAGCCGAAAATATACGCTCTTAGTACATTAATCATTCTTACTTCTTTCTTGTAGCTTCAAAAAACTTCAGGTATAATGCAAAGGTAAGATGTGAGGGACTCTGGGGTAGGTATCTTTGAGGGACTGTACTCAAGAGAATTCATAGCTTACACTACATTTTCGGAAACATTTCAGCTATGGACTGTAACGTTTCTGATTTTTTTTTTAATTTTTTTATAACGTATTCGCTTCAAATACTTTATACAGAAATGAGCATAACGATTCCGATTTATTCAGTAACTCAAGAGAATTAAAAGTTTACACTACATTTTTGGAAACATTTCCGCTATGGACTGCAACGGTTATGTTTTTTTTTTTTTTTTTTTTTTTTTTTTTTTTTTTTTTTACAGTGTGCACAAATTCAATTATGCAGCTGAAAATGTTTACTTGACAGAGAACTGATTAATGGTTTGTAAAAGCTACTAGGAAACGTTTTCGAAAATGACGGGCAGCTAATGAAAATTTATTTTTATAAATTTCCAAAATAAATTGTTTTCTGAGGTTTCAAAAGTTAAAAGAATAGTTTTTCGAATCTTGGGTGACTCAGAAGAGGTTATTATATATTTGCGTTCGTGATTATTGTACATTTTCGCAGATCAAGGGGGTCCGGGACACATTTTAAAATAATTTTTATTTATTGGGTTAAAATTATGAAATTTTTTGTGATAACTAACCATATCATTTGTAAACAAAATCACATAATAAAACGTCTCATTATTAAAAAAATAATAATAAAATTTATTAAAAAAGTGAGTTAATTTAAAATCGTTATAACTCGAAATATTATTTGTAGAATTTCATTTTTTTTTCATTTAAATAAACAGAAATAAGTTTTAATTTTGATTCAGCATTTAAAAAAATATTCATTTAAATAAAAATTAAAAATATTTCAAAAAGATGTAACTTTAAAAAAAAAATCATATTTTCAAAAATAAATATTTTTTTTTTCAAATTTGCAGAGTCAAAATTAAAGTAAAACAATTGAAAAAAAAAAGTTCCAAGTTTGAACCATTTATCTTTAACGGTTCTTGACTTATAACAATTTAATTACGAAATGGTATAAAAACCCATCATGAAGAAAAACGCATTTCCACAAGAAGTCGTTTCCATGACAACCATTGATTGAAAGGAAGGTTTTGAAAACAAACCAAAACGAAAAAATTAATATTTCTTGCTTCAATTAAGATAGAAACATGATTTAAATATCATTTTAAGCAGAAAAAAAACAGAGAAATTTTTAATGCAATAATTTTTATTTTAGAAAATTTAAGATTTTTGTGTCCCGGACCCCCTTAAGAAACAGTTGTCTTTTTTTACAGTGCTGGCTCGGATAATACGCAAGTACCGTTTATTTATATGAGTGTGCACCTGTACGGGCGAGAGGTTAAATGCCTTCATAGCGTGTCCTTTATAAAAAAAATATTTTGCTGTAAAATTCATAGATAAACAGTTTTTCGTTAAAAAACGTTGTCGCTAAACAATATTGTCCATTTAAAAACCTTTATTACAGGAAACTTAAAATTAAAGTAATTTCTTAGCATGAGGGAGAAATCCTTCAAATTCTCAAAATAGAATGTTTTTTTTACACATTTTATGGTTATAAGCAACGTTGTTAGTATGAAGGCGAAAATGTTATGTTAAATTAGTCGAATCATTTAAACATGTTATGAAACAAATGGTTTTTCTGCTTTGTGAGTAACTAAATGGCTTTTTAGCTTTTCCTTCCTCGAAAATCCTTTATTACAAATTTCACAAGAATAAGGTTTTTCTTTCGTATGACATAAAAAATGCCTCTTCAAATGAGAATTTTGAGAATATTCTTTAAAACATATGTCACAAGTATAAGGTTTTTTTTCGTACGAGATCGAAAGTGGATCTTCAAATTAGCATTTAAGGAAAATTCTTTAAAACATATTTCACATGTATAAAGTTTCTCTTTTGTGTGACATAGTAAATGTCTCTTCAAATCAGCATTTAGGGAAAATTCTTTAGAACATAGTTCACAAACGAAAGGTTTTTCTTTCGTGTGAGATAGAAAATGTCTCTTCAAATGAGCATTTTTAGCAAATCCTTTAAAACATATTTCACAAAGAAAAGGTTTTTCTTTCGCGTGAGATAGAATATGTCTCTTCAAATAAGCATTTTTAGCATATCCTTTAAAACATATTTCACAAGTATAAGGTTTTTCATTCGTATGCGATCGAAGATGGTTCTTCAATGTAGAATTTTGAGAATGTGCTTTTCCGCATATTTCACAAGAATAGGGTTTCTCTTTCGTATGAGATCG
Source organism: Maratus speciosus (assembly GCA_963932465.1). Lineage (NCBI taxonomy): Eukaryota > Metazoa > Arthropoda > Arachnida > Araneae > Salticidae > Maratus > Maratus speciosus. Next base: position 852,146 of record CAWVRF010000005.1, read on the forward strand.
AAGGTGTTTTTCCAAATTAGGACTATCGTTAAATCCTTTGCCGCATGTGTCAGGTTTTTCTTTCGTATGTGTTCGGAAATGGTTCTTCAAAGTTGAATTACGAGTGAATGATTTTTTACATATCTCACAGGTAAACGGTTTTCCTTTTATATGAGTTTGAAGATGGAGTTTCAAATTAAAACTAGCATTAAATCTTTTCCCACATGTGTCACAAATACTGTTCGTCTGTGTGAGTGCGCAAATGTATTATTAATTTGTTTTCACTTGGAAATGCTTTGTTGCATAGCTCACAGATATGAGACATTTTATTGATTCAAGAATTTTTATCTACTTTTAAATTTAAATTAGAAAATATTTCCCCACTTGTTTTACAAAAGGAAGTATCTTTATTTGGAAGTGGCTGCTGCTGATCATAAAAGGTACGTCGAACAGAAAATTCCACGTTACATTCTTCGTTTGAACAAGATTTTATGTCTGAAGAAATAGATTCCATTGAAAGACCACCTGCACCAATGAGAAATAAAACAGTTTATGAATCTTTACATTTTACAAGTTTGAAATAATAAATTTGTATTACAATAAGTTTGAAATCAAATTATGTAACCTTTTAAAAATAATCTACTGAATAAAAATTTAAAAAGATCTTTCAATGTTTCTCGATTATTACTTATTAAACAGATCTTACGTTAATGTTTATGACAGTTTATAAAAATAGCATAATTTTTTTTAATGTCAATTCAAAGGTTAGTATGTAGTAATATCTCATAATAATACATGAAATACATCGTATATTTATTACATTTTCAAGCATCGATTATCGGAACTTGACAAGTAGAACATACTACTATGGTGTATGTTTGTCTTAAAACGGTAGCACTGACACGTAACAGAATAGCGTGTGAAAGCCTTGGCTGATTAACACGTTCGTTGCCCAGCGTGATTCGGCTGAGTTTCACGCCGGGTCCAAACCCAACCGCCGTACAGTGGGGCGTTTTGATGATCTAGGTGGACAAAATTCATCTTTCCGATTATCTCAGAATTTGACAAAACCTCATATACTGATAGCTGGGTGCCTGCATTTTCAAGATCCGTACGAGTTTTGCCGAAAAAAATCAGAAGTGTCGATTAATTATGACCGTAAAGAAGCCATTTGCGCAGTTGGTTTGAGGGAGTTTCGAAAGTTGCACTAGCTTCCTCTAAGTTTGAAATCACGTCGTGACTATTCTGTTTTCTTTGAAAGCACGAGTTTGCTGTACATATGTCACAGGTTTGTCAAGGTCAGATTTAACCCATTTTTGTTTGAAAATAAACGATATTAAACCCGCTTAATCGCTTTTTTCAAAGGTTGTAATTTTGAATGATGTGTTTACAAATATCATCTTGACTTTTAATATATTATTCAGCATTATTCAACAATAAGCACTTTTTTTAAATCAAAGTACCATTCCTAAACTATTGAAAAATTTTAAAAACTCCTCCAAATGTATGCCAATTATTAAGTTTTTATTAATAAACATGCATCATATTAACTTGCAGTGCATGCATGTTTATTTCAAATCTTGCAAGTCAAATTTAAACCACTTTTAATTATCCAATTGAGCCGAAACAATGAATACATACGTAATTAGAATGACAATTCAATATTATTATAATTTAAAGAACGTAGAAGTTTGTATAGAATACTATTTCTACAGTGCTTCACAAAAATTTAGATTAAAACTTGCAAGTTAATTTTAAATCAATTTCGATAATCTGATTGATCTGAAACTTTGTTCAGGATATGTAGTTCTGATGGCAATGTAATATTCTTATAATTTATGGAACGTAGCAGTTACGGTTTTTTTACAGGGCCACATAAAAGATTAGTTCAAATCTTGGAAGACAATTTCAAACCACTTTCAATTATCTGCTCGAGCTGAAACGCTGCCTACATGTGTTTTTCCGATGACAATGCTATTAAATTATAATTTGCCGAACGTAGAAATTATGCATATTTTACAGGGCCACACAAAATATCGCGGAAAGATTGTTGTTAAAAAGCAGAAATTTTAATTAAATTTCAACAAAATTACCATAGGTTATTGAGATACACAATAGCATTTTTTAAATTGAAAAAAAAGTGCGTAGCAGTTGTATTTCTTTTACAGGGACACATAAAAAATTCGGATACATTACCGTCTATATGCAGAAATTTAATTTCAAATTGAATAAAATTTATATAGGTTACTTATTTACACAACAGCATTTTTCCAACCGAAAATAATTTTGGTAGCATTTATGTGTTTTACAGGGTACCACAAAACATAAAGTTTTTTTTAAATATGGTTTTATTTTAAAAATTTTATTTTTCAGGATGAGTACACAAATTTCTCGAGCAATTCTGAGTAGACAAAAATACAAAAAAGAAATGAATGTTAACTTACATGTGTGCATTAATTTTTTTGTACGTAATTGTAAAATATGTTTAACGCATTATTTGTAATGCATTATACAGGGTGCACACGCTCCCTTTCTTCCCACGCTCTTAGTTGCCGACCGGTTGTAGCTATAGGCATAAAAGTGGAGTGTAGGTATAGTAAAGTGGCTATGCGCTACCAGATGAGACCGCTTCCAGCGCCACCTGGTGCAAAACAGCTGAGTTAGTATTCCTATCTCGAAAACGACATTCATTTAGCATTTATGTTCACAAGGTGTCCTTTCGAACTAAATCGATTATGCTCTACAAATTTGTCATTCACTATTATATATATATCGAAACACGAATTTCATATTTCGAACGGCTTTCGCGATAGGAACGCTAATGCCGCCATTTTGCACTAGGTGGCGCTGTGAGTGGTCTCATCTAGTAGCGCATAGCCTCTTTACTATACCTAGACACCACGTTTATGAATATAGATGCAGTCGTTCGGCAGTTAAGAGAGTGGTAACGGACTTTAGTGCATGGGCACCCTGTATTTTTATTTTAAGACGTTGTTAAATAACCAAATATTTATTAGTGTTTGAGTATTTTATTAGTGATGCATTAAAAAAATCAGCAAAAACTAATTAAAATTCAACGAAATAATTTTGTCCACCTAGATCGTCAAAACGTCCCACTGTGCGCCGCGCCGGAGCGCCAGAACGTAAACAGAGCCAATGCTGTCACAGGCGACTATTTTTTAATTCTATTTCGCACCACTTTTCCAAAAGAGAAATCTTTTACATACGCTTTGACAACATTTGCAAGAGAAATATACTACAAAATGTATTTTTTTAAATAGTGGTGCGAACAGAATATAAAACAATCCCTGCCGGCCCGGCCTACAGGCGGAGGTAGATTTCGAAGTTAAGTATATTAATTGCACCAACAAAAACTAAATCATGATTAGATATAAATCCACTTTAACAGTTTTATCTGGCCACTTTTGACGAGTTTTTATTTCATTTTTATATAATAGCTGGTTTTATCAGAATCACGTTAAGGCGGTATTAAAAAAAATACTTTTCCATGCTCAACAACTCGAAATTTTCTGGCACATTTTCAGATTCATTTTTAATAGAAAAAATGCGAAACTTGCTGACGTGATTTTTGAAAAGATTTATAAGCGACATGTGTTTTTATTTTTCTTTCAATTAATTGAAACTTGATTAATAAACAATTATTTTCTCAGTAGGGCAATATTTTTCGTTTCTAACACAATCGCTTCGGGAAATTCTGTTCAAAATGTCCACTTTGACATAATTTTTTGAAATATATTCCGCCTCTATCAAAAAATCGATCATTACGGTACATTATATAGTTTCCGAAGAAGAGAATCTATCAATTGGATGCGTTTGAGAGCAAAAATGAATTTAAAAATGAGTCAGAAAATAAGCAGTTTGGATTTGAATACACCCTTAATAAGATGATTTTTTTCTTCAACCGCTATGTATTTTTAATTTGTTTTTGCTGTAAGAATTGCTCCTATCGAAAACTTGTCTATATAAATGTTGAAGACAATATTAAGAAGATTTATGATAAATTCATGGGGATTTTGTATCTTGTGAATTGACGGAGTTATGGAAATTTTTCTTCTTCACCCCCCCCCCCCCCCACCTTTTTTTGTTTTCCTTTTTAATTTTTTTTGCGGTACGAATTGGTCCTATCAAAAACTTGTGAATATAAAAGTTGTAGATAATATTAAGGAAATGTATAATAAAATTAATTGGATTTGGTATCTTGAGAATTGACGAAGTTATGAATTTTTTTCTCCCAAAAACCCTATTTTTTGCGCTCCTTGAGCCCATTTTTAATTCTATCAAAAATCTGTGATACATAAATTTTTGGTCCAATTTTTAGAAGTAATAAAAACTTTAAACTGATTTGACATGTACAAAAATTAAGAAGTTATGGGGGTTTTTCGGTTTTCACAAAACCCCTCCCTATTTCCTTCCCCTTGGTCCGATTTTGCCCATTAACGAACTTGACCGAGCTTTTATGCACCTTGATTTTATGTATCAGTTTGGAAGAGATTTGTGCAGAATTGTGGAAGTTATCGTGTCTAGAAGAAAGTGATATATATATAGATAGATAGATAGATATAAAGTTTTTACTGAGGGTGGTTTTGGGTTCTAGGAGTCATGATCGGTGTAGGTCTGCAAAAATTTTTCAGAAATTCCAACATAAGAACGACGCCAATAGGTAGTATTTCATAAGAAATCTACCTAAAACGGCCACCTGTGACACTCGATATCGAGGTTCGTTATCGACATAGCATAATGTAATATGTTATCCTAAATATAAATTAATAAAAAATATAGTAAAATTTATATATTTTTAGTGTTTTTATGTTGTATATCCTGTATATATTGTTGTATGTTTATTTCAGTGCTTATTCCATTAAATTTCTTTTCAAAATCCAACTGAAAATCCTATTTACTCTGAAAAACTATTCATAAATTGAAGAAGCAAATCTTTGGTTTGAACTCAAGGCTAAAAGTTTATTCAGCATAAGATGACAGTAGACTTCAGGATAAATTAATAAAAAACAACTTACAATGACGACGTTCTTCTAGACAGCAGATGTCAAGACAACAGTTGAATCACAGGAAAATAACATCTTTTGTAAATATCACAGACGAGCAGAATTGTTTAATAGAACTTACATAAAACATTCACACAAAAACTAAAATAAGACAGAACGCCGATAACTTTCGAACGTTCAAGTTCTCTCGATATCTTCCCATAATGGAGAAGTAAAAGCAAAGCGATCTATTGGACTGACAGTGGGGTCTTTATATGGCGCACAGGGGTCACAGTAAAAATAACATAACAGTAAAAATAACATATGAACACCAATTTTTAATATTTTTGAAAAGATTGATACAATGTGATAATATAAAAAATTACATATAGATGTGATAATATCAAATGTTACTTAAAGTGAAATAAAAACAAGAACGATATTATTATTTTTTAATAAAAACAAGGTAAATAATTTGATGCATTTTCTAAGGAATCGCAAAGACCTTTGAAGTTACAGATTTTTTAAAAACATTAGCAGAAGAAATATGCTTAAAGTCCACTCCAAAATCCACTCCCGGCACTATGTATTTTTATTCGCGATCTTTTGACGAAATTTGCCGTTTTTCGCGATCTTTTGACGAAATTTGAGTTTTTTCGCGATCCTCTGACGAAATTTACGTTTTTTCGCGATCCTCTGACGAAATTTACGTTTTTTCGCGATCCTCTGACGAAATTTACGTTTTTTCGCGATCCTCTGACGAAGTTCGCGTTTTCCAAGGGATCTACATGACGAAATTGGCGATTTTTCTTCGAACGATTGACAAAATTTATTTTTTTCGGCGACCATTTGTCAAAATTCGCGATAAATTTTATGTCCGAATATTCGGATTTATGGTCGATTTTTTTTTTTCGGAAATGACTGCCTTAATTTTTTGGAAATGCAGTTTAAAGGAAATCGGAGCTTCGTCAATCGCATCTGGCGCGGATCGTATTACTATGGCAAATAATTTCTAGCAAACTTTTTTTTTCTTCTAAATTTTAAGTTGAAAAATAGCTTGCAGACCTTCTCAAGAGTCTGCGACGTGCGTCGCAGCATTGCGCCGATTCTGCACCCGGGCGATATGTGTACCTAAAATTATTGTCCAGTTAAAACACATAAAAATATAAATATATATATATATATATTTTTTTTTACAATCTATGATATCAAAATAGCTAAATATTTTTTTTTTTTTTTTTTTTTTTTTTTTTTTTTTTTTAGAGTCTTACTAATCTACAGGGGCGAAGAGGTTAAACACCCCTACTAACTCTGAAACAAATTATCATAGAAGAAAGTTACAGGTACCAAACAATTGGAAATAAAGTCTACTTTTAAAGGATGTATATAAAAGTTACTTAGGGGACCATCCAAATATTAAAACGAACCCAAACTTTTTTTTAATAGCAATACTCAATTTTGACACCATACATACATTCTACACCCTTCCAAATTTTCATGAAATTCGTACGATTAGTTTCCCAGAAATTAATTATTTTAAAATGAGCATGTTTTAGCGGCAGTATCCAAATTGAAATTCGTACTCCATTGTTGAAATGCTACAGAACGACTTTGTCACTTCTATTAATGTATTATTTCTCGCTAATATATTTCACTCGCTTAATATGTTTCGACTTTTGCCAGCACTTTATTTCACTGAGTAAAATATACTTTTCTGCACATCATAGTCGGCCCCTTCCCTAAAACCATCGTTTTGACGTTTTTTAATGATACTTCGAAAACTACTTGCAAGAAAAATTTGAAATTGAGAATTCGCATAAAGCATGACATAATAAATATAAATCTATCAAAAAAAAAAAAAAAACGTAGGTTGCAATTCATATTTTTGTCGAATATTAATTTCATAATTCATATTACAAAAAATTTTTAATTACAAATTCCATGTATTTATGTTTGGGTTTTTAGTATTATAACTGCACAAAAAAATTATCACATTAGGATAATAATTTCAGGGCTTATTATAGGAATATGAAAATGTAATTTAACATTAGAAGATCTAAATTTTGAAAGTTTATAATTTAAAAACTTATCAAATGAGTAGAAATTTCGTTTCTAGGCATAGTTTGGACTGAAGATTTCAAACACAGTATTAAAATTGGGTGTTGCCATTGAAAAACAAAGTTTGGTTTGGTTTTGATTTTTAGATGCCCCCCCCCCCCCCTTAAGCAAATTTTATATACATCATTTAAAAGTAGACTTTAATTCAAATCGATTGGTACCGGTAACTTTCTTCTATTATAATTAGTTGCAGAGTTAATAGGGGTGTTTACTTTTTTCCCACGACTGTACATCTATAATTTACAGAGAGCATAAATTAGGATGTAATGAGTGTAATTGATTAACTAATTAATTTAATATATAACGATTGGGAACTCGTTAAACTCAACGGATGAAAATGTTTAAACAACTGTTAAATCAAATTCATAAAAACTTTCAAATATAATTATAATAAAAAAAACACATTATATACAGTTAGGATAATTCTTCAAACAAATATTATTTTAAACTAAAGTTACCAAACTACTTTTCCCATTAAGGCTGCTGGCCACTTGTAAAGAATATCGCGTTCCTCTCAGGGAGCAGTCCGTTCCTACTCCCCTACAAGCTGTCAAAGAGGCGTTTACCGTTAATTGCCGCGAAGTCCAGCAACCTTACCGGCTGTCTGTTGACAAAATTTATGACCCAATAAAAAGGGAAGGAGATGCTCTAGTATTTATTTTTGTTAGTTGGGAAATACTGCTTCAATTTAGAGAATGCTTTTGCAGTTTTTAAAATACACAAGATCACTCTGAACAATTTACTATCATTATTATTAGGGATTGACCGAATACCGAATAGTCGATTCGGTATTCGGCATGTAAACCGAATATTCGGCTTCGGCCGAATACTTAAAAGTATTCGACCGAATAACTGCGGATAGGTATTTTCTTAAAAGTACAAGAAATCTCTTTTATTTAGAAGCAGAATAGGCTAAATGGTGAGTTTCAAGTGCATGAGTTCAGAGTTCAGCTGCACTACAAAAAACAAGTCAAAGGCCAATTTTAATAAAGAAAAACTTTTTCCTTCCTAAAATAGTCTAGATAGAGGTAAATTCAAAACAACTGTCTACAATAGAGAGAAGAAAAGTATGGAGGATATGGCATCTTTCCCTTATCTTTTAATTTTAATTCTTTCTACATTAGTTTTTTCTTAATTTAAATTAATTTAATGCATATTTTTTTAATATGTACATCATATAGGTATGCCTATCCTATAGCTTTTATATCCATTAAGTTAAAATCCGCTCAAATTTTTTATCTTCATCGCCACAAAGTTAAATCATTATCTAAATATCAATAATTTGACAGAAAATAGTTAAATGTACAAATTGATATACTTTTTGTATCTGAGAACATTTATATTCAATATGTTTATAATTAGACTTAGACAATCAGTAAATCAGCTTAATGACAACATTGTTTCTTTTTATTTGAATGAACTTTTGTTTTCTGACAATCTGTATCCTTAATAATAACCTGTATAGTTAAATTAAAGAATTTGTGAGTAGAAAGAAGTAATTTTTTTTTGTCTAATTGGATTTAAGAATAAAAATGTAACTGAATTAAATTATTAAGAATTTAATTTTAATTAAAGTTTATTAAAAAAGGTAATACTGCATGCAAAATTGTTTATTAAAACTTTTTAAGTATTCGGTTGCCGAATACCGAATATTCGGTGTACATTTTGACCGAAGCTTCGGTATTCGGCAAAATTCCTGCTTCGGTCAATCCCTAATTATTATTATTATAGCGACTCAACCGAGAGTTTCATCAGGGAATATGTTTCAATAGAATAATTTCGACTTTTATAAATGCATAAATTTTAGTAAATATCCGATGAAAATGAATTATGACTGTTACGTAATGACTAACTTTATCTTTCATCCATGTATCAGTCACCTGCATAATTATTTAACCGGTTGTAATTGCATTGTTTCAATATCTGGCAACAGTTGGTTTTGTTTTGTTCTAGAGAAAAGTTTATGAAAATAAAGTAATGTGAAATATATACGGCTCTTCTGTCATTGAATTTAAGTTAGAAATATATTCGCTTTAACAATAAGAAATGTTATTGAGGGCAGTTTTAATAGCTTATAGATATTTTAATACTTAACTTTTAGGGATTCATTTAGTTAAGAGATTTATTTACATTGGAATCCAACATATGGCGTCCGCTGACAAGACTGGAATCTGTAAGTAGAATTTTATTTGAACTGCTCAAGTGAAAATTATTATTATTGTTGAATAAATAAAAAAAAATATTGTTGATGTTGAATAATATGGATACGTTGAAAGCAGCTAGACGACAACATCGTAGAATTTTTACTAAAGCATGTAACGAATTTGATACAAATGAAAACGATTTAACGTCTGCTGATAAAATTATGAAATTGACAATGATAGAAGAGAAAGCGAAACTTATGGTAGATGTAGAATATAGAATCAGAGATGTATTTTATAGCGAAGAAGCTAACGAAGAAACAATAGACAAAGATATCGATGAATCAGAGGTTTACATCGATCGTTGGCGTGTATTACAACAGAAATTAAACGAACTTTTGGTTGTAAAAAAATGAAGATTTGAAATCTGATATTTCGGTAATTAATAAGAATGTATTGCTTCATTATCCGAAAATACAGTTACCTACTTTTAATGGTGAAATTAAAAATTGGTTGCAATTCTGGGGTCAATTTGAAAAAATTGATCAAGATACTAGCCTAGATTTTCATGACAAATTTGCGTATTTATCACAAGCCATGGAAAAAGGCAATGTAGCAGAAGAATTGATTAGAAGTTTTCCGCCTGGTGGTAATAGTTATGCCAAAGCTGTAAGTCAACTTAAATCTCGTTTTGGACGGGAAGAACTTTTAATAGAATATTATGTTAGAGATTTGTTAGGCCTTGTACTGCAGAAACAAAATCCAGAAAAACATTCTTTGCGACGATTATATGATTCATTAGAATCGAAACTGCGATCATTAGAAATTCTTGGAGTTATTAGAGACAAGTATGCTGCGATGTTATATCCGCTTGTTGAATCGTCTCTTCCAGATGATATTCTTAGAGCATGGGAAAGGTATAGAACGTCTCACAGAAGATCGTCAAATAGATGTAATGATGTGGAATCTGAACTAGATAAAAATCATGATACAGATTTAAAGAATGGCGTTGTAATTGGCTCAAAAACTGATCTAGATAATTTATTAGAGTTTCTGCAAGACGAAGTTGAAGCAGAAGAAAGAATTTCTTTGGCAAGTAAAAGTTTTGACAAAACTTTTCGATACAGAGCTGCACGCAATAATCATGAATTCGAAGAATCTCAAATATCTACTGTATCAGATTTATTAAACATTGATATGAGAAAATATACTAGAAAAAAGAATAATTTTAAACAAAAACTGTGTATTTTTTGTGACAAACGACATGCATCGGAAAAATGTTTCAAGGCAACGTCAATGTCGTATGATGTTAAGAAAGACATAATGCAAAAGAAGGGAACTTGTTTCGTGTGTTTAAAATTAAACCATCTAGCCCGAAATTGTAGAGCAAAAGCAAAATGCGTTTTATGCAGAAAAAAACACGAAACTCTAGTATGTCCAAAAGTTCCTGAAAAGTTAATCAAAACTGAAGAAGACCAGGATCCCTTAAAAGCTCTGAATAATTATTACTTCAGAAGATCTTCTTTGAGTGTTGAGCCTTCAAAAAGCAAGGTTCATCATGAGCCAGGATCACAAGTACGAGCTAGAGGAGGTTCAAGCAGAGGACGTGGTGGTTATGGTGGACCCCGTGGTGGTGATGGGTATGCTAATGGCTACGGCCGAAGATATGACAGTCCACCTTTTGGAAGTCGAGATTTTTATGACCGTGGCTACAGTTCAATGTCGCCTCGCATGAGACCATACCCTTCACCTTATGATCGTCGTAGTCCATCTATTGCGTCCATGAGAGATAAACATGCGGATCCCTATTCATCATCTTTGAGAGATCCATATTCACAAAGAACTGGCATGTCTCCTGTTTCACGTGATTTGTATGAAAGAAGCAGCAAAGCAACATTTCTTTGACACAGTTAAGGTACCGAAAAGATTTAACTTGTAATTTTAAATTGTTGAGTTGTGCATTCCCCACAACTCAAGGTGGGAGTATGTTACGTAATGACTAACTTTATCTTTCATCCATGTATCAGTCACCTGCATAATTATTTAACCGGTTGTAATTGCATTGTTTCAATATCTGGCAACAGTTGGTTTTGTTTTGTTCTAGAGAAAAGTTTATGAAAATAAAGTAATGTGAAATATATACGGCTCTTCTGTCATTGAATTTAAGTTAGAAATATATTCGCTTTAACAATAAGAAATGTTATTGAGGGCAGTTTTAATAGCTTATAGATATTTTAATACTTAACTTTTAGGGATTCATTTAGTTAAGAGATTTATTTACATTGGAATCCAACAATGACAGTAAAAAGTGATTCAATATAGTTTTCCTGGCTAAAATGATTTAGATGTTTCACCGAACTTATGTATTTAAAAAGAAGTGTTTACAGATAAAAATATTATTATAGATCATCATGTAAAGAAAATATTGACAGAGTGAAGATTTTAGTCCATGAGTTGCACATTAATTTTTCAATATAATATATTTAAACATATTCCACAAACTTATTCAACACGTTAAAATTCGATATTTTCTTGAGATTTTGGACCTATTTTTATAAACGATAATAGATACAGCCATCGGTATTTCTCATTGGGTAAGACAAAGAAAATCTTTTGTGAAATTGTCAATGCAGTAAGCCCCCTTCTCCACCTAAAAGTACCAAAAACAAAAAATAAATAAAAGTTTGTCAGAGAATTTTATCAAAATATCTCCGATTATTGAAATTATTCCATATATTGGTACCTATTTAAGTATTTATATAATTAAATTAAATGAACACACAAAATGAACATAAATTATACAAAAAATACTCCAAGTAGTGCTTTCCAATACAGCTTTATTTGACAAAATGCATAATATAAGATTTACAATAATGCTAATTAACGGCCATAAATTCGAAATGTGAAAGTTATTTAATTTAATTTTGATCATCTTTCAATAAAATTACTAACATTATTAAGAAATATTGAAAATTGCGAATTTCAATATTGCTCCCACAAAAATATCCATAACTATATTAACTGAAAGGAAAATAAAAACATAATGCAGTAGTAGACTCCCTTAAATCCACAAACGCCTAAAATCCGCACATCATAGCAGATGTAAACAATTAAACTTTCAGTTCAGACACATAGGGGCAAAATTACAGAATTTTTTAGTTTTATATCATTGCATATGTATTTTAATATATAATTCTCGATAATATAACTGAACTCGTGGTTTTTCATGAAAGAAGTATAAATTTATTTCTGAAAAAAATAAAGATATTGCTGATATCACTGGTAATAACAATATTGTTACCAAATGTATTTATGTATTAATCAAGATTTTTTTTTTTTTTTTTTTTTTTTTTTTTTTTTTTTTTTTTTTTTTAGGGTTTTGTTCATCTGACGAAACCCTATTCGTCTCGCTCCTCTGTCTGTCTGTCACAGAGCCCGTTCTCAGAAACTATACATGTTGGAGACTTGAAATTTTGCATACTTATAGATGAACACCACACATCATACGACAAATCATAAAATTTTGAAAAAGTTGTACATTTAACCCTTTGGGCTCCCACATGTGTATTTTAAACAATTCTTTCTAAGTGAGTCCCTAATTAGGTTGCAGGCGTGAAATTTTGCGTACTTATAGATGGACACCTCAGATCAAACGACAAATCATAAATTTTTGAAAAAGTCGTACATTTAACCCTTTGGGCTCCCACGTGTACATTTTAAACAGTTCTTTCTATGTCAGCCCCTAATTAGGTTGGAGGCGTGAAATTTTGCATACTTATAGCTGAATACATCACATCAAACGACAAATCATAAAATTTTGAAAAAGTCATACATTTAACCCTTTGGGCTCCCTCATGTGTATTTAAACAATTCTTTCTAAGTGAACACTAATTAGGTTGGAGGCGTGAAATTTTGCATACTTATAGCTGAATACATCACATCAAACGACAAATCATAAAATTTTGAAAAAGTCGTACATTTAACCCTTTGGGCTCCCTCATGTGTATTTAAACAATTCTTTCTAAGTGAACCCTAATTAGGTTGGAGGAGTGAAATTTTGCATACTTATAGCTGAACACCTCAGATCAAACGACAAATCATAAAATTTTGAAAAAGTCGTACATTTAACCCTTTGAGCTCCCACATGTGTATTTTAAACAATTCTTTCTATGTGAGCCTCTAATTAGGTTGGAGGCGTGAAACTTTGCATGCTTATAACTGAATACCTCACATCAAACGACAAATCATAAAATTTTCAAAAAGTCGTATATTTAACCCTTTGGGCTCCCACATGTGTATTTTAAACAGTTCTTTCTAAGTGAGTCCCTAATTAGGTTGCAGACGTGAAATTGTGCGTACTTATAGATGGACACCTCAGATCAAACGACAAATCACAAAATTTTGAAAAAGTCGTACATTAACCCTTTGAGCTCCCACATGTGCATTTTAAACAATTCTTTCTATGTGAGCCCCTAATTAGGTTGGAGGAGTGAAATTTTGCATACTTATAGCTGAATACATCACATCAAACGACAAATAATAAAATTTTGAAAAAGTACATTTAACCCTTTCGGCTCCCACATGTGTATTTTAAACAATTCTTTCTAAGTGAACCCTAATTAGGTTGGAAGCGTGAAATTTTGCATACTTATAGCTGAACGCCTCACATCAAATGTCAAAACATAAAATTTTGAAAAAGTCGTACATTTAACCCTTTGGGCTCCCACATATGTATTTTAAACAATTCTTTCTAAGTGACACCCTATTGAGGTTGGAGGTATGAAATTTTGCATACTTATAGCTTAACACCTCAGATCAAACGACAAATCATAAAATTTTGAAAAAGTCGTACATTTAACCCTTTGAGCTCCCACATGTGTATTTTAAACAATTCTTTCTATGTGAGCCTCTAATTAGGTTGGAGGTGTGAAATTTTGCATGCTTATAGATGGAGACCTCAGATCAAACTACAAATCATAAAATTTTGAAAAAGTCGTACATTTAACCCTTTGGGCTCCCACATGTGTATTTTAAACAATTCTTTCTAAGTGACACTCTATTGAGGTTGGAGGTATGAAATTTTGCATACTTATAGCTGAACACCTCAGATCACACGACAAATCATAAAATTTTGAAAAAGTCGTACATTTAACCCTTTGAGCTCCCACATGTGTATTTTAAACAATTCTTTCTATGTGAGCCTGTAATTAGGTTGGAGGCGTGAAATTTTGCGTGCTTATAGCTGAATACCTCTCATCAAACGACAAACTATAAAATTTTGAAAAAGTCGAACATTTAACCCTTTGGGCTCCCACATGTGTATTTTAAACAATTCTTTCAAAGTGAGCCCCTAATTAGGTTGGAGGAGTGAAATTTTGCATACTTATAGCTGAATACATCTTATCAAACGACAAATCATAAAATTTTGAAAAAGTACATTTAACCCTTTGGGCTCCCACGTGTGTATTTTAAACAATTCTTTCTAAGTGAACCTTAATTGGGTTGGAGGCGTGAACTTGTGCATACTTATAGCTGAACACCTCACATCAAACGGCAAATCATAAAATTTTGAAAAAGTCGTACATCTAACCTTTTGGGCTCCTACATGTGTATTTTAAACAATTCTTTCTAAGTGACACACTATTTAGGTTGGAGGCGTGAAATTTTGCCTACTTATAGCTGAACACCATCATGCGACAAATCATAAAAATTTGAAAAAGTCATACATTTAACCCTTTGGGCTCCCACATGCGTATTTTAAGCAATTCTTTCTAACTGAGCCCCTAATTAAGTTGGAGACATGAATTTTTGCATACGTATAGCTGAATACCTCACTCATACCACACAACAAATCATAAAACTTTCAAAAAGTCTTATATTATTTACTCCTCCGTGTTCTAACTTGTATATTTTAAGCAATTTTTCTAACCCCCACCCTTTTCACCTGGGGAGCACTTTTCCAACTTTTGCCGACACCCCTTTGACCATTCTTTCATATTATGCACCATAGCCTTACATATTTTAGTTCCACTTTTTACCGCCAGTGGCGCCTACTTGTCTCGGGTGCTATGGGTCCAATCCCCTCGACTAATATATTTATGGATAGTGCATGTAAAACGGAGTTTCGTTCGGATAAAAGTTTGTTTAGAATAGAGTGCGCCCCTTGTTGCGAAATGTGGAACTAACAGATTTTTCAAAAGGATAAAGTGTTTTGAAAGGAATATTAAATGAAACCCTCTGTGCGATCTGTGATCACACTTACCCACTTGTTTTTGGTTATTAAGACTGGCTTAAACCTGAAATAAAACTTCCTTACTTTATGATTTTGATGTGAATTAATAGGGTACCTTTATGAGGAAAGTTTCATCGAATAATTCAAGGAAAATGTATCTCATCTTTATTATCCATACTTAATTATACATTACAGTAGACTTCCTCAAATTCACAACCCTAAAAACCGCACATCATCGCAGATGTAAACAATGAAATTTTCAGTTCAGATGCAGGGGCAAAATTACAGAATTTTTTAGTTTTATATCATTCCATATGTATTTTGGGTACTTGTTAGCAATCCCGTCGACCAAATTACTGTCGCCAAATTGTAAGATTAAATGCCAATAATGGTTGATCGTATATGTCACATTCACTAGACTTGCACGTGTTAACGTCTTCAAGTGATTTTTATTTCGACGTTTTATTTATATTTTTCAGGGTTGGTAAAAAACCTGTTTTTTTTTTGTTTAAACCGGGTTTCTTTAATGTATTTTCCTATTACATATACATCAGGGTTGGGTTTTAGACGTCAAAAACTGGTTTTTGACATGACAAGCATCAAAAACTGGTTTAAACTGTCATAAACAGGTTTAAACCGTCAAAAAGTGTCATAAACTGGTTTAAACCATCAAAAACTGCCAAATGCATGCAACACACTAAAACATTTTAACAACAATAGGTAAACATTAAATAAGTCAATGATTTATGTGATCTTTTATTTAAATTTATTGTAATTTAATAATTAAAAAAAATTATTAATTGCCATAAAATATTTTTATTTTTTTAAATTTTCAATCAGAAGAAAATCATTTCGAACAATTAAATAATCTGGATCAATTTTACCCCCCAGCATGCTGCAGCACACAACGTGTTCACATTTATTTACACGCAAACGATTTCTGAGTTTAGAGTGTATGAAGCATTAGAAAATAGCCTGTCTCTTAATTGATACTGAACTAGTAGGACTTGATAGCAAACACATTGCTAGGTGAGCAAGTTTTGAAGCAGGCTCAAAAAGCTATTGTATTTTAATGATACCTTTCCACTAAGTAATGGGGTCCTCCCTATAGCACTGAAATAAGATGACGGGAAAGGGGATTCTTTAGCTTCATACACAATCAGTTATGGGCAGTGCCATCGCTACGACTTTTTATTGGTGGGGGAGAGAACCTCAAATTGCCAAGTCAAATTTCAGTATATGCCAACTCATTTTACAATTTTGCCAACTTACCACAGTTAGAAAATGTAATATAGTTCTTATTTGTTAAAAGTGTAATAATATTCCAAATTAGTTTTGTAATTTATGCCAAGTCTATCAGAAATAGAAAATATATTGTAGTTTTTATTAAAGTTTTAAAAGAAATTTGCCAACTAAGTTTGTAAATTTGCCAAGTGTAATAACATTCGCGAATGTTTGGGGGGGGAGGCTCCCCCCATCCCCCCCTTAGCGAGGCCCCTGGTTATGGGTAAGCATCCATAAATTCTCTCTGTAGCTCAAGCACGAGCTGAGTCAACTGATACATCGGTCAACCCTTGTCCCTCATGGTTGGGATGCAAAATATAAGCCAAACAATGGTATGGTTTCATGATTTGATCCCTTCTATTATGCACTTTTTCAATATGGGGCTTAAGTGAATTTTCTTTTAAAAGACCGAGCCAATTTTGTTCAGTTTTAAAATCAAAAATATATTTTTATATATTTAAAAGAAAGCTGTTTAAAAACAATTTTGACTTTAAGCTGTTTTTTTTTGTTATTACTTCTCTTATTTTGTAAATGTTTAAGATTAATAATCCAATTTCAATTTTGAATGGAATGGTTATTGCTTAGACTAGAATAACATTCATGCACATTATCTTGTTATATATACAAAAAAATCTGCACTTTTCTAAGTTTTTATTTCTTATAAAAAAAAGAAAAAAAAAACCTAGCTAATGCTTTAAGCTCTCAAAAGTGAGAGAAATTAAAACGATTTTAAGTACCATATTTTATGGAAGAAACGCCGTGGCGTTTACGGGTTTAAAAGTTAGTTTTCTTTCAAGTGCGGCGTTTACACCATGTGTGGTGTTTACGATTTTTTTTTTTACGATAGCATGTAAAATTGGGATAAAATAAAAATTCCTTTAGACTGTTTTCAAGTCCCCTGCCCAACAACTTTCTGACTTTGCTGATAATGAAAACTGTGACATTTCTGATGATGTTAGCGAACCATACAGCGGGGACGAAGAAAATTTACAACTCATCCATTCTGATATTAAAGGCTCAGATTTTTGAGGGTTTCGAATAGAAACTAAAGATCGCCTAAAGTAGATACGACACACTCATAAAAAGCGTGCCAAGTTGTGCCGACCACTTAAAAAAAACATGGAACGCCTAAGGAGAGGGTCTGAGTCCTGCGCTCTGGGTGGTTTAAATACCAACTGACGCCTCCTTAATTTAAAAATAACATAAAAATATTTTAAACATAATTTAAATATTTTAAATAAAATCTTTGACATCTTAAGATATTAAAAATGAGGCACCCTACACTTACACTATTCAGAAAACTTTGATTAAAGTTAGGTCAATGTAACGCTGTCGACAGAAGTAGCATTACCATGGGTGCAGCGTTTACAACAGGTGCGGCGATTACGATATTTTTAATCTTATTCAGGCCAGTTTTCAGTAGTGCGGCGCTTACGACGGGTGCGGCGTTTCTTCCATAAAATGCAGTAAGAGAAAAATTTACAGCTCAGGTGAGCTTAATGTCTACTTTTTAGAAAAACACAATTTTACGAAAAAAAATTAAATGAAAGTTTTACCCTGTTAAAAAATTGCACTTAACAATAATACTTAACTATGTACTAATTATTGATATACAGTAATGAGAATTTAAAATATCACATGTAATGTTGTAATGTGTGACATTTAATGTGAATTTTTACAGATCAATAGTATTTTAGGTTTTTGACGAGGTTTTTGACAGACGGTTTTTGACATGACCGTTTAAACCATGGTTTAAACCATCATAAACCATCACATGTCAAAAACTTGCCAACCCTGATATACATGCATATTTATTGATAAAAATAAACATTGTTGAATATATAAGTAATATAACTTCATTTAAAAATAATTTAAATTAAATAATTATAATAATTATGTAGAAAATTGAAATAATTTAAACATTTTTAGTAAAAGCTATGTCTTATGTTCCATGAATAAAATGCTCTACATAGTGAAACATTGATAGCTTGAAAATCTTAATAAAAAATCTTATGATTACTATAGTACTATAAATAAATACTGTAGACTCCCTCAAATCTGCAACCCTAAATCCACAAACGCCTAAAATCCGCACATCATCACAGATATAAACAATGAAATTTTCAGTTCAGGTGCAAGGACAAAATTACAGAATTTTTTAGTTTTATATCCTTCTGTATGTATTTTAATATGTTATTCTTGATAATATGACTGAATTCGTGGGTTTTTTTTTATGAAGCAAGTATAAATTTATTTCTGAAAAAAATCAAGATATTGCTGATATCACTGGTCATCACAATCTTTCTACCACCAAATATATTTATGTATTAATCAAGCTTTTGTGGCTATTAAGACTGACTAAGCCTGAAATAAAACTTCCTTACTTTATGATTTTGATGTGAATTAGTAGGATATCTTTATGAGGCAAGTTTCATTGAACAATTCAAGGAAAATATATCTCAACTTTATTATGCATATTTAATTATGCATTGATAACACTGATAAACAAGGTTTTTGTTTCTAACTAAGTATGCGGTGACTTTTATATTTTAGGTGGTGCTGTGAAAGAATATGCCATTAAAAAGTTTCCATCACCCACAGATTTTTAAAAAATTCAAAATCTTGAAAATCTGAATTTTGTAGTATTTATTCAACACATATACCTTATGAAATTTATCATTTGGTATTTTAGTAATAACAAACTTTTAAATAAACACTTATAAAGCTTAAAATAAATATTTAAAACACTGAAAATATGCATTGTTTATAAAGTTTCAGAAAAATGTAGAAGAATTGTTGTAAAAAGAAATGATATTAATAAGAAATTTCATACTTTATGTAGTGGTCTTATCTGTGGATGCTCTCTTATAGGCACAATCACTAGCTTCCCTAATAAGGTTCCAACAGTAATCTACGAGCGTATTAGGGGTCCACCTGCCTTGATATCGGGTTTCCATTGCAGAAATATCCTGGTGGAAGCGCTCTTCATGCTCGTCGCTCACAGTTCCCATATTTTCGGGGGGGGGAATTTAGATGAGATGCTAAAAAGTGAATTTTCAACGACATTGAACATCCTAAATCTTTGTAACTTTTTAACATGTCTTTAATTAATGTTTCATAGTTAGGACTTCGATGATTTCCTAAGAAATGTGTCACAATATTTTTAAAATCGATCCATGCTGCTTTTTCTAAATCACATAATGTATCATCAAAATTTTGTCTTTCATAAGGTGTCTAATTTGTGGGCCAACAAAAATACTAAAGGTCAAAATTAGCACTAGCCAACGGCCACAGGGCCAGTAAATGAAAAAAAGTGGCTAGTGAAAATTTGTCCATCAGCGGCCACCTTCCAGCCACTTTTTTTACAAGGAGATAATAAAATTTTCTTGCATTTCATCAAGGATTCTATTTTTTTTGGTTCCAATATATTTATATTAACATATTTATTTGGGCTATTCAGTTTTAGATTAATATTTATAGAAATTTTACTGTTTAACATTTTGAAATAAAAAAGTGGCCGCTAGTTTAAAGAAAGTGGCCACTTAAAAAATTAGTCGTACCGGCCAGTGGCCGCTAATGAAATTTCCCAATTTTGACCTATAAAAAATACCCTCCTTAATTTTTGCATAGCTTAGCGATGGAAATTGCTCTTGCATATTATTGAAATCCACGACCTTCTTTATTCATAGCTTTAACGAAATTCTTCATCAATCCCAACTTTATGTGTAAAGGTGGAAGAATAACTTTCTTTTTATCGATTAGAGGAACGTTTTGAATATTTTTTTCACCTGCAATATATTATGTGCGCTCTGGCCACTTCTTTTTGATATAATGCTCATGCTTTGCTCTGCTATCCCACTCGCATAGGAAACAGCAATATTTTGTATAACCTTGTTGCATACAAATAAAAATGGCAATTACTTTAAAATCCGCACATATATTCCAATCATGATGTCAGTAATCAATTTCATGAAGCAGTATCTTCATATTTTCATAAGACTCTTTCATTATGCAAGAATATGCTATTGGAACACACGGCAGGGCATTTCCATTATGAAGAAGCACAGCCTTCATGCTGGTCTTCGAACCATCGATGAACAATCGCGATTGTTTCGAGTTATATTGACAATTTAAAGCAGACATTAAACCACTTATATCATTACAAAAGCATAAATCACCTTTTCTTGAAAAAAATGTTGAATATTTCTTATAGCGATCTCGATAAATAGATATCTTTGTACTGTTTTTCAGGAGATTCCAACCTTGCAATCTTGATCCAAGTAATTCTGAGTTTTTCTTTGATAAATTTAAGTATGTCACATTGTCACAAGATCATTTAATTCTTCTTGAGTAATTAGGTGTGGTTCTTCATTTATGGCAGGGGGATAGTTTATATCAGGTGTAGAGGAAGTTTCAGATTCATCAATTTCCATTTCTACTGCTGCATTGTCATATGTAAAATTCTCTGGAGGTTTCGGTATTGGTAAATCATCATTATGTAATACTGGTTGCATTGCTGAATCTAAGTTCAGGTACTTAATTTTATGTTTACTTCTTGAAGAGAATCCTTTAATTTTTGTAATACAAAAGTAGCAGTCAGTTATATGATCCTTCGGCTTGCGCCATATCATGGGTATAGCAAAGGCCACACTCTTTCTTGTACCTTTCATCCACGCCCGGAGGTTTGTAGCACATCGTGTGCAACAAGAATGAGGTGCCCATTTCTTATCTTGTTCACCTACTTTACATCCAAAGTACATGTGATAGGCAGTCTTTATTAGCGGCGTGAAAGCGCATTGATGCTTTTTCAAAGTTAGCTCCCCACACACATAGAAAAAATAATCAGGTTCATTAACGCATCCTCTAGACATTTTTCACATATTTTAGAGGAAAATAGGATAATTATAACCAAAATTTAAGTAAAAAATCTTACAGAACAAAGTAATAGCAGTACACTCGCCCCGAAAGATAAGTTTCAAATGTCACGGATTTGCGTTAAAGCCAAATACTGTGGGGGTGGCTAGCGCTGTCTGTTCAAGGTCACTAACATAAAATTTATTAGGGGGACATCTGTTTCTACTCTCTTGCTGTATCTTCTATAGTTGTAATAAGAAAAAAAATGTCTGTGTGAATCAAACGCGTGTAAGAGAATAATGTAATATAATTATAATGCCTACATACTCCGAAACGTATAAATGAAATTTCTCAAAATTGGAGGGTGATAGAAAATTTTTACAAACATATTCTTTTTCAGCAGCTTGAAATCTATAAGAAACACCCAATGTATATAGAGAAACAGAAAATTCGTTAAAATTTGTTTATCAGTGTAATTATTTACTTGACCTTTACTTTCAATATAATCATTTTTTAAATTATCCAACTTTTTAGTTTAATACTTTACTTAATTATTTTACTATACTGCAAGCATTGATTATAATTTTGATTGCATTATTACATTCAAATTATTGTTTAAAAAATGTAAACAAAAAAATGACCAGAAATCTGCAAAATTCTAAAATCCGCACAACCTCTGGTCCCACACTGTGAGGATTTAAGGAAGTCTACTGTATATGGTGTAGTTTCATAAATACAATATAATTTCCCATGGCTATTCAATATCATTTCTTTGAAATACTTGCAAACTGAGATATCTGATTTTTCTGTTAAAACACTACATGAACAGGGGCGTAGCTACCGTGGAGCAGTTGGAGCAGACTGCTCCAGGCGCACGAATCCTAAGGGCGCAAAATTAGAAAAAGCGAAATAAAGATTTCTTAAAATATTTGCATATTTTTTTCATTATTAATCAGACATTATAGATGAATCTTGTTACAATCAGCGTATTTCTATGATATTTTACCTTGTGTTTAACCTCAACCATTTCGATTTAAAACATGTTTTCATACACAGTTGAAAGAAATGACTTCTATTCAGGAAGTTTTAATTTTAATTCATACCACCATATTGCAGCCTCAAGTAACTTCTCCAACACCGTTTCAGCATGCCTGATTATTTTCTGTGACTTTTCTGGAGATGACCGTTGAAGATTTTCAGATCTTAAAGTAATCAAAACTTATTTAACAGGGTTCTCATCGGTCACTTTACTGGCTACCACTATTTCAAAAAAATAATCTTTCTGGCACATTTCTATTAGAAATGTTTTAGAAATTTATCATGATGATTACTGTGCGGAAATAATGGTAGCCAAAGAATTCAGCGCTGAGAAACCTATATGTACGATATAACAGTAGTAATTTACGATAATTATTTTACGATTTGGAAAAAAAAAATAGTCCACAGGAAAATAGGAAATAAAATTGTAGAAAATTATTGACCATTTTACAGACGAAATACAAGAAAACGAAAATTTTGAAGGGTTTTTTGTTTGTTTTGTAGAAACTAAACATGCATCGATATAGATTACAAAACAATAATAAGAGCTGGATTTAAACATATTCTACATCAGCCCACGGCGACAAAATTTAGGTGGGAGGGGGGTAAGGGGAAGCAACAACTTAAATTTTGTGAGTATTGTTTTTGAGATTTTGAAAATATTGCAAATGTCAAATGCAGAATCGATAAGCTTCAAAAAGAGAGAAAAAATTAAGTACCAAATTCAGTGTTCCTTAGGGCCTGATTATAGCCTATGCAAAATTACACCACTTTTTTGTAACAGCACATTTCCGCATTAAACCTTATTTAATCGCAGAATTTTAGGATTAAATAAGGCAGATTGGCCCGCCGGGCAACCGACCTGCAGGTCTGTGAGCCTAAATCAGGTAAAGCTGCTCCCTCCCTCAGGTGAAGCTAATATAGTTTTAAAATTTGCTATAAGCATTAGATATGAAAAGTCTTAAATCACTTAATATATTTTTTTTAAATCTCTTTTTTGAAGCATTTTTTATTAATGATTTTTATTTCTCTTTGCAAGGTAGAAGAATTGATTTTTTTTTCTTGAAAGTTTCTTTGCTTCTGAGACCCATTTAAATCTTTTAAAACCTAACGTATATATTCTGTAATTTTCTGTGTGACCAATAGCGACATGGTCTGCCCCAAAAATTTTCCGCCTATCTGGTACCAAAGAGCGCGGCCTCTCTTTAAATATATATATATACGTATTTTATTTTATTTAGTTTTTTTTTTTTTTTGTAAAATCATTTATCAAGTATTTGTTTGAAATGTATAGGCTTCGTGTATTCGTACAATGCTGTGATTGTGATTTCCCCTATATATATGTGTATTATATTGATTTTTGCGCTTGATGTGCAAAAGTATTTATAAAGAATATTTTCGGCAAAGAAAACGTAATTCAAACATTATTTTTTGTTAAAAATTACATTTTAACATGAAAACGGGACTGTTTCAACATCGTCTATAAATGTGATAATCAGAACGGCGGTCAGCTATTTTGTATATACGTTAGAACAAAACTTATTGAGATCTAAAGCGCTAAGTACTATAACCGTTTAACATGTTTTCATCTTAGGGCCCTGCTCTCAACTATCAGTTGGCCCCTTTTGGACCTCCTTTTATATCTCCCTTAAAAATGGTCTGATTCACTAACTTTTTTTTTGTAACAACATCTTAGGAAAATCCAGCTACTACACGACCAACATAAAAATGTTTTAGACTTCAGCTACCACCAAATTTGAAAATTAATCCCTTCTTGGGGCCCTTGCCCAGCTACATTCCTGGTGAGACCCTGGACACCTGGGGCTTGGTACAAGGCCACTTGAAGTTTTTGTGCCCTAAATTGTTAATAAATCGCCCCTTTTAATCCGACTATCATTTTGAGGGATCTTTTTCCATTTAGTTTTTTTTTCGTTTCTACATTTCAGTTCAGACACTGCCCCCCCTAGGGTAACTTTTTGTGTGCCATGCATTTTCACCCACTAATTGTGTCACAATCTCATTGCATAACTTCAAAATTGAGCCTTGGTCTACTCTCCCCGAGCCAACACCTTCATATTTCTATTGGGATTCAAGGGCTCTTTTTTAAGCATTTCTTTGAAATTTTTTCTAATGATTAATATTTATACCCTATATTTAATTTCGACTAATTGAAAATCTAAAGCGTTAAGTACTAGGATCTTGTATCGTGTTTTCATCTTAAGCTTTGTTCTCAATTATCAGTAAGCTTCTTTTGGTCCCCCTATAAAAATGGTCCGATTCACTAGGATTTTTTCCCTAACTATTTCTTAGGTCCTCCAGCTACTACATGAAAAACAAAAAAATTACTCACACTTCAGCTACCACCAATTTTGGATCTTAATCGCCTTCTTAGGGTCCTTGGTGCAGTTTCTTTAAAAATTATCCGATAGTCTTGCAATTTTCTTAAGCATAGTTCTAGGGTCCTCCGGCTACTTTAGAAACCACGAAAAATTTCTTTTACTCCAGCTACCACCTTTTTCGAACATTAATCTTCTTTTAGGGCATCAACTTACGTTTACTCACTACAGCCGTGAATTAAAATTCACGCCACTGTTAAAGGTAAGTGGTTAGCTTTAGAGGGGATGGAATTTCATCCGTAAATTAAATATCACGTTAATGTTAAAGGTAATTCGTTAAATTTACAGGGGGAGGGGGCAACAAGCACCTTCCACTGCTTCGGGGTGCTTCTTTCCTCGGGTTCTAGGGGACCGATTTCAACGAGAATTGGTTAATTCAACCTAGATTACGATTCAGCTACTTTTTGTATTATGAAAGTTTGTCTTAGGCTTCAGTTACCGACATTTTCAAACATTAATGGTGCATTCTTTTCTCGGGTTCAATATGTCCGATTTCAACGGTAAATGGAAAATTAAGCTTAGCTTACTATTCAGCTACTTTCTACATTGTGAAAGTTTATCTTAGACTTCTGTTACCACCATTTTCGAACATTAACGGCGCATTCTTTTCTCGGTTGTTATGGGCTCTATTTCAACGGAAATTGGTCCATTCAACTTAGCTTACGATTGTTTTAAAGATTATAGTTCCACTGCTAGGATTCGTATTCTTATCTCGGGTTCAATGGGCTCGATTACTACGTGGTATACTCATTCAACTTGGTTTTCGATTGTCTCCAGCGTGTACGGAACACTCCTGGCATACGCTGCCTTTGGTAGCGGTGACCGAGGCCACAGGTTCGTTCTGAAAGAGGATTGTCGGGAGCACACTAGACGCTGCCGAAGGCAGTGGGCCACCCCTAAAACCAGGTTCATTTGAACTACTTTATGAATATATAAAATCATACAAACTTGAGTTTTGTTTACGTTATTATAATGGGCCTGAGCAACGCCGGGCGGTCAGCTAGTTACATATATATATATATATGGCTTTCAATTGTTCATCTTGTGACATTTGAATAATAAAAATACTACTAGATGGCAGCACCAAAATTTGTCTTTTGACGATAAGTTATAAATTTTGTCTTTTGCATCTCCTATTCAGTTGTAATTTCCTACACCAGGTGGATATTTTAGCTAAATTTTGACGATATTGTTAAATAATAATTAAGTAATTTAAATGTGCATTTTAGTTATTTTATATAATGTAATTACTTTCTATTTATTTTATTTTATATTATATTAATTGTATTTATCATGGTTTTTCAAAATGTATTAACTGCATCCTTTGGTATCAATTACTGTGATTTCTTAACTGTATTATTCACCTTAATCTTTACGATATTATGGTAGCCATGTGCGTGAGGATACATTGAAAAAAAAACTGAAATATTAATCGGTATGTTGCGTAGTATTTCTATTTTATATGCTATAAATATTTAATTTGGTTTTATTGATTTTTCCATTTCATATTATTTGATTCTATTCTGTTTTCATTTTTAATCTATTCACTTAATTATAATGGTTGTTCGGGCACAGAGAAAAATAATTTTTAGCTTTAGCTTTTTTTTCTCACAGAAAACAACCATTTTGCTTATATCATTGAATTCTGTGCCCTTGAAAACGTAATTCAATATATAAACTTTTCCATTAATTGTCGGTGTCCACTTTCTTCTTTTTTCTTCCATAATAATTCTTATAACAAATTATTTGACCTTTTTTTTTTAATACTTACAGCTTTAATTCATAATATTACGGTTTTTGATGGTGGTAGGTTATGTTTAATTAATGGTTATATATATATATGCATATATGTAACTTCCAAACATAATTGCGCAGAACTTTTTTGAGAGACAAGAGGGCGCACAAACTTTACTTGCTCCAGGGCGCTGAATATGTAGCTACGCCACTGTACATGAACAATTATTATCTTTTATTGAAAGTAAAGCTTTTAAGCTTTTTATAAAGAATTCCTGGAATGATTTGAATTTAGAAGTAGAGTCTTAAGTTTCAAGAAGTATTGTATATTGTCATTTGACACTTCTCAGAAACTGCCAGGCAAAAGGGAAAAAAAAAGGGCGACAGTAAAATAAACAGAAATACCTATTTACCAGCTTTATAGACTACTGAAAACATTGATCTTAAAATGGAAAGTAGATTTATAAAAGTTGTCAATCTTAAAAAAATTCAGAAGGTATATGTCGTATACCTGCGTATACCCTCCTCTACATCCCTGGTGAAAATTAGAAATTATTTTTATCCAATAATTTGAAACACTTAAATTATAAAAATGAGAAAATATTATATTAGATTTTTCTAAAAAACCAGTTGATTTAAACCATGCTAACCCTGCTGGTAAGAGAATAAAATAAATAATAATGCAAAACCCCAATTCCAATGTAGGAATGCAAGAAAAACAAAAGCTTACTAAACCCAATAGCCATGATACAACAAAGAAAACTCACAGCCAATCATTTGTTAGCATACAGAACAAAGAGTAACCAATGGAGAGAATTACTTATGATTATATGTCATCATTGGGGCATAATGTAATCCTTAGTAAATCTTAACTAATCAAGCAATCTAAGTAGTAAATGTATATTTTTAGCTCAAATCTGCCGTTTTGGCTATTTTTAAAAATAAAAGGCTTGAAAATGAAGAAGAAAGAAAACAAACTACTTTTTTTTTTTCCCAGCTAATTTTAGAAAAATTAGTTAGTCTGCCATGTAGATTTAAAGCTTATAAGAAAAGTTTGATTGACTAAAAATGTTTGTCACTTTACAAGTTTATTAATTCATCATTTTCTAAAGTTTTGCTTGTAGCTTCTGCATAACTTGGATTTTGCATTTTTTAATAATGTGTAAAATAAATGAAAACAGTAGGGAAAAAGAGAAAAAAAAAAAAACAAATGAAAAAAAAACCAGCATGGTTTTTTTTTTTTAAATCATTTGGTTTAAACCAGCATGGTTTAAACCAAACAACCCTGATATTTTTATTAATGTTATACTAATTTACTTGTTTTTTCGTTATTTAAAATAAAAATTATGTCAATTTGTATAATTTGGCGAGTGGTTTGACGATTTATATAATTTGGCGAAATTGGTCGGAGGGATAACTAACAAGTACCGTATTTTGATATATAATTCTTGATAATATGACTGAACTCGTGGTTTTTCATGAAGGAAGTATAATTTATTTCTGAAAAAAATAAGATATTGCTGATATCACTGGTAATCACAATCATTTTACGAAATATATTTATGTACTATTAATCAAGCTTTTTTGGTTATTAAGAGTGGCTAAACTTGAAATAAAACTTCCTTAATTTATGATTCTGATGTGAATTAATAGAGTACCTTTATGACGAAAGTTTCACTGAATAATTCAAGAACAATGTATCTCATCTTTATTATGCATATTCAATTATACTTTATTAATTATTTACTTCACTTTTACTTTTAATAATTTTTTAAATTATCTTACTTCTTATTAGGGATGCACCGAATAGTAATTTTGGCTGAATACCAAATATTCGGCCTACAGACGAACCGAATACCGAATATTCGGCTAGCCTAATAGTAACTGCTGGGCCGAATATCGAATATTTGGCTTGTCGAATACTTTTATATTTCAAAGTTTAAAGGCTTTAAAATGTTAAATTTTAAAACAGTTTTACATAATATTTAAAACAGAAACTTTCATTTTGATAATCAAGAACTTTTTTCAAGTAAAGTTTATGCTGAAAAAAAATCTGCTTTGAGTTATTTAAGAAGAGGACAGTTATAAAACTTTTTAAACAAAATTTTAAATTTCATGGCTTCTTCTGTGAATTAAAACAAATGAATAAAATTTTCTTAAATTCTAAAACAAGCATTTTAAAATCAAAGAGAAATTGTGAAAAAAATGTACAGGATCATATATTATTTGTTTGTCAGGAAGAGACTAAAGTAAAAGTAAATAAATAATACAATCTATTTAAATTTTATATTGTGGCAGCTCAGCAAGAATAACTTTTCTACCCCCTTTGATTAAGCAAGGAAGTTTTTAAAATGCATCCTAGATCGGTGTCTGGAGAGGGTAGTCATTTTCAGATATTGTAAACGTTGTTCTTAAAATCTTAGCAAGAAACAGATCATTTACTGGACAATGTTCAGGAACTTACATTTGTATATAATTCCTATGAAAATCCAGGTGATTGGTTAATTTTCTTAAATAATACTTAACAAACAGCAAATAAATAATGTAAAAAAAATCTCTTTTATTTAAATATATGATTCTGTTTCTAATTATTTTGAATATCTTTATAAGTTGACTGTTAAACATAGAAGTGGTATAAGGTTTTTAAAAATATCTTTTAAAAGTTTTTTTTAAGTATTCAGTTGGCTGAATATTTCGATATTCGGCCAAACTGAATATTCAGCAGGCCCAATAGTTTGCTATTAGGCCAAGCCGAATATTCGGTATACTGAATAGTTTGATATTCGGCCAAACCGAATATTCGGTAACAGGGCCGAATAGGCCAAATACTGAATAGATACTGAATATTCGGTGCATCCCTACTTCTTATCATTTTAGTTTATTAGTTTACTTACTTATTTTAATCTTTTACTATACTGCAAGCATTCATCATAATTTTGATTGCAATATTATATTCAAATTACTGTTTAAAAAATGTAAACAAAGCAATGACCAGAAATCTGCAAAATACTAAAATCTGCACAACCTCTGGTCCCAAGCTGTGCGGATTTGAAGAAGTCTACTCTATTAGTTATCTACTTGATCTTTACTTATAAAAATTTAATCATTTTTAAAATTATCTTACATTTTATTATTTTAGCTTATTACTTTACTTAATTATTTTACTATATTGTAAGCATTCATTATAATTTTGATTGCATTATTACTACATTCAAATTATTGTTTTAAAAATGTAATCAAAACAAAAACCCACAAAACTCTAAAATTCGCACAACCTCTTGCCCCAAGCTGTGCAGATTTGACAGAGTCTACTGTAGTTATTTCAGAAAGATTTAACGGTCTGGTGAGATTTTAAAATGTGAAAAAAGGATAAAAGAAAAGAAAGTGCTTTTGATGAAAATTGTGTTTTTCTCGCTAAATTCAATATCAGATTTATCTCTATGCTGCCAATGCCCTAATAACAAAGAAGTATTACATTTTGTACTACATGCTTATTTATGAACATATATTTTTTAATTGCTTCTCAATGTATGAATAAAATGAATAAATAATGAACTAATTATTTATGTGTGTTTGGTTGGGCTGGATTATTTATCAATATATCATCAAATATTGATATTTTTTAATTATCACAATAACAATATCCAAGTTCTGACTTTAAGAATACATCCCAATACTGATACCTAGGCTTTTACTCTAACCCCTACATCCCAAGAACATTTTTTTATACCAACCACGACTTCAAACGCCGAATATTGAGAACCATTACAGCAATATCCCCTACTTTCAATCATTTCTTTAGCGCCATCCGTTCCCCACTTCTTTCAAAGCACAGTATTATTTGGCACCAATATTGTAGTTGAAAATTTGATATTTTTTCTTCAATTGAAAACCATTTTCAATTAATTTTGAACTATTTTTCTTTATTTAATAAATTTTTACTTTTTCTTTTACACTGTGGCTCAAGTATCCCCATGAGGGGGATACATGAGCCATGGTGAAGGGATACTTCAGCCAATACTAAAAAATACGTACAAAAATAATATTTTTCTTTTTATTATTTTATAAATGTTTTACATAGTGATAAATTAAGATACACCAAGTCCTTCGAAACCAGTTGTGAAAACAAAACTAGTAAGACGATCATTTTTTGTAGTGATAATTGGTGGTCGAAGGATCATTTCAACTTGGGTTTCATCGATGATAGCAACATCCTCAGTTGGTGGTTAAGTTTAAAAAAAGTTACAGTAACAGAGGTATGCAATATTTAATCTTAAAATATTACATTTAATATTTTGGGCCTAACTCGATAAAATATTAGAGATTGTGACCAGTAAAATGAGTTTTAAAAAGTGATTTTAATAGGTATTAGTCAAAAAGTTAAATTGAAAACTATGCCTACATTTATCTAGACTAGGGATTGACCGAATACAGAATAGTCGATTCGGTATTCGGTATGTAAACCGAATATTCGGCTTCGGCCGAATACTTTTAAGTATTCGGCCGAATAATTGCGGGTAAGTATTTTCTTAGAAGTTGAAGAGTTCTCTTTTAATTAGAAGTAGAATAGGCTAAACAATGAGTTTCAATATTATGTGCATGAGTTCCGAGTTCAGTTGCACCACAAAAAACAAGTCAAAGGACATTTTTAATATAAAAAAAAAACTTTTTCTTTTCTAAAATAGCCTACATAGGGGTGAAATCAAATCATCTATCTACGATGAGGAAAAAAAAAGTAAAGAAGGTGGGCATCTTTCTCTTATAATTTAATTTTAATTATTTCTACTTTAGTTTTCTTAATTTAAATTTATTTAATGTGTATTTTCTGTAACATACACCTCAAATAAGTACGTCAGATTTCATCTCTGTATATCTAAGGTGTATATTAAAGAAAATGCATCAAATAAGTATACCCCTATGCCTTTCTCCTATAGCTTTTATAACCATTAAAATTGCTCAAATTTGTTATCTTCATCACCACAATGTTAAACTATTAATCAAAATATAAATATGTATCAATAATTTGACAGAAAATAGTTAAATGTATAAATTGATATACCTTTTGTATTTGGGAACATTCCTATTCAATACGTTTATAATTAGACAATCAGTAAATCAGCTTAATGGCAACATTGTTTCTTTTTATTTGAATGAACTTTAGTTTTTCTAACAATCCTTACCCTTAATAATAGCCCGTATAGTTTAATACTTTCATAGGTTATTTTGGGTATTGACTAGTGATAAAATAATAAAAAATAAGTGATGGGTTAATGAATTTGTGAGGGGAAAGTAGTCATTAAACTTTTTTGGTGTAATTAGATTTAAGAATAAAAACATAACTGAATTAAATTACTAAGAATTTAATTTTAATTAAAGTTTATTAAAAAAGCTAATGTATGAAAAAATGTATATTAAAAATTTTTAAGTATTCGGTTGCCGAGTACCGAATATTCGGTGTACACTTTGACCGAAGCTTCAGTATTTGGTATTCGGCAAAATTGCTGCTTCGGTCAATCCCTAATCTAGACAGACTATTTTGTTAGTCAAAATGAAAAAAAAAAGGATATTTTCATTAACAAAATATACATTTTTAAACATATGTTTTCAAATTAAGTCCTTATTGATTATTTTTTAATGAAAAAAAAAAAAAAAAAAAAAAATCTATCAGTGAACATGAAAAAGACTTATTTTTTTGTTTCACCCATATGTCTAATTTCCTAGTAGGGATGGTTGAGCATGGCTCATGTATCCCCAATCTCAGTGGCTCATTTTGTTTATCAGACTTTTACTTCGTAATGCATGCAGCTATTTGAATTATTTAAAATTCAAAATACAACTGAAATTATATACTTATTAAACCTATATGTATTGTTGCAGCTTAAAACAAAACTTTGATTATAAAAAAATATAAAAAACACTCACCTAAATATTTACTTCAGATAGGGAAAAAGCAACTATTAATCACTATCAGGGTTGTCTCGGTTTTAACCAGTGGTTTAAACTGGTTTTAACTGTCCTGGTCAAAATCAATTTTGACCATTTTGACCACTGAAATTGACTATTCAATTTATTTACTACTAATCAAATATATTTTACTAGCATACGTTAAAAACTAAGTTAACATTTGTTAAAAATGTCATAATATAAGTAACATAACACCAGCAAATACCAAATTAAAAAAGCCATAACATAAAACCAAGATACAACACAAATGTTTTAATTATTTTTTATACACCAGCTCTTTTATTTTTTTATGTAAGTTGTGTTGAATTTTAAAAATGATTACAAGTAACAAGTTTTGTAGTTGTCTCTAAACTTAGATGGTTTCATAATTTATTTTGGATTATTCCAAATTTAGAAAACAATCTTTCAATTGATGATGAGCTGGCACAACAGTTCATTAGATGTAATGTGAATTCAACAAATTTTATATTCAATGCCTTTAACCTTCTTCATTACTGCCCACCAGGCATCAGGCCCAATTATATCTTTTACACTTTCAGAAAAATAGGATTTTGGATATGGTGAGAATTCTGCTTGAAATACAATCACAAGAGGCAAAAAGGTAGGATCAATATTATTGTGTAACCACTGCCTTGCTATTTTTTGCTTTTCTTCATCAATACTTTTACTCAATTAGACAGGATTCAGCATATGAGCCAGAAAATGAACTGGGGTAACATTTTCATTAAATCGAGACTGTATCATTTTAGAATAAGTTTCAAGATCTTTTTCTTTTAGCAATCTTAACCATTTGTCGCATACATCAGATATAGTAGCATCTTCTTTTTTAAGTTTATCTAAAACAAGGGAAATAAGCTTAAGTTGATTTTATAAATGTTTTACTTCTTTGTATACATTGTTAATGATTTTAACAATGTTATCAATATTATCTTCTCTTCATGCTATCTGCAATTTTTCATTTCAATAACATGCTTCGTTATTGAATTAACTTTGTTTGTTTGTAATATCTTGTCCTACAAGATTCAAGTAATGTGCAGCACATCCATAAGAAATAAACAGTTTGTCTCTATATGCATTTTGAAAATCTTCTCTCATGCATTTCATCTTGTTTTCATTGTCACTTACAAAACTTCTTACTTTACAAGTAAATTTGTTTTCTACCTCTTCTTTAGCATCAGCTGCTAGTTTTAAACAATACTGGGCAGATTTCTTAGATGCCCCTCTATCAACAGCTGAAAGGAAGAATGATTTTTCTCCCTGTTGATACACTATTGACAATGATAGGGCAATTATGGATCTAACTTTCTTATTGTATTGCACAAACATATTTTACTAATGAGCCTCCTTAACTTATCAGTGTAAACTACCTGTTACTTTTATTACTTATTAAGTTACTTTTAATTGCAAAGAAAAAATAATTATTAAAATTAAGACCATTTTTAACCATTTCTGACCACTTTTGGACGGTTAAAACCACTTTTATCCAGTGTCCTGGTCAAAATCAATTTTGACCGGTTAAAATTACAACCCTGAACTTTCAAAATGGTTCCAAGATATGTGATTTTTATTTTACATGTGCAGAACTATAAATATATTGTCACGTTGCTAATTTTAGAAAGAAAAATTAACCTACTGTAGAGAAAATAGGGGTGGCTCAAGTATCCCCACTCTCCCCTATTGTGTTATTTTGGAGGTAAAAGGGGAAATAAAGAGGAATTAGATTAATAAAAAATTAATTTATATTGTATTTCAAATAATAATAGTGGATCACTGTGCCCCAGATGGTAGACCAGTGTGCGCCTTATGAACATATACATTTTTTTTTTTTTAAATGCATTTAAAACTATCTTCTGAAAAAATTCTGAGGCATCTAAAAATGTATAAGGAATGTTCGAAAATATTTTCAGGCAGACTGGACTTTCCATGAAAGAGAAAAAAAATGTAAAATGCAAAAGTGGGCCATTATGCCCCAGTCTCCTCTCTCTCTCTATTTTTTTTTAGCCCAAGTCAGGTTTAAACAAATATATTCAAGGGCTTTGTTGCCATCTGCTACATAGACGTACTGTTTAAAAAAGCTTGTTTGTATATTAACATTAGACTATAATCAATATCGCATTCCGATATTGTCCTCTATCTGTACCAAACCAGAAATCACAATTCCAAGCTGTCCCTAACAAAAGCTATGCTGATTATGGAAAAATAAATCATTTTAAGAATATATAGTATTCAAAGCCGTACTTACCTACTTAAACAGACTTTCTATACTTCTTTCTTTTTATTCTACCCTTTGAGTTTTATTTTGATGAGAAAAAAATAATTACAAAATCAAGTCTAGTATTACTAGTCGTAGGTAATAATAATTGTATCAGACTATAAATTTGTAACGATCGTCAGTGAAGAAAATCATCAGCTTAGAATAGATTCATAGAATTAACCTAATAAATAAACAATATTTAATCGGAGACAAATCTCGAAATTTTCATGTTTTCACGTACACTTCAATAGTTCGAGACAAAACAAGTGGATATTTTGGCAAAGACTTCTAACGAGCGACTAGCGTGATGCTCATTGGTTGAAAAGAGAAGTATTTTTGTGAAATTTACAACCTATGCTACTTAAGTGTCTTATTGGCGGCAATCGGTGCATTTCAATTGGGGTTTTTTTTTTTCTTTTTTTAATAGTGTCTTTATCCTTTGTTGGAAAATCGACTGTGGATTTTGACTATATTAAATAAGAGATCATTTTGTTTTGTCATAATCGAGAAAATCAGCAACCTCTTCCTGCGACCTGCGAGAGTGGGAAACGTCTCAAACCGATTTTTTCTCGCCGTAAGAACCGCTATTTTGCCTACGTACATGTTGAGTTTAGCAGCACTTTTACATTTTTTTCTGCGTTCATTTTGAGACAGTGGTTTTAAACAATATGTTGTCAAGAATTTGTATTTATCAGTTTCTATTTTAATCGTACATCCATGTTAAAAACTCCTACATTCAGCTGGAGCAAGGCCTCCTTATCATAATAATATGATAAGGGAGTCTTGAGCTGGAGATTGCTTTTTGAACGTAGCAAAAATCCCCAGATGTCGCCACCAATCCAATTGATAGGTTTGATTTACTTTTTAGGATCGCTATAATTTTATATTGTTGTACGCTTTTAAAATCCACGACTATTATCAAGTTTTCGTCTCATCAAAATCAAACACTTTTGTCAGAGAATAAAATAAAGATTTGCATTCACGTTCAGAAAAGAGAAAGTCTTGTAAGTACAATTTTGAAATGCTGTATATATAGGGTAGATGTTCCGGTAATGGACACCCCTCAATGTTTTTGGTTCATAAAAGATAATTAATGAATATTTAGCTTTAATTATTTTTATTATAATTCCCCCTTGCATGTTTTATAGAACTGGGTTATTGTTGACACTTTTAATCAAACCAATCAGGAAGTAGAAAATAATGTTTCAAAGTTTGGCTGTTTTTCTGTGAAAATTTTAATTAGGAGGCTAAGAGCTGGGGCTTCCTTCGTTTAATTAATTTACATATTATTTATTTTCTTTCAAAATTTGAATGTTTTTGTTTGAGTAGCAGTAGAAAACTTAGAAATTTATATATTAATGGCCATTTACAAAACTTCATTTATTTTTAAGGTTTTAAGAGCGGGTGTCCATTACTGGGATGGTCATTTTCCAGTAATGGACACCCCATGTAGATATTGCTAAAAATGCAATTTCAGTAATATTTATAGGTGCATAATATATTTTGGCTTAACTGCAAACCTAAATAATCAAATTTAATTTTTAAATTATACACCAAAATGTAATAACACCAAAACTTTTATAAATAGCCGCTTTTAAGTTATTTTATCTGATTAATAATTTTCCAATCTTTTATTCCTTTTTTAATGTATATATGCTTTGCATATTTTATAATATGGCAATCAAACCAGCTAGGAAGCTGAAAATATTGTTTAAGAGTACAGTCAAAGAGGGGCTCATAGGGCTTACTCCCTTTCCGTTTGAATGAAAACAATTAAGTATAGAAGCTATTAAAAAATCTATTTTCTGTCTTAAATGTTTCCTTATTCACCTCTGACAAAAAGAAAATAAAAGTGTACTACTATTAATGAAAATTATAGGTAATATTCATGAAGCTAGTAAATCTGCAGATCAGTGGCCTCAAACATCAGTTCTACAGTTTTATTTTTAAATTATTTTATTTAGTATTTAAAATATTCAACTCACAATATCATTTCTTTCATATTTGTAATATTAATTATTAATAAATGATATATCAAGTAGTCTCTGGAAGATTATTGTTAAAAATAATTAGACAAAACTAAACACTAATATTCCAAAACTTTTTTTAATTTACCTTTTAAATTCCCCACTCTTTCAATAATTTGTTAGCTGTAATTGCTTGATATTTAGTATTTTAAACTATCCATCTAAAATAATTAAAACATCGATCTCCTGATAATTATACAATAATTGATGCAAACAGTAAATGATTATCACAAATATTTTATTAATTACTGGTATCCTAATTGTTAAATTTATTTGAAAATAACTAATTTGTTTCATTTACGTATTCATTAAATTCTGATTCTAAATACAGTCATAAAAACAATTATATTTATTACTTTTTATGGGGTGTCCATTACTGGAACAGAGGGTGTTTTGATATATTTCTGTTATTTAAAATTAAATTTCGATTCATATTGGAAAATGAGACTATAAGAATGGTTAAATATTGTTGATAGATTAATATAATATTTAAAAAACCGGAATATAATAATTATAACTACAGTAGACCCCCTCAAATCCGCAACCTTAAAATCCACATCATCGCAGATAATAACTTTAAGTTCATCTTTCAATGAAACTTTCAGTTGAGATATAAGGGCAAAATTATAGAATTTTTTAGTTTTATATCATTATGTAAGTATCTTAATATGTAATTCTCGATAATATGACTGAAATCGTGGTTTTTCTTGGAGGAAGCATGAATTTATTTCTGGAAAAAATCAAGATATTGCTGATATCACTGGTAATCGCAATCTTTTTACCAAATATATTTATGTATTAATCAAGCTTTTTTGGTTATTAAGATTGGCTAAACATGAAATAAAATTTCCTTACTTTATGATTTTGATGTGTACCTTTATGAGGAGAGTTTCATTGACAAATTCAAGGAAATGTATCTTTATTATGCATTTGTAATTACTAATTATTTACTTGACCCTTGCTTTTAATAATTTAATCCTTTTTAAAATTATCTTTTTATCATTTTAGTTTATTACTTAATTATTTTAATATTTTACTATATTGCAAGAATTCATTATAATTTTGATTGTGTTATTACAAACAAATTATTATTTAAAAAATGTAAACAAAGCAATGACCAGAAATCTGCAAAATTCTTAAATCCACACAACCTCTGGTCCCAATCTATGCGGATTTGAGAGAGTCTACTGTATTATGTTATGTTAAATCATTTCTTTTCGCAACCATTTTAACAATAATATATATAGTTTCTATTTCTTTTTCTAAGGGCGAAACTGCATTTCATGCTTGCAATGCTATATTAGTATATTATTTTATGTTAAATCATTTCTTTCCACAACCATTTTAACAATAATATAATACAGTTTCTATTTTTTTTTTTTTTTTTCTAGGGGCCAAACTGCATTTCATGGTTTGCAGTTTTATGTTATATCATATTATGTCATGTTAAATCATTTCTTTTCACAACCATTTCAACAATAATACAGTATAGTTTCCATTTTGATGCGTTAAGGGCAGGGGGGGGGGGGGGATGTTCATATTAAACACTTTATATCTGTGTTAATAGCTAAAACAAAATAAAAACTGGCCTTCTATAAAACTGTAAAGCCTGATTAAACTACAATATTTGGATACTAGAAAAATGTTTAGGAACATATAAGGAAGGAGAAATATTGTGCAATAAAAAAAATTGCATATTAAAAGAAAACATGAAAATAGAATTTTATCTTCCAATATTTATTTTAGACAATCTTACAACAATTACTTTTAAGAATTGAAACCAAGATATTTTGTTTTAAAATTAGGGATGGGACGAATAGTGATTTGACCAAATACCGAATATTCGGCCAAATTTTGGGCCAAATACCAACTTTTTTCCAATAAAGAAAATAACTTTTAATTACATATAATTTAAAAAATAGGAACTCATTAATCATTTCTACTCTTAAAGGTACTTTTAACTTCATTTTTTAATTTGATAAACTTATTTTAGTACAAAAAATTACAAAATTGCATTATATCCTTTTATTCTACGGTATAACAAATTGATTTTCACTAAGTAAGGATGGTAAATTATTTCCATTAAAATAAAAAAGAATTTACTTTACTTTTACTATTAAATGATACTTTTATCTTTTCTTGCATTCAAAATCAATAATGTTCTTACACTCTCTCCCTCATAACCAGGGTTGGGTTTTTGACGACGAAAACTGGTTTTTGACATGACAGTGGTAAAAACCATGTTTTTACCGGTTTATTCCGTCAAAAACCTATCATTTGCGATTTTCCTCCAATTTATAGTGTAAGTGTAGCATACAATACATTTCTAGATTAATTTTTCCTTGTTGTTTTTGTTATTATTATTCACAATTACTTTATTAAATTTATTTAAAAGAAGAGCATTTCCTAAATGGGAAAAATTTTTAAATACAAGAGTAAAAGGAAAGAACAATATTTGTCATAATCTCCACTAATATAGATTCTACTAACTGCAATGAAAATTAATATTATATGATAATAAAAGGTTATTATAATTATTAAATAACATTCTACATACATTTTTAATAAAATACATTAAAATTATTTTAGAGATGCAAAAATACTGTTATATGGTATGACAATAGATGTCAAGCATGGTCTGTGGCCATTGAATAAATTTGAATAGTCTTAGATATAATATTTGCAAATGCATATCTTATGTATTTCATAAATGCAATTAT
Organism: Maratus speciosus; assembly: GCA_963932465.1. Taxonomy (NCBI): domain Eukaryota; kingdom Metazoa; phylum Arthropoda; class Arachnida; order Araneae; family Salticidae; genus Maratus; species Maratus speciosus. Next base: position 891,890 of record CAWVRF010000005.1, read on the forward strand.
TGTGATTTTTCACTTCAATAAGCAGAATCTTAAAATTTTAAATTAATAATATTTTTATACAAACATGTAGGACCTGATTTTAGGTGAAAGCTCTTAGACTTAAAATTTAACACATAACAAAACAATATTTAAGAAAAATCAGAGTATAATGTCCTGTTCCTGTATACATTTTATTAAAATTATTTAGGCATTATTTAAAGTGAATTGAAAGAAATAACACATTGCATATTTTTGTTACATACATATGACTGTATGAGTAAAAATCTTTTACCGTTAAAATTATTCTTAAATTATTATTAAATTTAGAGAGATTCTTAAATGTTTTATTTATTTTTTAATGCAGTTAACTTTTTAATTAATGGATCTACATTTCTGCTTTAAAGTAATATTTAATTATTTATTTATTTTAAGGCAATGATTAAATTACTTAACAAATAATAAATTACTAAACAAAAATATATAGTGAAAAATTGAGTTTTCACATGGTTTAAAATTTAATATGGATTTTCAATTTTAATCTCTACAAGACTTAACTTTGAAGAACAAGTCTTATTCCTTTCTCCCAAAAGATGTATGTAATTCTCAACTATTAAAACATATTTTATTTCATTTATTTATTTATATAAATCAAGTTTTGCTATATAGAAATAAAAATAATCAATGAACAATTTTGATTTAACACTTTAAGAAATCTTACTTCTGAGGAAATTTCTGAGAAAGCTATTTAGTTTTAAAGAGTAATAAATTCTGCCGAAATATACACATTTTTTAATCTTACACTTATGGGTTATAAAATTTCTTTAAAAAAATCTAATTTTTACAGTATATGCCAAATAGCTTAAGATTATTATAGAGATCTGCTAACAGAGATATATATGTATAGATAAATATACTTCAGTATTTTCGATATTGAATATTTCATGTAAAACAACATAATACTAAAGATAGAATGAAAAAAGATAATGTAAAAACAAACTACTACTAAAAAATGGGTTTTTGACAGTTTTCGACCTTTTTGACAAAGAGGTTTTTGACATGATGGTAAAAACCGTCATCCGTCAAAAACTTGCCAACCCTGCTCATAACTCATAAGGAGATATTTTCTGAAATAACCTTTAATCAAGTAAATTTTATCATTGAGAATTTGTGTCCCTAACTATAAAAAATTTTGTAAAATGAGTCTGATCTGAAATCAGTTTCCAAGCCAAGGGGACAAGGGACCTTAAAATAATTTTTTTTATTTTTTGCAAATTTCACCTTAAATATTATTCAAGGGTACATTATATGCATTATGCCATGCATTTATCACAAAAAAAATTAAAAAAAAAAATTATTTTTGACAAAAAAAATGGAATTTTACGCGTCGCCTTAGAAATCTTCAAAATACCCCCTGCGTCTTCCATATCAATGAAAATCCCCAATACTTTTTATAAAAGTTTGGTTTATATATATAAACAAAATAGAGCATCGAATTTTATATATTTCAATTTAAAGGTAAAAAAAAAAAAAATTGAAAATTTTTGAAATTTTTTCGAAAAAATTTCAAAATTTCAAAGTTTTTCAATTTTTTCTTTATTTTTTGTAAATTTCCTCCTAAATATTATTTAAAGGTACATTATATGCATTATGGCATGCATTTATCACAAAAAAATGTAAAAAAAAATTTATTTTTGAGAAAAAAATGGAATTTTACGCGTCGTCTTGGAAATATTCGAAATACCCCCTGCACGTCCCATATCAATGAAAATCCCCAATATTTTTTATAAAAGTTTGATTTATATATATAAATAAAATAGAGCATCGAATTTTATATATTTGAATTTAAAGATAAAAAAAAAAATAAAAATTTTGAAATTTTTTCGAAAAAATTTCAAAAATTTTCATTTTTTTTAATTTTTTGTAAATTTTATCTAAAATATTATTCAGGGGTACATTATATGCATTATGGCATGCATTTAGCACAAAAAAAAAAAATAAAAAAAAAATTTATTTTTGAGAAAAAAATGGAATTTTACGCGTCGTCTTAGAAATCTTCAAAATGCCCCCTGCGCATCCCATGTCAATGAAAATCCCCAATATTTTTTATAAAAGTCTGTTTTATATATATACATAAAATAGAGCATCAAGTTTTATATATTTGAATTTTAAAGTTTAAAAAAAATTGAAAAATTGAAAATTTTTGAAATTTTTTCGAAAAAATTTCAAAATTTTTAATTATTTTTCTTTTTTACCTTTAAATTCAAATATTTAAAATTCAATGCTCTATTTTATTTATATATATAAATCAAACTTGTATAAAAAATATTGGGGATTTTCATAGAATACATGGGTATTTCCACGAGCACTTGTCGTGTAAGTCACATACTATGCTTGTTGGCCACCGTTATTTTATAAAAGTTTGCTTCGCCTTTTTCAATTAATGAGATGGCTCCCATAAAATAAGTCACATTTTTCCGTTCTAAAATACTGGTAGCCAAAATCATAATATGTGACTTACACGACAAGTGCTCGTGGAAATGCCCACATATATTAACAAAATCTTTAACATTTGAAACAGCACATACAATATTCCACTTATTCAACAAGCACTAAAAGCATGAACAGAAGCTGAAAATAACATGCATGAAGGAAGATGTAAATCAGAAAATATATACACTCCCAGGTCCTTAAGCCAAGCTGCAAACTGAGGATCTAGTGTTCTCATTTGTGTTCCTTTTCCTATTGGACTGAGAGGCGGCTACATAAACAATGACCTCATCTAGTTGACGGCTGAAATTCCAGAATTAGTTAAAAATTTATTTGCATATTAAAATGCAACTGGTCTGCCAAGTCATATCTTGGTGTAAACCACCTGGAGACCCGATTTTAGTGGTTGACTATTAGGTGTACCATTGGGTTTACCTGCTCCCAGTCCTCCATGTTTTCATACTTTTCTGTATGGTAAAACCCAAGGATAAACTTACCCAGGACTCGAAATGTACCGGAGCAAACCGGAACGATGTTCCGGTTCGTGGAATTATTAAAAAAATATTATTACAGTTTCATACATTATAGCTTGCTATGCTCTCTGTAACGTTTTTTCTAATTATTTAGAATCTTGAATACATTTTTTTAAATTGGTTTTTCTGCAGTTAAAATATAAATTTGCTATAAAGTAAAGTCCCGATTATCCGAGTTAATAGGGACCAAGCTCACCTCAGATAAGCAAAAAACTCGTATAAATCGGATTTACACAAATCGTCACCCACTAAAGGAGATGAAATATAAATTTTCACTTAATTCAATCATTTTTATGGTACTAGTACATTTCTTTGATGTATATTTCCGTTACTTTTAAGAAATATCGGGAATGAAATTGTTTTTTTCAATCGAACTTATACTTTTCAAATGGATCATTTTCTTCTGGTGGACTGATGGCTTCCATTATTATGAAACAGCCATTATAAATGAAGTGTTAGGTGAAGATGAAAGAGCAGCCGTAAAAAGTTTTCTTACGTACATGGCCATGTACGTCTGATTCTGACCAAAAAATCAGAGTTCTAACTTTTTACGGCTGCTCTTTCATCTTCACCTAACACTTCATTTATAATTGGAAGCAAGAGTCCATCAGAAGAAAATAACTAAGTGAAAGCGGAAACTCGATTAATCCGGACTCGGATAATCGGGACTTTGTACTTTCAAAAAAAGAAAAAAAAAAAAGCCGACAATAATTTTGAAAGAGCATTCCGGTTCGTGGATTTTTCCATTTCGAGCCCTGAACTTACCGATCACCACTAAAACAGAGTCTGCAGGTGGTTACCATCAAGATAGGACTTGGCAGACCAGCTGCATTTTAATATGCTAATTGAGTTCTGGCTAATCCCTGGAATTACTGTTGTCAACTTGATGAGGTGATGATCTGTGCAGCTGCTTCCAGGTCTACATGCTTTCATTAAAATTTAGGGTGTAAAAAAATCATAAAAAAAATCTGATTTTTTTTATTTAAATCGGATTTTTATGATTTTTTCCCCAGTGTTAAAAAACTGAATAGATACCAAGAATTTTAGGTTTCCAAAACAATTAACCCTTTAATTGCTAATACAATCTATGTTTTTACACTTTAATTAATAAAATTTAATAATTAGTTAGTAATTAAAGAAATTATAAAAACTGCAAATTAGTAGTTCCATTAGTTAGTAGACTACAATAAAGTTATACACATTAATATCTTGTAATAATTATGTAAAAGTATATTAAACACTAGTGATATTTACATTTATTAAAATTATCATTGTAACTACATTTAATATAAAATTTTAACACTACTTAAAATTAATAATTATTAAACAATTAATTTCTAATTAGGAATATAAAATATACATTTTTATGCTTTTAATTACTAAAATGATAATTTATAATTTAGTATTTATTCTAGAAGGAAAAGAGACAGGATGCTAGTTCCAAAAAAGGACACTGTATTAGTAATGTGTTTAGTAATAATAATAATAAAAGTACAGTGAAACCTCCCTGCGCGACCACCTCCCTGAACGACTATTTTTTCATGGAACGAAATTTATTCCCATAGGCTCAATACTAATTTTACCTCCATTAAGAGACCATCCCAGTTGAACTCCCTCCATGAGCAACCCATTTCTTTGAAGAAAATGAAACAAATTCTGTTTTTTCCTGGTCGCTCGAAGAAGGTTTTATTAGAATAATAATTCCGGAGAGAGCATTATTCATCAAACGTCTAAACTAAGTTTAGAATTTTATTTTATTTCCGTAACTTTTGAGTGTTTAAACCCCTTTGGGCCTTTTTAGGCAATAAATTTAACTCTGATGACAAATTAAGAATGACGGTGCTATGCTTATTTTATATAAAAGAATGAATAATTTTATTCCTTAAAGGAAATGCTTTTTATGCCTTTACAAACTTACTGTACTTAATGTTTTACAAGAATCAGAAATTAAGCTTAGAAACAATTATTTAAAGCTTTTTTTTTTTTAATTTATTCATAAGGCAAAATACCTGTAGAAACTTTCCAAATTATATTAATCTTAGATTTTAATAATTTTATGTAATTTAAAACATTTAAAAATTTTTTTATTTTAATTAATGATTTTTAAAAAAAATCAGTTGATTAAAATCACGATTTAATCGCTGATTTAAATCAACTGATTAAAATCGTTGACACCCTATTAAAATTTAAACATTTTTCGATGTTTTAGGGTCATTTACATTGTCGGGTTATCGTTATAGATGTGGTGTCCAGGTGTTAACTCATAAGACCCAACTAATCAGTGGCGACGTAAACAACCATTGAACATGCTGATTGGTTGAGAAACCTGTGACTCGAAGACCTGGGTAGATGGTTACATCATATTGTAAACACAACAGGGTGATTCCGTGGAGAGTGTCACACACGTAACGCAGGCTTTAATTTGCATTTATTCAATTATTTATTATATTTTAATGTTAATTCTGATTTTAAGTGGTATGGTAAATAAGTTATTACTATATTTTTAAATTTAAATGTGTGGCAATAAAACTCACAGAAATATATCATTTAATTTCATTACTCAAAATGTGCTTTTTTCTGAAGTAGGAAAAAAGCACATTTTGAGTAATGAAATTAAATTATATACTCCTGTGAGTTTTATTGCCACACATTTAAATTAAAAAATATGGTAATAACTTATTTACCATACCACTTAAAATCAGAATTAACATTGAAATTTAATAAATAATTGAATAAATGCAAATTAAAGCCTGCGTTACGTGTGTGACACTCTGCACGGAATCGCCCAACATGAAAGGACATACAAGTATACACTTGTGTGAATATATATCATTTGCTTTTAATATTTTTATGCACTAACAGTTCAAGTATTGCTTATAATAATTACAGAATAAAAAACAGAAAAAAGTTTCAAGTTTAAAAAATTCACGCTAATTTTGAAGTCCCTATAATCGGGTGACAAAGGACCATTGCTACATTGACTCCTAATTTAATAAGGCCTTAATTACTAAAGTAAAATCATGTTCTCTAACACAATTTTTCAATTTCATAAAATGTTGAGAGTGGCAGTTAAAATATTGTGTTTTTTTTCTTACTTGGATGGTTTTATTTAACTCATTAGTGGCAATGAAATCAGATTTCATCTATATTCTAATTTTTCTATTTTAATCTACATGAAGAACAGATCAGTTATGCAGAGAAAAGTTGAAAACGTCTTTTCTTTATCAAATGTATCCTTAACTAATAAAACATTTTTTTACAGGGAAATTACCTACTATAGTTCATCTGTTTTTAGAAAATATGAATTAAAGTTGTGGCTATTAAAAATTCGATAAAAGTTTTCTTGTTTGCAGTTCAAAGAACTCATATTAAGACTCCTGTCCCTGCAGGCGAAGACACTCGCGAGCGAATGCTAAATCTATGGGGAGGTTATTTTCGAATATCTCGTTTGCATTTCGATATTTTTAATTTTTTTTCATCGGATTGTTGGGACTGGATTGCTGCGGTAGATCTTTACATCGCTCCTTTTTTACTTTATTGATTTTGGTTACAGATATTTTTTATAAAGTTACTTTCACTTTCGAAACCGGTTCCGAAAATAAAAGCACCGTTCTAAAAAAGATCTGTATCCAAAATCAAAAAAGTAAAAAGGGAGCAATGTAGAGATGTACTCAGCTATCCAATGCCAAAGAGATTATTTAAAAATAGCGAAATGCAAACGAGGTATTAGAAAATAACCTCCCCATAGGTTTAGCATTAGCTCGCGAGTGTCTTTACCTGCAGGGACAGGAGCATTAAGGCTGCTCGTCACTCAGTTTCCGATTTCTCCATAGTAATGTTAAGTCTATGGGCGTTTGCTGCATTCGTATATTTAAAATATCTCCTCAGGATATTAATATTTTTTATTTTTGTTTTCTGTGTGCTCTTCTTAAAGGATGTCTCTTTTTTTCTTGGTTCTCAAAATATTTCTAAAATCTATGGTTAATTTAATATTTTATGTGTTAAAAGCGGATGAACTGGGGGTAAAATTTTAACACTTCATATAAAATTAGGCATAGATTTTAGAAATATTTTGAGAACTAAGAAAAAAAAAGAGACATCCTTTAAGAAGAGCACACTGAAAACAAAAATAAAAAATATTAATATCCTGAGGAGATATTTTAAATATACGAATGCATACAATGTCCATAGACTTAACATTACCGAGGAGAATTTGAAAACTGAGTGACGAGCAGCCTTAATGCCCAAAAGCAAAAATTTGATCAGTTTAGCTTGGGAAAACCAAAATTAATTCTGATCATTTATCTCAGATGATAATCTATAAAGTTTCTTATTTTTTTCAATGGTTAATTTGCGGCTTTATAATAAAAGTACAGAAAGTAACAAACTTGGGTTGTAGCATAAATGGTAAAAAAAGACGTTGGTTTTTATGAAACCGTTATTTTTGAGGTGGGGGAGCAAATAAAAAATATTTTACCATTTTTTTAGCAAGCATGTCACTGTTTTTGAACAAATGCTACTATTTTGGCTGTTATATTCTTCATCGTAAGCTACTAAATATACTATCTACGATGACATTAGACAGTGGCAGTCCTACGCAATACCTGTGGCAACATTATGATGCCAAAAATGTCACTCTGCTTGCAGCACAAGTGCTCGACTAATGAACTTATAACAATTTTATTATTATTATAATACATGAAATTTGCAAGAGAAGTACACAGAATCATTAAAAAAGTATTGATATTTGCAAACATACAAAATACATTAACTCAATGATTTTGTATATAAATTTAGACATGGATTTCCATACAAAAAAAATTATCTGATGGGGATGCAAATATACAATATTTTAAGCATGTCACTATTTTTGTACAAACACTACTATTTTGGCTGCTGTATTTTTCATTGTAGACTACTAAAGCAACTATATTTCAAGACATTAGGTAGTGACATCTTTACGTTCTACCTGTGGAAACATGATGGTGTTAAAAATGTAACCTGGCTTGCAGCACAACTGCTTCACTAATAAACCTGTAACAAAATATATTTTTTGCTGTTATTATTCTACATCAAATTAGCAAGAGAAGTACACAGAATCATTAAAAAGTATCGATAGTCGCAAAAATGGAAAAACATGCAAAAAAAATACCTGCTCATTGATTTTTTTTTACATACATTTTACTTTGTAGATTGTTAAAAAATGAAAACGTTTGTTCAGTCATAATAGTCTTGAGAAATCCTTTTATAGAAAAGTGTTGAAAATATGTGGTTAAATTTTTGAAGCAATCCAGCGAAAGTTGTTAAAGTTATACTGCAAGTAACTTACAAACGCACGGTTCGAAGTGCTGGGTAAATTTTCCATGAAAATTGTCTCTGAAAAATTATGTTAGTGATGTTAAACATTGATGAAATAAATACATCCAAACCAATTTTCAATCTGATGTAGTTTTCTCAAAAATTTCATCATGTGACAGTCACTGACATCATGTTTCGAGGGATGTTTTGGGGGGTTCGAGGGATGATAACGTATGATATCGTAAGGGCGGGGGAGGGGGTACAAAATTACCAAAAAGTTGATAACGTTATATATGCACAGCCCCTAAACAGTGTTGTAGTCGCAAAGAAAGCAGAGAGTACACGCTAGAGTCATGAACGTCCATGACTGCTAGGGTTAACGCTATAGCTTTATTTGAGAAGCAGAGGGTATACGAAGCTTCTTAAAAAAATCCAGAAGGTATATGTCGTATACCCTTCACTACATCGCTGTTTGTAAATCTTTATTTTTTTTCTGTTATTACGATGATTTCATGCAATAAAATATTTTGAATGCATCTAGTAACTAAAATTTTGTTTATTTTTTTATCTGTTTATTGTTAAGATGTGAAACTTGATTAATTTTAATTTATTGATAGGATATAAAAATGATAAATTAATTAAAAGTCTTATTCATCTATTGCAGATAAATTGGCTTCTGAAAACAGAGAAGATCTTCAGATTTTAAGAAAGTAAGGAATGGCATTTAATAGTAGAGAAATACTTTATAAGTAGCACAAGTAAACACAATCGTTGTAAATTCCTGTTCGTGTATGGACCTCATTCAACTTCTTCAGACAACTTCATTAACATTACTCTAACTTATTTTGTTATGCAATTTTTAAATATTGAATTACAATTATAGTGGGACGTTGTTTTTTTAACCCTGTGTTTTAAAGCATTACTATTGTTTTCTGAATAGTTTTCAATTCAAATGTAACGTGGTAAGTGAAACTTCCATGTATATAATTGTACATCTTTAGAAGATTTTCAATGGAGCAATACGTCAATAAGCACTCTATTAAAAATTCATATGAGAAGCCATTTGATTGTGAAGTCTGTAATAAAAAGTTTTCTCGGAAGGGCTACTTGAATAAACATTTGCGCATCCATACAGGTGCAAAACCTTTTGTTTGCAAAGTGTGCAACAGACGTTTCTCTCAAAAGAGTAGCTTGAATACACATTTTCGCATCCATACTGATCAGAAACCTTTTCTTTGTGAAGCGTGTAACAAACGATTTTCTCTTAAGAGTAGTTTGAATACACATTTACGATTCCATACAGGTGCAAAACCCTTTGTTTGCAAAGTGTGCAACAGAAGTTTTTCTCAAAAGAGTAGCTTGAATACACATTATCGCATCCATACTAATGAGAAACCTTTTCTTTGTGAAATATGTAAGAAAGGGTTTTCTCAAAGGAGTAGCTTGAAAACACATTTACGATTCCATGCTAATGAGAAACCTTTTATTTGTGAAACCTTTTATGTGTTTTTTTCAAAGGAGTCATTTGACTTCACATTTTCTCATCCATACTAATGAAAAACCCTTTGTTTGTGAACTATGCACCAAAAGTTTTTCTCAAAAGGGTAACCTGAATACACATTTACGCGCCCATACTAATGAGAAACCTTTTGTTTGTGAAATATGCAACAAATGTTTTTCTGCGAAGTGTAACTTGAATACACATTTGCGCATCCATACTAATGAGAAACCTTTTGTTTGTGAAGTATGTAACAAACATTTTTCTCGAAGCAATAACTTGAATACACATTTGCGCATCCATACTAATTGATAGCAATTAGCAAAAGCAACAGATAATAAAAGGATGCAAAGTATTTACGCATGTAGAGCATATATACTGTGAATGTTTATCCAGAAACTTATCAATAGCGAAATCAAATAATGTAAAAATATGAAGAGTATATTGAAATAATAACTAAAAAAATTTAAATTAAATAACAACTTTATTAAATAGATTTAAGTAAAAATAAAAGACTTGATTTAAAAATACTTGACATAAGTTTTTTACTCAAGAATCTCTGCATAATGCAGGAAGTATAACTCTATTTCATAATGTTTATTTATTGGAATTAACTGGAACACCTAAAAGAAAAACTATTTCATAGTAAAAATATTTAAAAGACAGGTGTATTTCATATTACCTAAGTAGCCTCTTTCATTAATACATATATTTTTAACGGGTAAATTTTTAAAAGGAAATACTTTTTTTTTTAAATTTTACCGTATAAATATAAATGGTTAAATAAATAACGTATATTTATATGTACTATCATTTTAAATTGTAAAAGAAAAGTTTAATTGAGGTATCATATATAAAATTGGGGAACTAAAAAATTGTTGGCATTTGGAAATTATTATCTTAAATTAACATTCTTCGTTTGTATTAGTTTATACCAGGGCTTTATTTCTAACAAAAAGAGTACTGGAACCCTAATATTCTGCAGTACTAAGACAGCAGCATGATAGGTTAAGGAAAGGGTAATTTAGGCTTCAGTTTTTCGGAAGCGCTATTCCACTGGCCTCCGGATCCCTTATTTATGTGTTCCGGTGAATTCCTACCAATATTTAAATACTTACTAAAAATAGAGAAGTACTGGAGCTGAGCTCTGGTGGGGTCCTGTGCAAATTAAATCCTGGTTTATACAGTGCAGATTAAAGGCATTTGCTGATTACAGGTTTGTGTATTAGTGGTACTGTATAATATTTCTGTGTGTTAAATTCACATCTATATTTCTAGTCATTTGCTTATTTCTTTAAAGACTTTTTAGATGCCTATAGCCTAAAATATGAAAATACAAATTCTGTATCTGAATCTAGATCGATTTAGAAATTTCACAGATCTTTTGTTATTTTGATGAAAAAAAAAATGATATTTTTATTTGTTCACATAGATAATTTTTAATATGTTTAAAATCCACTTTTTGAAGTTCAAATATATTATGAAAAAATACCTGTAATCCTGCAAAAGTTTAATTTCCTGTGGAATTTGCTAATTATGTACAGTGGTGCGGGTGCAGTCATAAAACATACCAGGGAGTATATTCTAAAGGCAAAGCATATACGAGGGTGTATCCATTTTTTGCCCTCACATAGAAATAAGTGAGTGAAATTTATGAAATTGCTACATTTTATGAGTCCTTTTCTATATAGTCAGCGCACACAGTAACACATTTGTGCAACCGATATTTCAAAGAGAGGGGGGAGGATGTATTCCAGTAGGCGCGATAGTAGACCCAAAGGGGAGCATTTTTCTGACTTTTACCGACCCCCACATGTCACATTGTTGGAAAGGCCTGTGATCACTTATTCATGATATGCACCTCCCGAGCCCCTCCCCCCAAATTTGCCTTTTCTAAATTTTGAGGATATTATTCATGCCCCCCCGGGTGGCAAATTTTGGGGGGAAGGGACTCGGGAGGTGCATAGCATGAATAAGTGTTCACATGCCTTTCCAATAATATGTCACATGTGGGCGTTGGCAAAAATTAGAAAAATGACCCCCTTGGGTCTACTATCGCGCCTCTTGGAATACAACCTCTCCCTTCTTTTTAAAATATCGTTTGCACAAATGTGTTACTGTGCACGGTGACTATATAGAAAAGGACTAATACAATGTAGCAATTTCATAAATTTCACTCAATTATTTCTATGTGAGGGCAAAAACTTATTGATACACCCTCGTACACCAGAGTGTATTTGCTATAGCTAAGAAGGTGTATAATTTCTTTAAAAAATCCCAATGGTATACAGCAATTACCACTGTGTACAATCCACTACATCTCTGAATGTGTACAAACAGAGCTGTAATTAGCAGTATGCAAGACAGATATAGGGTTTGGCCACACAGGGCCTTGCGCTCACGGGAGAAGATTTTCTGTTAAATTTAATGACAAATATTAAAGTATTAGCAGAACTACACAACTTTGTCTTATTAACCATGACGGCTTTCTGTATACAATAATAATGCAATAATACAGTGATCACAATATAGGAGCATTGTGCATTCATGTCCATAAATCGTTAAAAAGAAAGTATATTATTTTGACACAATACAGTACAATCGCTTAGCTTTATAAATCAGAATGCACACTTTCTTTAGCAGAAAGCAACAGAAAAATATCATTTCTTTGACAATACAGAAAAGAATATACAAAAAATTCAACCAAATGGCAAGCATTTAGCGAAATTCTATTTTGTCTTACATTATTTTTAAATGAAAACTTAATTTTTCATTCATAAAAACTAAATCTACAACGATTGCATGAAAATGATACAATTTTCTAGACGCTTTCCATTGTGACATCAGTCACGAGGATTTCTTTAAAAAGAGAAAATTACTGATTGTAAAAAAAAAAAAAAGTTGCTATGTTTAATTTCCTATTTAATATAAATCGTCAGAAATGCTAACGTTGCACCTAAAGTATTAAAACTCTTAGCTATAAGATGCAACTGTAATAAACAAACGAAAAGGAAATAAAACATAATTGCCATTTGTGTGACATCACGCTGAAGCGTCTCATGGAAAGTAATGTCATGGTTAAGAGATTATTTATATTATTTTTTTTCCTGAATGAAATGTATGTATTATAGTTGGACGCTTGTGAAGGTACTTACATCATTTCAACCCATTTATTGTAAACTTTTTTCCTTTTTAAATATGAAAAATGTGCATTATTTGCTCTGAATGACGTCAATTTCTAATGCGAAAATATATCAAATGGGTCTGAATTTTTACTAACTTATATTAACGAAATACACATGTTATCTTTAAAAAAATAATTCTTGCACCATTTTTATAGGACGTGGCAACAGGAAATAAAAATGTAGAAAAATAAACTATTGCAGCAATTTGAAGAGAAAGGATAAAGAGTGGTTTAAAATTTTTTTGAAATTGACAGTATTTTTACTTTGGTTCTAAAACATATGTATATGAAGTTTCGTGCAAATCTATCGAAAATTGTAGATTCATTTAAGGAACACACACACACATATTGATTATTCTTTTGCATAATGTATAAATATTTTTTCTTCGTTTAGCAATTAACTTTATTTCACACAGCGTTTTTACCTGTTACGCATGCTGTGTGTTTTATTCGCTAAGCTTAGCAGTTAAAAGAATGTTGAGGCTGTTCTTTTCTCAGTATACTGTATATCTATTTTAAATGCTATCATTGGAAGTGTGGCATATTTCGAAATTAAATCATGCATATTAATGTCATTATATTCAACAGAGATCTGTTTTAGAAGAATTTGAGCCTTTTCATAGGTCCTTTCACAATGTTTTGCATAACAAAACAGTCCTCTTCACATAATTCTTTATTATACTCAACAGAGATCTTAGAAGAATTTGAGCCTATTTTAAATGCTATCATTGGAAGTGTGGCATATTTCGAAATTAAATCATGCATATTATTGTCATTATATTAAACAGAGATCTGTTTTAGAAGAATTTGAGCCTTTTCATAGGTCCTTTCACAATGTTTTGCATAACAAAACAGTCCTCTTCACATAATTCTTTATTATACTCAACAGAGATCTTAGAAGAATTTGAGCCTATTTTAAATGCTATCATTGGAAGTGTGGCATATTTCGAAATTAAATCATGCATATTATTGTCATTATATTAAACAGAGATCTGTTTTAGAAGAATTTGAGCCTTTTCATAGGTCCTTTCACAATGTTTTGCCTAACAAAACAGTCCTCTTCACATAATTCTTTATTATACTCAACAGAGATCTTAGAAGAATTTGAGCCTTTTCATGGGACCTTTCACAATATTTTGCATCATAAAATAGTCTTCACGTAATTCATTATTTTACTCCATATAGATCTGTTTTAGAAGAATTTGAGCATTTTCATAGGTCCTTTCACAATGCTTTGCATAACAAAACAGCCCTCTTCACATAATTCTTTATTTTACTCAAGAGAGATGTTAGAACAATTTGAGCCTTTTCATGAGACCTTTCACAATGTTTTGCATCATAAAATAGTCTTCACGTAATTCTTTATTTTACTCCATAGAGATCTGTTTTAGAAGAATTTGAGCCTTTTCATAGGCCTTTTCGTAATGTTTTGCAAACAAAACAGCCCTCTTCACATAATTCTTTATTATACTTAACAGAGATCTTAGAAGAATTTGAACCTTTTCATGGGACCTTTCACAATGTTTTGATCATAAAATAGTCTTCGCGTAATTCTTTATTTTACTCCATAGAGATCTGTTTTAGAAGAATTTGAGCATTTTCATAGGTCCTTTCACAATATTTTGCATAGGAAAATAACCCTCTTCACATAATTCTTTATTTTATTGAATAGAGATCTTGGAAGAATTTGAGCTTTTTCATGGGACTTTCCACAATGTTTTGCATCATAAAATAGCCCTCTCCACGTAATTCTTTATTTTACTCCATAGAGATCTGTTTTAGAAGAATTTGAGCATTTTCACATGTCCTTTTACAATGTTTTGCATAACAAAACAGCCCCTTCACATAATTCTTTATTTTACTCAAGATAGATGTTAGAACAGTTTGAGCCTTTTCATGGGACCTTTCACAATGTTTAGCATCACAATATAGCCCTCTTCATGCAATTCTTTATTTTACTCCAAATACATCTATCTGTTTTAGAAGAATTTGAGCATTTTCATAGGTCCTTTCACAATATTTTGCATAACAAAACAGCCCTCTTCACATAATTCTTTATTTTACTGAACAGAGATCTTGGAAGAATTTGAACTTTTTCATGGGACTTTTCACAATGTTTTGCATCACAAAATAGCCCTCTTCATGTAAATCTTTATTTTACTCCATAGAGATCTGTTTTATAAGAATTTGAGCATTTTCATAGGTCCTTTCACAATGTTTTGCATAACAAAACAGCCCGTTTCACCCAATTGTTTATTTTACTCAACAGATATCTTAGAAAAGTTTGAGCCTTTCATGGGACCTTTCACAATGTTTTACATCACAAAATAGCCCCCTTTAAACAATTCTTTATTTTACTCAACAGAGATCTGTTTTAGAAGAATTTAAGCCTTTTCGTATGACCTTTCACTATGTTTTGCATCTTAAAACTGCCTTCTTCACATAATTCTTTATTTTAAGGGAAGATTCTACTTTCTTGGCCTCAAATTCATGTGATTTTTTAAGATTTTTTTCTTTTCAGTTTCAGGGAAAACAGTATTATCTTTGAACTTTTTCATTATATTTATTGGCATTTCCGTTATAAATTTATATTTTTATCTGAAACAAAATAGACCTTGTGCGACGAATATTAACTTGCAGGTGAACATTGTCAACTTCAAATTGGGAGACTATTTTCTCTGGTCACAAGCACCTGAAACAAATTGGGTTTCCAAATGATAAAAAGGTATTCAATTCTCTGGAGCTTATACCAACATTTACTTTAAAAAGTTGATTTTTGATAAAATGGCGTTCATTTGAACAAAATGAAAATCATATTTTAACTTTTTTTTTAACCTTTTGCAAGCTCGAAAAAATAATTAATCTATGGAAATTATACTTTTTGGTGGCATAAGCTGCAACTTAGATTATTACTCGTTCTTAAAAAATGTATGAAGGAAATCCACTGAAGGATTCTCGAGAAAAATGGTCGCCCAGTTTGGTAAAATAGGGATGAAACCGCTTTAGGGCAGTAATCTACGCATTTTAGGTATACAAAAAAGAAAAAGAAGTAGAATCTACTTTTAGAAAAGGACTTTTCGCAAAATTTTTCCTCTCTGAAATGAACCTAACAAAAGGTGGAAAATCAACAAAGAACCTGTGTAGTGCTATTGAAAATGACAGGCTCACAAAATTTTAAGATTTTTATTTAATTATTAATTTTTAATTTTAAACAATGTTTTGTACAAATATTAAAAATCTTATAACAATAAATTGTTCAAAAGAAAAATTTTTAGCTAATGTATTTACAAAAAGTCGGAAATTGTACGTCAAACGTGGTAAATGAGGTGCGTTCGTACTATAACGACTTTTATAAATACTGAGATCTTAGTGCAATTGCCATTCCTGGGTTTATCCTTAATTTTGCCATTCCTGGGTAAAGTCCAATGCAACTAAATTATTGCATTTGATGACTACAAAATTATTCTCGGTTGATAAATCGGATGCCTAGCTTTTTTTTAAATATTTATTATATTTTTACGGTTAACACACACAAAAAAAATTGGTGCACCTTTTGATTTCTTGTTACAAGCGTCATTTTTTTTATTTTTCACGAAATTCAATTGTAATTATCAACACTGGATAAAATTTTATTTTTGTTTGGTATAATGTTATCAAGTTTTAATTTAGTTTTACATGATTAAGTGCATTTTTCTATTAATTTCTAAATTTAGCAATAATTAAAAATGCTTTACATCAGTTTTAAAGTTGCTCCAATTACTATAATCTTTGAAATTAAGAACTTCAATAATTTTAAATAAAAACAAGTATTTGTGCTTTTCTAAAAAGTAGCATACAATATTAGTGTTACTACTGATCTTATTCTCTGTTTCTAATTTTCTTATTTAATCTTATTATCTAATAAAAAGCTTTCAACTTATACAATCATAAAATAAAAGCTAAATGTCCTACCTGTTCTTTCCTTCGCATAAGAAGAAATAGCCGGGGATTGCATGCAATAAATAAGACGACATCCAAATAATAAGTCTTGAATCTTCGAAACAAGAATAGCTATATTACATTAAACATTATTGAAGACGTACACAACATGCTTAGAAACTCACAAAACAAACATTATTTACAATTCGAGTATTAAAGTTTTCTTTTAAAGTTATTTTCTTTTCAATCTACGCACATATCTAGTTTCTATACTGTTCTAAATCTCAGTCAATTCTCACAGAAAAAAAAAACAAGTTCTGTCCGCTCTTGCGCAGTAGGATCATTCGGTCTGACGTAACACACTGCAGGTGCGTTTTTGTTCTTGTTTTTTATTCAAGGGGTAAGAGGAGTTACGTGATTTCGCAACATCCTCCCACCTTGAGTTGTGATCCATGGGAGGAACTCAACAATTTAGAAGTCCAGATCGGAGTCTCAGAGGCGGTTTCACTAGTCGCCCACTTCTGGTAACCACAGGAGAGATATCTCTGTCACTGGGTTGGTTCTTCTCTAGAGTGACTAGTCTGATCGACTTCTGGAGTAGTCTTTCGTTGTTCATTATGGACATTAAAGTTCACTTTCTGTTGAATTATGTTATCTGATGGGGAATTGCTAGCTGCATCAATTTCCAAAGGAAACAGGCGTTGGAAAGGACGGAGGAAAACGCCATTTTCTGTTTGGACTTTGGCCAATCTGGCTATTTTGTCTTTTCCGGGAAATATATCAATTATTTTGGCTAAAGGCCAGTGAAGACGTCTTTTGTTGGTATCTTCCAGAAGAACGATGTCTCCTATTTGCAAAGGTTTGGAATTCTTCTTCATAGACTGTTGCCGCAGCTGTCCTAAGTACTCCGTTCTAAATCGGTTTCGCAGATCATTTCTTATTCTTTGACGATATCTTGTTCGTCTGTTAAGATTTTGGGAGTCTAATACATCTATATCTGGAACGCCGGATGTAGGCAGTTCCTGAAGGAACATCAATGGAGTTATAGGTTCAGGATCCCGATTATCTTCCGAGATGTATGTCATCGGTCTCGAATTGATAACATTTTCACAATCACAGAGTATTGTGCTCAGTTCTTCGTAATTTAATGAGGCGCGACCCAAAACTTTTCTTAAAATATCTTTCACTGTTCGCACGAGGCGTTCCCACCACCCTCCCCACCAGGGGGTTGAATTTTCATCTGATCTTCTGAATGGAGGCCAATGTACTTATAGCTTGCCAATCCACACTAGAAAGGGCTCTGTTAGTGCCAACAAAATTCTTTCCGTTATCTGAGTAAATTATATATGGTCTGCCTCGCCGTGCTATAAATCTTCTTAGGGACTGCATAAAGCATTCAGCTGATAAAGATGTTATCAACTCCAAATGTACTGCTCGATAGACAGCACAAATGAATAAAGCTATCCACACCTTTGAACCATCGGCAAGGTATAGAGGACCGGCTAAATCGACTCCCACCACTTCAAATATAGCTGCATCTCTGATTCTGTCTTCAGGTGGGATTCCTGGTTCGACCTCTGTTCTGGGTGTTTGGAATCTTTGACATTTAACACATTGTCTAATGACGTTTCTGATATACTTTCTTGATTTCAAAATCCAAAATTTTTCTCGAAGTTGAGCCATTAGTATGCTAACTCCAGCGTGATGATTTTCTAAATGTTTTTCAAAAATTAACTTCTGAACCACAGGATGTTTTGAGGGCAAAATTATTGGATAACGAAAATCTTCTTTGTCTTGTCTACAGATTATATTTGTTTTTGCTCTCAAAAGTCCGTTTTTATCTTCTAATGGTCTTAAGGCTCTTAATTTGGGATCTGTGCTTCCTGAAAAGGATTCCTTTTGTACTAATCTGAGTAGTATTTTTTCTGCTTTTTCAAATTCATCAACGGAGATGTTAGGTGATAAAATTCTTTCTTTCTTTCTTGTGTTGTTATAAAAACGATATATAAATACAATCATTCTTATGTTTTTTCTATAAGAGGAAAAATATCGATAAAAACGGTGTAAATCAGTGTCTTCATTGTCTAAAAGTGTTAGGATTGTCTTTTTCCTTTCTTTATTTATTATATCCTCATCAGGGTGTTCTTCCGGTTGTGGCCACTGATCTTCCGGTAAATACAGCCAAGCTGGTCCCTCCCACCATCGTGATTTCTCCAATTGCTCAAAGGAACATCCTCTGGATGGGAGGTCTGCCGGATTTAAATTTCCTGGTATATGTCGCCAATCTTCAACTTGGATAAGGCTTCTGATTTCTAAAACTCTATTGTGGACAAATGTACCCCAAGATTGTTCTCTTCTTATCCACCCTAAAGCTGCTGAGGAATCGCTCCATAAGATTGTCTTCTCTGGTTTTAACTGAAGATCACTCATGATAGTTTTAGCGAGTCTAGCTCCAATGAGGCACGAGAGTAGCTCCAGTCGAGGAATTGTGAGTTCTTTAATGGGCGCTACTCTACTTCTAGCATTGACTAACTGAACTTTAACTCCTTCTTGTGTTTGACATCTAAGATACACGCAAGTGGCATAGGCGTGTCTACTCGCATCGGAAAAGGTATGCAAGGAAATGTTATTTTCATTTTCGGGCGATACATTCAACCAACGTGGAACTTGAATTTCTTGTAAAAACTTAATTTGTTTTAACCAGAAGTCGAACTGTTTTCTTAAATTTTCAGGAAGTTCTTCATCCCATTTTAATTTCTGTTTCCAGGTTTCCTCAAGAATTAATTTTGGAATAAGAGTACTCCTGGCGGAGAATCCTATGGGGTCAAAAATCTTTTGGGTAACCGATAAAATTTTTCTCTTTGTGAGTGGTTCTTTCGTTTCAATTTTTTCTTCTATTTTACACATTAATCTATCTTGCTCTAAGTCTAAGTCCCAGACCAATCCCAAAACTAGTGCTAACTTTGTATTTTCTTCAGAAACATCGATCATGGCCTGAGGCAAATTTGATCGCCAACATCTTAAATTAAAATGAGCTGATGATAAAATACACTGTGATTCTGTTATAAATTTTCCAGTATCTGCGATCGATTTTAAACTAGTAACGGAATTGTCAATGTAAAATGAATCTTTCAAAATTCGTGCTGTATTTTTCCACTGTTCGGGTACTTGACTTAAAAGATGGTTTAGTGTACCCATTAATAAAAACGGGCTTGAAGTGAGTCCGAAGACTACGCGACAATGTCTATAAACTTTCAAATTATGTTTGGAGTCGAATCAGAGAAAGCGTAAAAAATCGCGATCTTTTTCTGTGATTTTTATCTGGAGAAATGCTTTTTCAATGTCTGAAGAAATACCTATTTTGTATTTACGA
This sequence comes from Maratus speciosus, assembly GCA_963932465.1. Classification (NCBI taxonomy): domain Eukaryota; kingdom Metazoa; phylum Arthropoda; class Arachnida; order Araneae; family Salticidae; genus Maratus; species Maratus speciosus. The sequence goes on from CAWVRF010000005.1 coordinate 912,160, forward strand.
AAACGATTCAAAATACTCGGAATTATTTCAATCAAATTAGGTCCCTGTGTGAGACAGTCGTTTAAAGAAGGAGAGTTTGCATTATGTGCGGAGGCATTAAAAACCGGACGCATTTTCGTCGTTTCACTATTTTCTTTAATTACTGGTCTGTGGGGTAAGAAATGTACTTTATTCTCCTTATCGTCTGAAATTTCTTCTATAATATTATTATCCTTCCACAAATTAAAAATTTCTTCATATTCTGTTTTCTTATTTGTTTTGATAAGTTTTTGTTCTGTCTTGCGCAAATGTTTCTCTGCTAATACGCGATTGCTCGCTAAAATTGAATTATCAACAATCCAGGGTAGTGTCACTTCGTAGCGGCCACTTTCATCATGTTTGACTGTTTCAAGAAAATGGTAAGTCTCTCTTGCTAAATCGTCTTTATTTTTATAATCTTCATTAGTGATACCCAAGGTATCTAAGTTCCACAGTTGTGATAAACTGGCATTTGAAGTAAATAATGACAGCTATAGAACTGACAACGAACTTTCTGAATCATTTCCATTACCCTCTGTTTTCCCCATAATTGTCCAGCCTAACTTTGTTTCAAAAGCTGTTATACCCAAATTAGGAAAATATTTTATATTATCTGTGAATAATTTTGCCGCCATGTCAGCGCCGATTAAAATGTGTACTTCTTCCGGATTGTTCTCATATAAACATAGTCGATTATTTTCACGAACATCGGTCAGATGAACTCCCCTTTTTTCTAAGATTTTTATCATTTCGCTATCGCGGCATAAATTTACTCCTGAACAAATTTTTCCTTCATCTAAAGCTTGTATTTTAAATCAGAAACTATGATCTAAATTACTGATAGTAAATTCATAGCGATTATGTTTACTCGTTTTTTCTACCCCTCTGAATAGTCCGTGTCTAATTGTTTCTGATCGAATTTTCCTTAATTTCAATTTATTTGCAGCATATCTAGTTATATAGCTATTGTGACTCCCAGTATCTATAATGATACGAATAAATTCGGAAGATTGATTATCATTACGGATCTCCACTATCAAAGTTTGTAAATAGACATTAGAAATTATATCCTGATTTGACAGCATTGGTCTCGTAACATCGCTACTCTCTGAATTATTAGATTTCCCTTTTGAATTTATTTCTTTATTACACATTATCTGGGCGTGTCTCGAATTACAAATACCGCATAAATCCTTCGATACACAGTATTTCCCAATATGTCCGCGGGATAAACAAATATAACAAAGGCCTCTCTTTCTCAGTAAATCAAGTCTTTTTTCAAACGGTAAATTACAAGTGCTAAAACATTTATTTGTCTGGTGCCTGCCAAAGCAAAATCCACAAGTAGTCTCATTTTCGCTCTGAACCAATAAATCACTCGCTGACGGTAATTTTCTATTCGGAGAATCAAATTTATTACTCTGCGTATTAAATTTATTGACTCGGGGGGGAAAGGAAGGATTTTTCCTAAATGACTATGCAACAAGATTATTTTGTGTTGATTTTTCATTTATTTCATTCAGTGATGACGCATACATTTTCTCTCTGGATATTAATTGCTTATGTAAGAACGATATTAAATATTGGACATTAATTGAGTCTCCATGCGTTTTATTAAATTCCAAAACTAGGTCTCTCGGTAATAATTTAAATAAAATGGGGGATAATAAACTTCCATAAGAGTCTAATGAAATGTTAAGCGACTCTAGACTTCTAATGTTCGTTTGTATCTCATCAAAAAGTTTTCGAAATGATTTGGTGTCATTCGAGTGTCTGAGTGGAGTTAAATTAAGAAGTTTATTTGTATGTACCGAAATTAACATATCCTTATTCCCGTACCTTTCTTTCAAAATATCGACGGCCTTTAAATAATTCTCTGCAGTGACACAAAATCCATCTATACTTTTTAATGGAATGGGGGCTAGAAAACTTTTTAAATAGTTAAATTTATCTACTGGATCTAATGTGTCATTGTTGTGAATGGTTGTTTCAAAAGTTGACCAAAACGAAAGCCATTCAACAAAATCCCCAGAAAATTTTGCGATATTTATTTTCGGTAATTTAATGCTTACGTTTTCCTTTAAGGGATTTTCGCGTTTAGAAAACGAATCATCCTGTGTTTTCTTTTTATCTAACTCTTTTATTTTTCTGTTTGCTCTAAAGCGCCATGGCGTAATTTTCTCTTTAAATTCGCGAGCGCCCTGTAATCCTGTATCTAATTGTGCTTCTTGCACCAATTTTTTAATTTCCCCGTCTGCTCGTGTCAGTTCCATTTCTGTCACACTTAACTGTTCCACTACCTCTTCCAAATCAAAAATGTCTGGTTCTCCCTCTTTCAAAATAGCTTCTATTTTATTTATAAACTTATTTATGCTTTCACGTAGCACAGCTCTTTCTTTTTTGGCGATAACTAAACTTTCAGCCATTGCGAACTAATAACAACAACAACTAAATTCTATTAAAAAGTACAATTCTCTATATGTTCAACAGTTCTCAATATTTTTTCAGTTCTTCAAATTAAATAGCTTGATAAATAATTTCTAATTATTCTAATATCTTAATATCTTATTCTATTTATCTCATAATTAGGTTACATCCCGGCAGGGATGCCAAAATGTTACTACTGATCTTATTCTCTGTTTCTAATTTTCTTATTAATCTTATTATCTAATAAAAAGCTTTCAACTTATACAATCATAAAATAAAAGTTAAATGTCCTACCTGTTCTTTCCTTCGCATAAGGAGAAATAGACGGGGATTCTATTCATTAAATAATACAACATCCAAATAATAAGTCTTGAATCTTCGAAACAAAAAGCTATATTACATTAAACATTCTTGTAGACGTACACGACATGCTTAGACACTCACAAAACAAAAATTATTTACATTATATTACAATTCGAGCATTAAAATTTTCTTTTTTAAAAGTTATTCTCTTTTCTCCACGTTCATATCTAGTTTCTGTTCTAATCTAAATCTGAGTCAATTCTCACAGAAAAAAGGAAAAAAAGTTCTGTCCGCTCTTGCGCAGTAGGATCATTCGGTCTGACGTAACACATTGCAGGTGCGTTTTTGTTCTTGTTTTTTATTCAAGGGGTAAGAGGAGTTACGTGATTTTGCAACAGTAGGAAATTCGTCTATTAAAGATCCGACTATAGCTTTAGCAATACTGTTTGCTACATTTTTCTTTTTCAACAGAGAAATCCAGTTGACTTTGAAGTTTTTTCAGAGGTAAAGGAACATGTTTATATATATTTTTTAATATAATGTATACTTATAAATTTAGAATGAATAACTGTAATGCATAGTATAAAGACAGCCTTTTAAAATTTTTTGAAATGTTTTACTTAAAGATTCAGTTGTGCTAACAAATGTATAAGACTGTTCAGTTAAAATTTGGATCTGTAGAAACCATTTAACTATTCCTGTGTTTAAATATTAAGATTCCTGTGTGCACAAAAAAAAAGCATTCTGTAACTAATAAAATGGTCATGGTTCATCCGAATGACCTGATTTATTAAAATTGTTTTATCTTAAAACAAATTCTTTCTCTTTCTCATATATCTGTATAATCATAAATAAACAGAACCTTTTTTAAAGTGTCAATGGAATAACTAGTTTTCAGAAACTACATTTTATGCTAATTTTTTTTTATTTATTTATTATGGTGAATGCAAATATACAGGACTTTTTTAAAATATATATAAGCAATAGTTATGAAACAAAGTTGTATCCCATTGTTGAATATTTTAATGTAGTTTAGAATATATTTCGCCAGCCTAATTCATCTCAAAAAATCAATTTTGTCATTTTGGATACATTTTTAAAATTATGATTGTTACCATCATTTTGAAATGGTATTATTAGCCCAGGTGCCTCGCTAAGGGGGGGGAGCCTCCCCCCCAAACATTCGCGAATGTTATTACACTTGGCAAATTTACAAACTTAGTTGGCAAATTTCTTTTAAAACATTAATAAAAACTACAATATATCTTCTACTTCTGATAGACTTGGCAAAAATTACAAAACCAATTAGGAATATTATTAAACTTTTAACAAATAAGAGCTATATTACATTTTCTAACTATGGTAAGTTGGCAAAATTATAAAATGAGTTGGCAAATACTGAAATTTGATTTGGCAATTTGAGATTCTCTCCCCCACCAATAAAAAGTCGTAGCGATGGCACTGTATTAGCCTCATTTTGTAGATTAAATAAGGTAACTACAAGATAAATTATACTATCTCAAAAGTTGTAACAATCAACCAAACTGATAACACTGCATTTGTTAAATGCTTAATTGTATTCAGTCTGGTGGATAAGCTGAAATTTTTATATTACATTTATAATTTTAGTTTATTATAGGCAGGGTTGGAAAAAAACCACTTTTTATTTGGTTTAAACCAGGGTTTTTTTTTTTTATTTAAACCGGGTTTTTTAAAATATAACTTCCTATTGCATACGGATGCATATCTGTTGATAAAATAAACATTTTTGGATATTATATAAGAAATATAACTTTAGAAAATATTTAAATTAAATAATTACAGTCAATTATATAGAAAATTGAAATCATTTCTAATATAAACATTATTAGTAACAGCTATGTCTTATGTTCATAGTAAAGTGCTCTACACAGTGAAACATTGATATCTTGAAAATAGCATGAAGAATCCTTTGATTAATAATATAATAATCAGTCAATAAACATTTGATGCAGTTTCATGAATATAATGTATATTATTCTGTGGTTGTTATTATTATTATCTTTAATATCCAAATACTTCTGGTTATTTTATTTTCTGAGTGATAACTCCAAGTGTCCAAGTCAACATTTTTGGCCATTAGATTCAGCAACTAACAGAAAAGATTGATTGGTATTATTGAAATGCTATAGCTAGCATTTTATTTTTGCAAGCTGTGTTATTCAATTTGATATCTTAAGTTACTCTTAAATTCTTTAAGGATAATCTTCCCCAATCCCAAGCCAGAAAATTTTCTTTTACAACTTAGCTAAAATCTTAAAGATCATTGTATTTTGTTATTAACTGTTGTAAATAATCTGCATTTTTTAAATGAAAATATTTTATGCTAAATATTGAATATTATTTATCTATTTTATTTTTTCCAATTTCACGTGTTTTAAGGAAAATCTTTAGGGTACCAGATATGTTCATCAGCACATGCTAATTTTCATTCTACATGCATAGAAACATGACCTAGGATCATTATGTCTCATGTTGACTGCTGAGATGAAGTGTTAAAAGTAGAAATTACTTCTATCTATAATTTAAAACAATTAAATTACAAAAAAAAAAAAAAAAAAAGAAAAAAAAAAAGAAAGAAAGAAAGAAAGTATATTAGATTTAAAAAAAAAAATGGTTTTTTTGACAAAAAAAAACCAATTGGTTTAAACTATGGTTAAAACCACTTGGTTTAAACCGTGCCAACCCTGATTATAGGGTAGTGATCATTAACACTATATTCACTATGTTAAATATGTGTCATTAAGTTTGAACTCCTTACATAATCTGGATATGTACCAATTTGTAAGCATTTAGTTGTCATATGCTTTTTTGGAAAAATCTGAGAATAAAGGTAACAGACATATACCCACACAACACATACGTCCAGATTATATTCAGTTTTCATCTACCATTTCCGAAATACGTCTATGTATGTAATTTGGACGTATACAGCCAGCTAAAATACGTTCAGAATTTGTTGAGTGTTTGACATAGACGTAACTACGAAATAACTACAAAATATGGACATCAGTTTAAGAACATAAATTGGATGAAAACGCAATTAATCCAATTTTCGTCAACTCCCAAACTAAACCTTCACCTGTTTGTCCAATTTTCTGTTTTAATAACTTAAACTGGATGGAAACAGTACTAATCTAATTTTCGTTAATTCCGGGACAAAAACCTGACCTCGCCATGTACGGACATAATCTAGACAAAAACTTAACCTATCAACCGCCATCTTAAAATGGCGGCATATACAGACTTAGGCCTAATTGACCGAAACTTGTATTATTTATTTTTGTTTGTTTTATTAATTTTTTATACAGCTTTCAACAAGTAAGGAATTTAATGCATTATGTAATTTTATCAGAATATCACATTGTGGAGTTACGCTCCGCATCAATCAATCAACGTGTGGAAGATTTGTTTATCTCGTCGCGGAAATGAAAGCCATGCTGAAATAGTGAAAATGAGTGTGAATGCTGGTAAGTAAATTGACTTTGTTTTCTAGATTTATTGTGTTTGTGTGCATACTTTACATAAAACATTTCTGTCACGATTCTGTGTGTTGTTATTTATTTGATTTATCAATAGTTTGGACTTTAGTTTGGACTTTTTGATAGGAGAAATCAGCGTTTGATTACGCAAATAAGAATGCTTTGTTTACATGATTTTTCTCGGTCATAATGCCGTTTTATAAAAAGTAAACAAAAATTTATTGGGTTGAAACGAATTTTACATTGATTTAGGGGCATATTAAAAAAAAAAATTCTTTGACAATTAATATATTATGTGTACGCAATTTCTAAAAACTTCCCATTTGATAGCAACTTCTTTTTTTGACTGATTTAAATTTATGTAATATGTCTTACTAAGACACCAAACTTTTTATGGTACTACTTGCGGATTCGCCCGGAGTCCGCCATCTTATTTCTTTGTTGATCATCGCCGATTTTAAATTTCTTTATTTTGGATTTATTTCTTAATTTTTGTTGTTTATGTTGTTAAATTAGACATAAAGTGGTTATATTGTTTATGTTTGTGTTTTATATTGTTAAATTAAACATAAAGTGGTTATAAATGACCAACAAAGAAACAAGATGGCGGACACCGGGCGAATTCGCAAGTTGTTCCCTTTTTATATTTTTAATTTTCTAGTGCTCTAAGGAAAGATCATTACTCAAATGTTATTCATTCATTATCATATTGTAATGTGAACTTATTTACTTAATACTAAAAATTTAAAAAAAAAGTCTGAATTATTTTGCTGAACAACATGAATTGTTATATTATTGTGTGCATGAAAAATGTATGAGGAAAATTTTTACTAGTATGTTCTAGATACAACTGGTGGTTCATTTCACAATTTTTAAAAAGGACAGGATGCATTTTGTCAATTTTAGAATAAGCAGGGTGCTGTGCCTTAAATGATGGCCTAAAAGAAACAGTACTACTAATGCTCATATATATGTGCCTCATATGTATCATTATATGCATATTATTTACTTCTTGGATGCCATTTATACATCTTATATCATATTTATATTATATAGGGCTGAAACTAGGGGGGTACAGAGAAGCAGAGGGGGTATGTGCTCCGGGTGCCAGAATGAAAGGCGAAGGGGGGCACCAAGTGAAGATTTTGTTTGTCGTTTCATACAAAAATGTATATATCCCCAAAGCAGAATACTTTGCAATGTTCTGCAACGAACTTCATCTGAACAAAAATGTTCTGTGGGAATTTTAAAAAAGAAAGCTGCAGGGAGATTTTCTTAATACATGAAGAAGTGCAATGGCATCTTTTATAGGAATGCAAAATACATTTTGTAAAACGCTGACATACTCAACCGAAAGAAACCATTGGTAAATTTTGTGATTTTACTGTGATCAAATGATGAATTTCACTGTTTTTTCTGACAATCAATTGATTTTCGCAATATTTCAGAATTTTCTCTCTGTCAACTGGCGAATTTGACGTTTTTTTCTCGGACCCAATCATCAAATTGTGAGACTTTTTTTCCTGCAACTGGTTGAAGAATTTCGAGATATTTTCTACATTTCACTGAGAAATTTTGCGTTTTTTAACTGCAACTGGTAGGTGAATTTTGCGATATTTTTCTTTGACCGTTTGGTGAAAATCGTATTTTTTTTCACATGACTGATCCATGAATTTCTTGTTTTTTACCAACAACTGATTGGCAAATGTTTCAACTTTTTCTTGCTACAGATTGGAAACAATCATGGCTTTTTTCATGACTGATCAAAGAATTTTGTGATTTTTCTGACAATTTTTTTTTTACACGTGACTGATTCGAATTTCATTATATTTTCTTTTAATCGATTGGCAAATTTTTTCTCTTTTTCTTGCGACTGATTGAATCAACGATTTTCTGATTTGTTTAAAAGATCAACAAAAGGATTTTGCGATTTTTTAGCTGCAACCGATTGGCAAATTTTGCGATATTTACTTTCTACTTATTGGCAAATTTTTTCGGTTTTTTTTGCGACCGATTGGCAAAAATTGTGGATTTTTCCATGATTGGTCGATGAATTTCCAATTTTTGATGATTTTCACAGGCCGTTTTCACGACAGATTGGGGAATTTTGAAAAATTTTCCTTGTACCGATAAGCAAATTTTGCAGCAGCTTCTTGCGACCAATTTTAGAAAATCGTACATTTTCTCTAACAACGAATTTTAATAGACGAACGAGCAACGATAGAGCAACGAATTTTGCAGCTTTTATGACGAGACACTGATGAATTTCACAATAGTTTCTTTCTACTGATTAGCCATTTTTTCCGCTTTTTCTTGCGAACGATTGGTAAAAATCACGTTTTTTTTTGTTAGTGCAACTGATCGACTAATTTTGCATTCTACCCACGACAAATCAGTAAATTCCGCAATATTTTCTTTCAGTCGATTGGAAAACTTCGTCGCTTTTTTGCGATTCATCGGCCAAATCTCGAAGGTGGTGGGGGGTTGCACGACTGATCAATGAATTTCCGATTTTTCCTAACAATCCGCTGACGAATTTTTTTTTACCTGTGACCAATTTTTAAATTTCGCAATATTTTTCTTGAACCAATAGGCAAATTTTTGTGGCTTTTTCTTGAGACCACTTAGAGAAAATCATGAGTTTTTTCCGCTACTGATCTATGAATTTCGCAGTTTCTTCCAACGATCTACTGACGAATTTCGCGATTTTTTAAATCACGACCGATTTGCAAATTTCACGATTTTTTTTCCTTGTATCATAGGCAAATTTTGAGGCTTTTTCTTGAGATCGATTAGAGAAAATCGTGGTTTTTTTCACAGTTTTCTTCCTTGGTGCACTGACAAATTTCACGGTTTTTTATCTGCAACTGATTGGCGAAAATTGTGGATTTTTTTCCCACAATTGTTTGTTAAATTTTGTGTTTTCCCACAACAGGCTGAAGAATTTCATGATTTGTTCTCCATGATAAACTGACGAATTGCATGAGTTTTTCATGCGACCAGTTGTCATTTCACGGTCCTTTGACGAAATTCACGTTTTTGCCGCGATGCTTTGACGAAAGTGGTGATTTTTTTCTGCGAGCGATTGACAAAATTGTTTTTTTTCGGCGACCGTTTGTTGAAATTCGCAATATTTTTATGTGATATTTTTTATGCCTGAATTTTCGGGCTGATGGCCGATTTTTTTAAATTTTCGGAACTGAATGCCTTAAATTTTCGGAAAATTCGGAACAGAATTACCCCTGGCAAACAATAAATAAATCATACATAAAATTGGGAAATATTTGTAATATTTCGGTATTTAAAAAAAAAAATAAAGTTACAAAAATTGTTTTTTTTGTTTGTTTGTTTTTTTCAGAAAAATTTTCCGCAAAGTTCAGAATTTTGCAGAAAACTTTCTGCGCATGGCGTGCGTGTGTGCGTCTATATTATGCAACTCTGCATAGAGAGTCTATTTTATTAAAAGGAATTTTGTGAAGGGGCCTGTTTTATTAAGTTTATTTTTGTGAAGGGGCCCATTTTATTAAATTTATTTTTGTGAAGGGGCCCTAAATAGGCCAGCAAATTTTGTCTGGATCGACCCCTGATTTTTCAATATTTCTAACGATAGACTGATGAATTTCATGATTTTTTCCTGTGACAGATTGGCAAATTTCGCAATATTTTAAAGCAACCAACTGAAGTATTTCTCAATTTTTTTCTGAGGATCGACTGGCAAATCTTGTGATTTTTTCTGACCAGTAAATGACAATTTTCGCTTTTTTTTTTGCAACCAATTGATGAATTTCACAATATTTTATCTCTACCAGTTGACAATTTTTTTTTTTTTATTATTTCCTTATGACCGATTGGTGAAATTCACAGTTTTTTTTTTCATTTTTGTAGAATTTTGCAGATTTTTCTTGCGACTAATCCACAAATTTCATGATTTTCTTTTACATGAACAGTTGGCGAATTCCTGAATTTTTCCCTTTGACTTAGTACTGGCAAAACTATCAAGGTTTTTTTTATGCGATAGATCGATAGATGAGTATCTTGATTTTTTTTTCATGCATCTGATATATTTCACGTTACTTCCCTGCAACCAAATAATTAAATTAATATTTCTTATAATCAATAGATATAAAATAATTAAAATGGGCCACTAGGTGCATAAAGGGCTGCCGACCCTTGCCAAATTGTCCTACAGTCAACACAATCATTATATTACTGAGTAGCTTTACGTTCTTTTATAGTACAATGCACATAAAATATTGGTTGTGGAAAGCACATTTATCCGGTGCTAATTTCTTTTGTGAACAAGACAATCGAGAATCTATCTATGCTTGATTCTCGATCAGAGAAGAAAAAATGGTGAATTAGACAAATTAATCTAATGTTGTTATTTTTTTATGTGTGTGTGTATGAGTTAAAGTAATCACAATATTTGCAAAATTCATGCATTTTAAAATTGCTTTAAAATAAGATTATACTGGATCCACTCATTTTTTTTTCCTTCTTTTTCTCCCAGTGGATACAAAGCTTCTTGTCTTTAGAAAAACAACTGTTTTGTGTATAGATATCATTATTGATTGAATAAAAGTTGGACTCAGCAGGACTCAACTCTTTTCAAGCAGGATTTAACTTTGAGTAAGGTAAATTTTCAGTTAAAGTCCATAAATGCTGTTATTAAATAAAATTTTCAATTTATATGTCTGTGAGTATTTGATTTTACAATTGTCAGCTTGCATAAAAAATGAATAATGTGGTACTTTTATGTTAGCCAGGTGCAAATTATGTTAACAGATTTTTTTTTCTTTGCCAGTAGCAACTTTTTTTTCCACATAGTAAATATTAGAAACAACAAACAACGATTAGAAATTGAAATAAAATGTTTTGGTTTTTGTTATTGTTTCTTATTTAACCTTTGTACTTCAACTGTAATGATGAGTGAAAAAAAGAAAAAAAAAACCTTTTGTTTTATTTTATTTATTATTTACAACTCTATTTACAACTATTTTTTTCTATCCCTAATCTCTTTTCTTATATTCTGTTACTATATAACACCATCTGTGTGTGAATGTGTCTATCTATCTACTATCAATTTTAATGTGATATTATGTTTAAATTTTTTGATTGAGATACTTAAAGAAAGAACTATTTAAATTCAAATTATTCAATTTTGTGGCGGGCAGCATCACCCGCTTACAGCACAGTGTATAATCTCAGTTTCGGAAAACATATATTTATAACTCATAAAAATTTCTGTTTGGAGAATAAACAGTATATATTTTTTAAGGTTAAATTGAAATATATTGGAAGGTAGTATATAAAAAAAAAATTGCAAGTATTTCCATTTTTAAATAATATTTTAATGCCAATATTTTATCAGGGTTCCTACGGGTCAGGGAAAACCTGGAAAACAGGGAAAAGTCAAGTAATTCGAAAATTTAGGCAAAAAGTCTGGGAATTTTTTGAAATATTTGAAAAGGTCAGGGGAAAGTCAGGGAATTTTTTATGTACTACTTACATTGGAATTTCTATTATCGTCGTAAATGAAGAAATTTTGAATTAATTATTCATCCAATCAAAAAATTTTATATGAAATTTGTGCAAACTATATAACAATATGAAAAATAATTAAAAAATCAGAAATTCATACAGCACATACTTTTTTTTTAGCATTTATCTAAATTAAAGTCCATTGTGGAGGGTTTTACAACAATATGTTTTACTACAAGCAATACTAGCAATACAACTACAATACATTACTACAAGCTGAATTTTTACTGAGAAAAGTTAGGGAAAATTTAAATAAAGGAAGGGAAAACCTGGAAAAGTCAGGGAATTTTTTTATCAGAATTGCGTAGGAACCCTGTTTATGTAGTCCTTGGATGCGTAAATTTAAAAACATAAAACAATTTTACATGCCTGGGGGTTGGGATTTCAGCAGGTGTAGCGTGCCTGAATTTTAAGGTTTAGCCCACAAACTAATAAAAATGTTGATATTAAAAAAAATTGTTTAAAATTGTGACATTGAATAGTTAAATGTAATGCAATTATAAATAATGAATAGTTCAGGGATGGCAAACCTTTTCACATTCGCATGCCAAAGTTTTCCAAAAATATATTTTATGTAACTGTAACATGCCAACACCTCCCCCCCCCCCCTGTCTTATCAAAAAATAATCAATAAACAGTAATGAATCAAAGTTACTTGTAATTAGGGATGGGACAAATAGTGATTTGGCCAAATAACCGAATACCGGGCAGCCGAATACCAAATTTTTTTTCCAATAAAGAAAATAACTTTTGATTATATATGCAATGCATACATAGTTTAAAATTTTAAAGTGGAAAAAAGAATTAAAAACAAATTTATGTTCTATTTAATAATTTGTTTAACTTTCTGTATTACTTGATTTAGGGTGAAACTTACTCATGACAAAATTTTGAAAAATTATATATTGTATTATTAAAAATAAATGTTTTTCATAAATATCGCGAATAACTTCAGTAACTGACACTACCCCATTTTGAAAAACCAATAACTGACTCAAAATGAACCAGTGTTTGACACTTTACTTGCAACGGGGGGGGGGGGGGAATATGCTTTAAAAATAGTTTAAATATTTATTATAAAAACAAATTACTTAAACCTTATTTATATATGATACCATACTATAGATGTGTCTCTCTTTTCATGTTTTAAATTATTAATAATGCAAGTATTCAATAACTGACATTTATGAACCAGTAAACTGACAAATGGTGTTAGGCTCTGATAGGACAACTTAAAATGTAATGGTGTTGATTACAAGATAAATTTATTTATTTTATTTTATTTTATTTTTTTAAGCAGTTCAAAAAGATTTCAACTTTCTTTAGTATTACCATTAATTAACTCCTCTGTCAAAGACTGGTGAAAAGAAATTGATTCACTCACCGGTCACCGGCCTTCCCAGTTCAGAGGTGAAATGTTTCAATGCCGCAGAATTGCAGTTCACAGTAGCATAAATAACCAGCAAACATGCAACACAATTTACTTTTGCATTCATAGAGACCACTACCAGTGGAAAATTGGATAACCAAATTTAAGTAAATTTGAATTTTTTGTTTTTATTATGGATTTTAGTTACATCACAAATTGTGATGCAATACCCTATATATCCAACCCTAATTATAACATCCTCTGTTAATTTTGTAATGAGTTTCTCTGAATTGCAGTAGTTATAAAACTTGACATATTAAAAAAAAAACATAATTTGCAGAACAACAACAACAACAAACACCTTATTTCATGCATTGTATAGTCCTAAGAAGGGATAGATATTAGAATTTTTCTTCAGCTGCTTCTACAGTAAATGTTAAAGTTTTGCAACAAATACGTTTAAACCAATTGATCTTAAAGAAATAAAAATAAAATTCGAACAATATGATACTTAAACTAATCTAAAAACTTACATTCCATTCGAATGAAATGGAAATAAAGCTGAGACTTTTTTAAAGGTTTGCATTTTCCATGTATCTTTGTAATTTAAGTTTTTAGGGTAGTTTAAGTATCCTATTGTTCGAATTTTATTTTTAAAAATTCATTTGGTTTAAACATATTTTTTTGCAAGACTTTAACATTAACTGTAGAAGCAGCTGAAGAAAAATTATAATACAGGACTCCCTCAAATCTGCAACCGCCTAAAATCCGCACATCATTGCAGATGTAAACAATGAAAATTTCAGTTAAACTGTAGAGGCAAAATAACAGGATTTTTTAGTTTTATATCATTTCGTATGTATTTTAATATGTAATTCTCGATAACATGATGAGACTAAACTCGTTGTTTTTCATGAAGGAAATATAAATTTATTACTGAAAAAAAAAAGGATATTGCTGATATCACTGCTAATCAGCCTTTTTACCAAATATATATATGTATTAATCAATTTTTTTTCTATAGTTATTAACACTGGCAAACCTGAAATAAAACTTCCTTACTTTTTGATTTTGATGTGAATTAATAGGGTACCTTTATGAGGGAAGTATCATTGAATGATTCAAGGAAAATGTATCTCATTTTTATTATGCATATTTAATTATACGTTGTTAATTATTTATTTGACCTTTACTTTTAATAATTTAATCATTTTTTAAATTATCTTACTTTTTATCATTTTAGTTTATTACTTAATTATTTTAATATTTTGCTGTATTGCAAACATTCATTATACATTTGATTGCATTATTACATTTAAATTATTGTCTAAAAAATGTAAACAAACCAGAAATTCACAAAATTCTAAAATCTACACAACCTCTAGTCCCAAGCTGTGCGGATTTGAGCGAATCTGCTGTATCTATCCCTTCTCGAGCATTAACAATGTGTAAAATAATTTTTTTTCTGCAAATTATGTTTTTGTTTAATGATATATATGACTGATATATGATATAAATATTACTTATATGACTCATATATGAGCATTTGGCTTATACATATTGTGCATGATGTTTGTATGATGTATATACAGTCGGACCTCGATATCTCGAAAAAAGAAATTTCCCCTGCATTTTCATCAAAATTCTTATTTATTTTCCATATTTATCTCGAAAAATATATTTTTCAAAACCCTTGATATGTCGAAATTTTTTCCACAGAAATTAGTTCGACTTTTTACTTTTGGCTTTTGTCAGCTGTAGAATTTGATCTGGATGCTGGTTTCACATTCTTTTATCGCTTTGTTGATACAAAGAACTTAAAGTGTAAGAATGGAAGGCTTTTGAAACCGAAAAAAGGGACAACACAGGGCTCCCACTCAGTCCGTTTTTTTAACACCACTTTTATTTAAAGAAAAATTTTCTTTATAAATTTCACAGCAACCTACCGGGAAGCGCGTTTTTCTTGCAATTGTTGCAGAAACCTTCCATGAATTTCTTTCTAAAAAATTATTAGTTTTCAAAAAACGGACCAGTGGGAGGCCTGGACAACATCGTTTTTTGGAAACTTTGCTGTGAAAGTGCATCAGGTTTTTTAGCTACCTGTGAAGAGTGGCTTTCAGAGCTTCCTTCTCTTTTAAAAGACTATAAAGCAGATTATGTGTTTTTAACGCAGATGAAACTGTATTATTGTACCAATGTTTTCCCAACAAAACGGATGCATTTAAAGGTGAAGAAATCCGACATGGAAAACAGTAAACTTCATGTGCTGTGCTTTTGGCAGCAAATCAAAGTGGTAAAGGAAAGCTTCCTTCTGTTATGATAGGACGATCTAAAATCTGAGGTGCTTTGCTAAAATTAAATAATTTCTAATGCTGTACAGGTCAAATATAAAGTCTTGTATGGCAAACGTAATTTTTGCTGATTGGCTGATAGGAATCCGTAAAACAATGGCTAAAAGTAAAATATGCATTCTCCTCTTCATAGACAATTGTAAAGCCCACTCTAATCTTCCAACGCTAAAAAATATCACTTAAATTTTTGCTGCCAAACAAGATTTCGAAGCTTCGACCAGGACAACCATTCAACCAGGAGATAATTCTTAGCTTCAAAGTTGATTATCGAGCTCAAATTGTGAGAAACTTCTGAATAATATCGGTGAAGGTAAACTTTCTAGCGCACCTATCACCATCTTACAGTCAATGCGAATGGCTGACTATGCATGGGAAAATGTTACAGAAACAACAATAAGAAATTGTTTCATAATAGCAGAATTTTTAGAATATGTAACTTCCAGTGAAACTGAGGAAGTTGATTCCATTAAGCAAGCAACTGAAGAAGGAGAACTGAATCCAGAACAGTGGGAATCGATAAAAAAAAAGTGTCACACTGAGATTTCATTCGAAGAATTCTTGAATGTAGACAATGAGCTTGAAACATGCGACACTATGACGGATGAGGAGATTGTTTCGAGTATTAATGGAGAAATTAAAGACCTACATGATCAACAACAGCATGAAAAAATTACAGTGAAAGAAGCTGAAACGGAAGTTGAATTGCTGCGAAGATTTCTTGAATCAAATGAAAATATCAGAACATCAGCATTTGGTACCATTGCTATGTGAGAGGAGACTGTGCGATTGCAAAAAGATTCTGCGAGACGGCAGACTTCAATTAAGAACTTTTTCTTCCGAAACAACTGCTTGCATTTCTTAATGACAAATTGGATATTATTTAATTAAAACAAGCTTGTGTGTAACACAATTTTGAAATTATTAAGGCTTTGAGAAGTGTCATTTGTTAATTATTAACAGATTATGCGTAGTTTTTGATGAATCCTGTTTTTTTACAGCAAAAAGCAGTTTGTGAGATTAAATTTTGTTAAAACCTTGATAAATCGAAACCTCTATATCTCGAATTATTTTCAGTTCCCCACAAATTCGAGATATCGAGGTTGTACTGTATAAGCTTGGTGTTGATCTTTTGCAAATTTGAAACTGCTACCTTGACATAATTGTAATTGAGGAGGCTGCTATAACAAGAAAGCACCAAATTTTATTTGATTTTTCTTTTTTTTTCCTTACTTTATATAAATATAGATCTTTAAATATTCAAAATAAAGGACGCAATTGAACATTATAAAGTACTTGACTTTTATATATTTTGTAAACATTGCATCAGTAGTTGTTTGTTTAAAAAATAATCATAAAAATTTGATAAATAAATTAAATTAAACACCGGCTAGTAATTTTTAAAAATATATAAATGTTTTTTTTATATCATTCAAAGCTGGATGAAAAAACTTCATTTTATTATGAAATAATACAAGATGTCTGATGATGCTATCTGTAAGGAAAAATTAAAACTAAAATTAAATTATTTTTAATTTGCATCTAATGTTATGAATTATTGATATGTGCTATTTAATGAATTATTATTCTTTTTATTTATAGGCTTTGAAGCTGCTGTCTGTTAAATATAATGAAAATAAATCTGAGAAGCATTAACATAGAACAGAGTTTTCCCCAAACAGTTTCCGCAGGATCATCCTGTCTACTTTATAGTAATGAAATATAGCACCCTTTTTGCATTTCAGTGAAAAATATATTTTATATATGAATTGTAAAAAGAAAATATTGTTGTCAACAAGAGCCAGATTGGAAAATAAATAAATAAAACATTTTTGAAAATATTTCTTGCATCTTTATTGTATATTCCTTTATAAAAATGATAATATATGTACAATGTTCACTAAAGATTTTGAATAATTTTAAACTAAAAGTTTGTACATAATTTTTAACCATATTTTATGCATGAAAATATTTGATAAATTTCATTTTTAATGCTTAGCAATGTTTAAATAAACTTTGATCTCAAAACATTACTTAAATACACTGAATGTATTGTTTTTGTTATTTTATAATATACTACAAATAATCAGGTTAATCTGAAATACATTTGATAATTTGCATATTTAATTGTACAAAATGTAAATTCATTTATAAATGATTATTCAATATTTAATTGAATATATGATATTTAATTAAGAACACAGATTAATTTTTTAAGACTTAGTTTGGTGATAACATAAATAAAAATCAGTATTTAAATGAATAAGTTTTGATGATATACTAAATTTTATACTAGTACTCTTATCTTTGCTTTACAATAATATATAGTGTATAACAATAGGCAATAATATTTTAAGTTTACCCCCCCCCCCCCTCCCAATGGCTTTTCAAAAGAATTTTCCTTTTAGTGAGTCTTGTAAACACTAACTCCCTAACACTATTTCACAAAATTAGCTTAAACTGATTGATATACTTGAAAAAATATTTTTTGAAAGATATTTATCATGTATACGAATCCATTTTACTGATATTGTATTCTGGCATGTAACACATACATATACTTTTAGATTTAATTTTTGTATTTTTTATTATAATTGCCATATGTTGTGCAGATTGTTGTTTGATTGTTCGCAAAAACTTTCATGAGATACATAGTGAAAAATAAGATGTAAATTATTTTAAAGTACAATACTATTATTTTTTATATACTCTAATAGCAACATTTTTTAAATATAAATTGCAGGTTTATTAAATCAAAAGTCTTAGTTCTTATGATCATATTTTTTATAATTTTTTTTTTAAATTGATTCATAATATGCACCTATAAATTTTGATAATTTTTCTTCTATCAAAAATTATTGTTACATACCAGAATATACAGTATGTATTATTACATTAATCAGTGAAAAGTCTAGAAAATTACTAGAATGAAATGGAACTATTTTTTAATAATCCATGCATGAGTAATGGAAGGTTAATCTTGGAGTCCAGGGATATATATTTTTTTTACATATTATGATGGTGCAGTAGGGAGTAGGTGTGCTTATGAAAACAAAGTTCACGCTCGTATTACATTTTAAATTTCTTTAATGATATTTCAAAATATTGTTTGTTATTATTATTAAAAATATGTAAAATAATTTTTTTGCACACCTGGCAACAAATGCAAATTTCAGTGTGTAAAATTTTATTCACAATACATAAAAGTTGTTAGGGAGTATCACATTTTCTTCCATGAATTAGTAGCATTTGAAAAACTCAAAATCTTATATTTCTTTGATACATTCCATTCTTAAGTGTAACCATCCTTAAAAGGAAAATCATATTCCCCGTTAGAGCTATTTTAATTCAAGTGAAAAAAAAAAAAAAGTGGAGTAGTTGAATAACACTGATTTTACAAAGAATTTAAAAGAAAAAATCCATTGTTCACAAAATGTAAAACTTTGCAGTTGACGATATTGTATGCTAATGAATAATATAATAAAATTTCTAAATACAACGGCAAAATTCTACGAGTTCTAGCAATCAATAATTTCTTTTAAAAATCTTCATCTGATTTAATTATAGATATATGTTATTAAGTAAAGCGAAGATTTCCATTAAAAATTAGTACTAGTTAAAAATTGTAGCAGTTGGCAGCTATGCAAATATAGAACCTTTTTAGAAGCATTATCATCACCAATGATAATATAAACGAAAACCAAGAAATATATATATTTTTTTCCACGAGAAATAGTATATAAAATAAAAATGTGAAGAATAGCAGAAATACATAGATTTCTAGAATCTAGCAATGCACAAAACATAATTCTTTTAATAGGACGCTAGCATCCTATTAAAAGAATATACTTTTCATTGAGTGTTGTTGAATTCATAGAGTGTTATCTTAACGATTAGTTTTGTTATTACCTCCATGTAGTAATGATAGTATACTAATCATAATAATATTATAAATGTGGAAGCTTGAAAATGTTTGGCTGTACTTAACGTCAAAACAATGATTAAATGTCCTTGTATTCATTATCCATTATATTCATTTCTTTCCAGTAGTGCAAAATTTTCATTTAAGTTTAAAAAATTTACGGCTTATGTTAAAGCATTCTGATGTAGCATTTAATTGTATTATGAATTAAAAACTGTATTACTAAAAATTTTCTTCTTTTTTCGTGAAAGAACGTAGTTGTGTTTGGGCCGAATGTAGCGGATTAAAGTCTCGTATAGCCACTGTTTTTCAAATCAAGCTATAACATATACTTTAGGAATTAATGTATTTTCTTTTAAAGATCTTAGAAAATTAAAAGTATCATAAAAAAAAGTTTATTAGCAATATGTATAAAATATATATGCTTTTACTGATTTATATGAATGAGTCCTGGCAAGGAATTAATTTAAAATATTTAAGTATTTAATATGATTTTGGGGGAAAAAAATTCTAAGTAAATTTCTATCAAAATTATTTATATTAAAAGTTTTTGTTATTTCAGTTTTTTAATATAACGTCATCCTTGCCTAGGGGAGATAACAGATTCGTCTCATTTTGGTACAAACTACGTATTTTGGATCAATAAACACATTCATATTAAGGCTAAAAGGGGTCTATATTTCGTCCAAATGTGGGTGGTGTTTTCGGATGTAATATGGACAAATTTTGGACGCCTATATTACAGCCAAAATTCGTGTGTATTTCGTCCGGATGGAGGTATTTTTTGGACGTAATATGGACAAATTTTGGCCGATCCAAATTTCGTTCATTTTATGTTCATTTTATGCTCATTTCATGGCCCAAAAGACGTACTTCTTACGTAAAGGGGGTGACATTTGGACGTAATTTGACGAAATTTAGGTGAAGTCCGGAGGACTTTTAGACTTCAATTGGACACGTCCATTCATCCAAATTACGTACTTTAGGCGAAAATTGGACGAATCTGTGTTGTGTGGGATAATATAAAACAAATATCATTTTTAACTTACAAAGAGCAGTTATTTGTATTTTAGTGTAATCCATCATACTTTTTCCCCCTCTCCCTATTTTGAAATTAAAAGATAAATGTTTAATAGGGAAATTACATAGTGGAATCTGAAAATGATGTGCTGCATTGTGTTAAATATACTTAGAATGACTGATTAAATGCAGTGGGTATTTTGCAAAGCTAGATGCATTTAAATACAGAGAAGCATAAGATAGCATAACTTAGTAAAGTGAATATAAAATGTTTTCAAGAATCTCATTTCGAACAAAATATTCATTATCAAGGAAAAATTTTTATTAATATAAAATTGACTGGATTTTGGTGTATTTTATCACCTTGAAAAAATAAATTGATATTTTAAGTTTTTTATTAGAAAAATGAAATTATATTTTTAGATTTCTGCTTAATTATTTTGTAGAGCTGTTTTTCTTTTATATTCAATTATATAAATAACTGTTATTAGAATAGCATTGTGAAAAGTGTTGCCTACGAAAATTTCATTATGCTGCTTTCGAAATATCGAGAAATTTTTTAAAAAAAAATTTACCACCTTATTTGTTATGTCGTGATATAATACTAAGAATTCGATGCACAAATAAAGCATTGAATAAACAATTTTCTAATCAGTTTAACACTATAATTTTGAAAAAATAGCAATTGAAAAAAAAAAACTGAGCATTAGACACTATGGGTTAAGAGATTTCATTTTTATGCATGGGTGTTACTTCATATATTTTAGCAATTTTAACATCGATAATTTTTAATAATTTTCTTATATTTCTTGCATCTACATTTTCATGAAAATTTCAATATACTTTTGTATTTTCCTGGAAAATATATTTGAATGCTTATAATTGCTTTATTAATAAGTGTAACTACAGATTTTTTTTTTTAGGTGTCTTGTTGGTATTAATCTAGTGTCTGGAACAAAATATGCAAAGCAAGGCACTTGAATTCATCATGGACTGGTTTAATTTTGTTTATACTGGCTTGGTCTTGTTTATATTGTATGTGCGACTTGTATACAAAATGGTCTAATAAATATTTCTGTACCTTATTCACTCATGTATTATTTAGTTTATTGGTACATAATGCATTAATCTTCATTTTATC
>CAWVRF010000006.1:0-85000 GCA_963932465.1 Maratus speciosus
TAGTTCGCGTGTTTCACTGTAAATGAAAGTTATAAAAACGATAACATATCTTTTGTTAATTCCTTAATTAACTAATTTAAATAACAAATATAAATTTATGCGTAAATGTATTTAGAACCAAGAAGAATTAGGTCAGGTAATGCCGGATGACAAGAAACGTAAATGTCGAGACAAATTGATTTCAATATACCATTTATATGTTAGATCATTTATATATACATCATTTATATATACAGATACTTATTATTATCGAAAATGATGATCAAAGAACTAGACATGCAGCAAATCATTTTCCTTGTAGTTTACGCGATGTCAAATACTTAGTTACTGGAATCCTACTACAAGTTAAAAAGATTTATCACCGGTAATTATCTGACACTTTCAAGACTTGAATCATGTTGCAAGGTGCCATATTTTATAGATGTCTCGAATTATATTATTAACTTATTTCTTCTGCTTATGAACTGATTTATGATTTTTCGGCGGCTAATGAAAATTTCAATTTTAGAGCTTTTATTATTATTCTTATGTTTAAAATGTTAAATTTTGTATGTTGAAAAAACAATTTAAATCGACAATGTTGAATTGTAAATATAAGCGATAAAAATAATTTTTGAGGCGTTTTAAACACTCATATTAAAATAGTGTAAAGAAATGTTTGAAAATAGTTTGCTTCATAGTTCGCTTGAAGAAAAGTAAAAAAATGTGTTATTACAAAAAAAACAAAAGTGTCCGACCGTAATTTGATAGTGGCAACAACTGACGATTAAATTTCACTTTTCCTGCACTTTTCTAAACTTATAAACAGCCATCAAATTCAATTTTTATCCCTTCAAATACAGAAAAAACATTAACTGCATTTTGTTTAAAAACTGTATGGGAATTTACTGATTTAAATGGTTTTTAAAATAAATTTCAACAATATATTTTTTTAAAATCTACTAAGAGGCTCCGGCCCCCTACTCGTCATGCTCACCAACCCCCCTGCGTAATCGCTACTCTATTCCGTTTGGTATCGCGAAGCAATTCCTATTTTCTAGCCAACCCCAGGCGTAATTGTTTCGCTTTTCCATTCTGGATCGCCTCGCGATCCCTTTTTTTCTATGCAATCAATATTTGATTCGAAACGCCGCAGAATGAACCCACCCCCTTTCTCATTAGTTAATGGAAATTATCTTCTTTCTGTAAAAATCACTTTTTCCATCGATCCCTTAACCCCCTCCCCCCCCCCCCAAAAAAAAGAAATTAAAAAAAAAAGAAACAAACAAACAATCGAAATGCAGAAGATTTTTCCCTTTTATTGCCCATCCTACCTAAATTCTCTATTTCCATTTTTTTCTCCAAGCACAATTCCCGCTAATAAAAGACAGAAAGCTCTGAACAATCAGATGCGTTTCGCGGTATCTACGCAGATTTTCATTGGTCCGTTTCTAAATCTTTTGGCCCATTTCCAAATCGTTGCTTTTTTTATATATATAGAAGGATCTCTATCGCGTGCAGACGATTATGAAAGATAAATCCGTTTGAACTTAAGTTAATATAAATAGTTTAGCATATGTTTCCGTCTAATATTTCGTAACAAAATTAAAATTTCATCAATGAAAGGAAACAGTAAAATAATATAAATATACCGGGTGTCCGAAAAAGGACTGACTGATTTTAAAATTCAATAACTTCCAAACGGTGACAGATATTAAAAAAATTCTTGCAGGAGGGTTATGCATAAAGTCAAAAGTTTTATTACAGTGATTTTCGATTTTAGTTCGAATTACAAACAATAGATGGCGCTGTAAGCAATAGTCGCTAAATACAGGCTCGATTTTTGGTCCTTTCTGTTGTTCCATGCAGAAAAAGGAGATGGAAATATATTATCCGGGCCACGAAGTACCAAAAATCGAGCCTGAATTTAGCCTCTATTGATCGCAGCGCCATCTATTGTTTGTAATTCGAACTAAAATTGAAAATCACTGTAAAAAAAACTTTTGACTTTATGCATAACCCTCCTGCAAGAATTTTTTTAATATCTGTCACCGTTTGGAAGTTATTGAATTTTAAAATCAGTCAGTCCTTTTTGGGACACCCGGTAACAGAAATTTAACAGAGATGTAATCGAACTACGCGCTCAAACAACTGAAATCATCAGATTAAAAAAGACTGCTGTTAATAAGGGAATCTTTGAGGTTTTCTCTGTTAATTACTCATACGTTAGTAACGATTTTAATAAAATGCAAAATTTTACATAAATTTCAAAAAGATAATTTTCAAATGAAATTGCTTTTTTGTGTTGCTAATGTGTGCAATTAAAAAATCTACAAGTATTAATATAAAAAATGGTTTTCCCTTATATTCTGTAACCCGGGAAGTCCCAGTTGGATATATAACTGTGATAATAAATTCGGAAAACTCAATTCATTCAGAAAAATCCAATTATCCTTTTTATGTTTTGTGATTTACATACAGGTTTTTAAGTAAGTGCTCAAACAGACTAAACTTTAACATCTAATATATGAATAACCATTCCACCCGTAAGGAATTTTCATATAGTCTCAATATATATATTTTTAAGTAATTACAAAAAAAAAATAAATAAATAAATAAATAAATAAAATAAATAAAAAATATAGAGTACATAAATTACGTATGATGTATCCGCCACGCTTCTTTAAATTTGAAGTGTGCATATTCATTTTACAAAGGATTCGTCGGACAAATTATTTTCTAATTGGGCAAGCGTATTTTTTAACAAATAATCTTCAAAATCTCTATCATGCAAAACAATGAAGCGAGAAAGAGATAATAAAAAAGTGAAAATGTAAAAGTTTTATTCATACAAAAATAAATTCTTTAAATAAGCATTGCAGTGAAAATTTTTCCTGTTTATAACAAAACAAATTAAATGACTTAACTTAACTTAATGACAGAGTGCATTAATTGTACAAATTAGAATGACGCAAAATGTTTAATTAGTTTTATTGCGGTATGGAGTAAGTTGAAAATTTCGACTAAATCTGTGAAATATTATCTCAACAATATGTTAAATATTTAGACTATTCATAATTTGAACATAGAAAAAGAAAAGAAAAAGTTTTTGTTAATTAGTGAAAAAAAAATAGCATTTTTATAAGTAGACTAACAGTCGAAACCACTATATAAATAGCTGTAAGACTATAGCAAATTTCTCGGAGACTCAACACATTTTGTGTAGCTAAGGAAATATAATGACGTTTAATACACA
The DNA here is from genome assembly GCA_963932465.1 of Maratus speciosus. Classification (NCBI taxonomy): domain Eukaryota; kingdom Metazoa; phylum Arthropoda; class Arachnida; order Araneae; family Salticidae; genus Maratus; species Maratus speciosus. The sequence continues at coordinate 3,236 of CAWVRF010000006.1, forward strand.
TACTGCAAGGATTTCCCTCTATATTTTGTTCTAAATTATAAAGGGGAAGAAGGATGGCTTCCATTGTTTGTGAACTATAATTTATTTTAAAGTATTCGATTTCTAACAGCTGATCGAAAGGAAGTGAACAAGAGGGTTCTTGAAAGGTTCACTGGGATCGAAAGGGAAATTAATGGTCTTAAACGCAAGACGGAAAGACGTATTCAAGAATCTGTGGCACATTATCTATTGTGAATTTTTTATTTCTTAATTACTAATGCAAATCAATAAAAGTTTGATAACTATGTGAAAGTATTTAAATTATTAAACTTATAAGAGGAAATATTTGATGTATGTTGTGATAATTAGATACATTTCATATTAAACTATTGGAAAAATTAAATATGTATTAAAACATAAATTACTCATGTTGTAATTTATACTTGAAAGATGATAAAAATATTAAACGATGGTAAATTACTTAAATTCCTAATACTTTCAAGGATACTTTTTTTCATTTTTCAAGTAATAAAAGCACATTATGTGTAATTTCAATATTATAGGTTAAGAGGCCAATATTTATTATAGGTCGATGCATATTGAATTTCGATTACCTTTTCTTATAGGTCGATATCGTTTAAAGATGAATTTTACGCTTCTACTTATTTACTTGCTTACGGAATATATAAAATCATAGTATTTTATACATGTAGATATATCATGAGTATGCAGTATTTATTTTTAAATTAATTTTTAATATTTTGTTTTGTACTTTCATTCTTGGTTATAGAAGTTTTAATGGCCCGAAAAATTTATCGATTATTTATTTACTTTTATCCCTTATTTTTTAAGTTAAAGCTGCGAAGGAAGATGCTATTAATTTTTTAAGCCGTCCGCTCAATTTTAGAGAATAATTTTTAAAAATAATTATTTTTAAAGTTTAACGGACAACAACATGTTCTAAATCATATCGAGAAGACAGTAACTTAATTTTCTCTCGGGAAATACTCATTTCAATTTATATACATACATATATGTTTGGTATTATTAGATTAGCTATTTAATCATTTGGTTTTTATGGAATAACAATTCTATTTTAATAACGTTAATTTAACAAAAAAAACTACATATTTGTTCATTGCGATATCACGTAGCTATACCATTTCATATTTTTATTTCTTGCCGAACGAACAGTTTATACATGTAATAATTTTTTAGTCAACTTAGTCAACTTTTTAATCAACTTAGTGCAAGTGTTGCCAGGCTGGGAACCGGACTCACATATTTTGGCACTATTTGCCAATGCTAAATAAAGCTGTTTGGACGATAACCCAGCCAGCTAACTTTACAATTTACTCAGTGCATTTGGTAAAGACATCTGATGTGTTATTTAGTACAGTTCGACGCCAAATCGTCATTATACACTGGTTTTCATAGTGAAATGTGTCGGTTTGGATGCCGCCCAGATGTTTCAATTATAATAGCATTGGCAATTAATGCCAGAGATTCTGGCTCGGAATCCGGGCTGGACACATTTTTATTAAGTTGGAAAAATTACTACTTGCATGATTTATTTACCTATTAGTTTGATTTCGTTGTAATAATAAAAGAACATTTTACAGTTCAGCTGCTGTCAAAATCGATTAACCAAATATCGAATTTTGCTTCAGTGCTTCTCTATAATAACATTATTTCAAATTCAATTGTTTTCCATAAGATTTTTCAAATGTTGTTGTGCGTGTCTTTAGCCCCTTAACTGCCCCGGACGTATATGTACATCTTTAGAAAATGCATGCAACTATTAACCTTTACACGGGGGGGGGGGGGGGGGGGAGGGGGCTCGGAGAGCATCTGTCCGAGAATACACTGGGTTCGCACGCTATTAAGCCACGCCCGATTTTTTTAGGTCTCTACCACCAGTATTATTATAAAGATAATTTTCTTCACGATTCATTCTCTAGAAGATAGTTTTATGCGATTACTGGTGGCAGTTATCCTTACAAAATGGGGCGTAACTTAATAACGAGCGAACTCTGATACATGCAAGCCGGAACAGATGCTGTCAAAGCAACCGTGTAAAGATTAAAGGGATGACGAATTCCAATTATAGCGAGGCAATTTTCACCACCTGAGCCATTATATATAGCAGTAAATGTGCATTTTCTTACTGTTATTACAGAAAACTAATGTACACCTTCTATAATTTCAGAAATATGCGATTTAAGTAAGGCACTGGAGATCGTGCAAGATTTCTTAGGCAGTTAAGAGGTTAATGGGCAATTTTTGAATGAAAATGAAATATTTATTCAATATTAGCTTAAAATCCATAGTGAAATACCAAACAATATTATATTTTATGCTAATTTTGTTTTTGCAAAGTGCAACAGAATCATCTACTATAATATGCCATTGCATGTTTTTCCACTCCTGTTTCCTATTTATATATATTCACGGATTGTTAGTTCATACTAATTGTTCAGAGGGCATACAATTTTTGCTTTTTTGAAACCAATGTTCTGCTTTTATTGAAGTCTGGAAAGAGTGGCAGTTAGTCAATTGAACCGTAGGCCACTTTTATGTTACTTTATTTGAGCTTTCATCTTTCGAGTCGTCATCCCGATATATTGGAGATGTTAATCTTTTTCAGTACCAAATGAAATGATGTGCACTCCGGAAATTTCATCTCGCGCGACGGAATCAATCTTTGCACTCAGTAAATTCTTCCATTTTTTTAGGGGTTTTGGGTTGCAATGAAATTTCTTTCAAATAGAAAAAGAGCATGTCGCTTTTTTTCAAAAAGATCAGGTATGTAATTCATCTTGTAATATTTCTTCTTTGTTACGGTGTTCTTGGAGGAATTTTTATGATTTTGCAAAGATTTAATTAATCCAATAATATGACAAAACGAGAACCCATTCTCTGTGGCGATATTGTTTATGGCATTAAGTTCTGTCTGTAAATGATCACTTGAACAAACTTTAAAAGCTCTCCTTAAAAAGAAGTTATAAGCTGAAACCTTATAATTAATTGGTGAATAGCTATCGTACGCAGGGCTTAATTTCTAAGAAAAAAAGTACCGGAGCTCTAATATTATGTGGTACCAGTACTACAGTTGTACCGTTTCCCCCCCTTTTCCCCCCTCTCTCACTCCAATCTGCATATTTATATTTCGTACATTATTTGCAAAATTTAAAGCATTTTTTTCTTTAGCAAAATAAAAAATTTTAAAATATCAATCAGCATATACTAAACTGCCAACTGTTCCACTTTTTAGTTATCATTCCTTCCGAATCGTAATCTTTGCCTAGTTTTAGTGTTAATTAATTCCAGAATTATGCGATTAAATATGGTAAGGATTATGATTCGAAAATAGTGTTAACACTAAAATGGAATAGTTCGTAGCTATGCATTTTTGCATAAAAATGATTAGCTACAAATTGCACTGGGTTCCGGAGCCCTGTATTTATGAGCTCCGGTGAATTCCGGCCAATATTTAAATATTTACTAAAAATAGAGAAGTACCGGAGCTGGGCTCCGGTGGGCTCCGGCGCAAATTAAGCCCTGATCGTACGATATGGTACTATTTAAATTGTTGATTACCCAATAGACTTTGCGTTCTAAAGATAGATTACACATATAATTGGTTAATCTAACATAAAAAATAATTCAAATTGTTATTTCCTTCAACATGTGTAGTAAACTTAAGTAAATTAGATATAGAAGTTGATAAAATTACAGAATCATTTATGTCCGAGGGGACGTCAAAAAGTTCCCGGAATTTTGATGTAACCCGCTATTATCACAGTATAGATACACATTTACTTAAACGTCTTCAAAGTATTCTCCTTCAGAACGCACGCACTTACTACGTCGCTCTTGTAATTGCTGGAAATAAGAATGGAAGTCCTGTTTTGGTATATTTTCAAGTTCAGTCGTCGTGTTGGTTTTCATGTCTTTCTTCTACGGCGTCGAAACGGTTCCCTTTGAAGCACATTTTGATCTTGGGGAAGAGCCAGAAATCGTCATGCTTAGTGTATTCATTTGTTTTTCGTTTGTAAGGCTAGTAAAGCTCTGAAGCAGATTTCCTCAACATGCACATGAACTTAATGTTCGCCCTTTTCTCGGACTTCGACATCTCGTCAACTGATCACCACACACTCTTACCTTCAGCTACTCTGCCATCACACTGTCTGTTATGAATTTCGATAGTAAATAAACATAGTGGTAGTAAACAAATAAATCGATTATACTATGGCATTAAAGAGTTACATCGAAATTCTGTGAAAATTTTGATTGCCCGTTGTATTTTTATACAAACCTAACATCTTTATTAGCTCAATTATTAGACTATTTAATTTAATTTCAATTAGTCGTATTAATTAAATATATTAACTTCCTTGTTACAATACATTTTCCCGGAATTAAGTGCTTAAAATTTAAATTAATTTAATTTATTTTTTGATTATCTTAAAATCGTAACATAAAAGTATAATATGTTAGTTTAAATCCACCGGAAAAAACTAATGTTTGAAAAAAGTAATTATATGAAGCTTACAATATTTTTCGCAGAAGGTAGATAACTGATCCTTAGAGCAATATTTATTTCCCTTATATGTAGCATTATTTATCTCCTGTCGCAGATGGTAATTAAAAAAATATTCGAAAAAAATTATAATTATTACCTTACTTTAATAATAAGCGTCGAAAAAGTGATATTTATTTTACTGTGAGATCAGCAAATTAAAGTATTGTACAATCTTAAGAAAAAAAAAGATTTTAGATTTTAACTATCTGAAAAAAAAAATAGTAAACGAACTGATTAAAATATCTATTGCATAAAACTATCTCATAAAATTTTATGCGTTATCTTTGAAATGAAAATATTAATATCGATTATGAATCACAATTACATATTTATAAAAAAGCGCATTGGATTTTTCAAGTTTTTTCACAATCTTTTTGCTAATATAATCTCTAAAACTGCAATATATCAACAAACGACCACAAAATCAGTGAAGAAAACAGGTAGTATTATTTAATATTTAAAGCTATGGGATAAACACCGGGGCTGGCGGAAAAAGAATTTCTATGAGAAAATTGGAGCACCTTTTTTAGGAATATCTATTTCTGTTTTGTTAAGCATCTATTAAAAAATGAATAAAATAAAAATACTATTTTATAGTTTAGACGTTTAGAGGAATATTAAATTAAAGTTAAATACATTACTAAATTTATTGGTGTTCGAGATAGCTTTTTTTTATTGGCAAAAATATAAAGATGGCTGATATACTACCAAAGATAAAAATACCTAACATAAAAATAATAGTTTTTCCCCTTTTCAAGTGCTTAGTTCCCATTTATTTTAAACTTTTTAGTTTTCCGATTTCCTTCCTGACCGTTTACTATTAGCTAATACCTAAACTGTTTGTTTTAGAGTTGTTGTTCCAATTGCAAGAATGTAAGATATTGTTCTACATCATATGAAAATCGATTTACCTGAAAATAATTAATTTTTTAATGTTACAAATTTAAAATTGTATATAATTTCTGGATCTTACGCGTGTTATTTAGAAAAAGTTTTTTTCATGATTTAAGAAATAAACAGTGAAAGTTCCATCCAGAAATCAATTGCAGTACTTTGAATTTTAGGTATTTTAGTTTATCTATTCTTTAACGAATAAAACAGTAAAAATTTCATTCCTCTAAGACCCTTGATCAAACTGAATTGTCATGCACCGAATTTCATTAATTCCCAGATTTTCCATGTTCTATTAAATAAAACGGTAAAAATTCCACACTGTAATGCACTGAATTTTATGAATTTTCATCTTTTCCTTGCTCTGTTAAATGAAAGAGTGAAAATTCCGTTCTTCTACGACCAAAATAATCACAATTATGATACGCTGAATTTTAAGAATTTTTAACTTATCCATTCTCTAATAAATTTTATTAATTTTCAGCTTTTTCATACCCCATCAATTAAAACAGTAAAAATTCCATTCGGCTATGACATAAACAATCAGAATGATAATACTTTGAATTTTATACATTTTAATTGCGTTTTTTAATTCATGATGTGAAGTCTCCTGGCCGTTGTAAAAGAAGTGAGTTTTTTACGTAGATTTGAAAATTTAGAATTTAAGTAGAAAATGGGAACACGAACACTGAATATTAGATTTGTTTCTAAATTTTTAAAAATTTAATTTAATTTATCTCTTTCACAATATAAAATTTTCTCACGTTTAAAATTAATAAATGTAGATCTCTGACATATTTAAGGAATAACATATTATTTAAAAAATAAAATACATTTTAAAATAAATGTATGTAAAAAAAAATATCTATGAAGTCGAAATAAAATTCAATAACTAAATTCAGCAGAATTTAGACATACTATATAACTATGTAATTTTTTGGAAAAAATCGAACACTTTATATTCATTCTTTGAATGTAATTTTTCCAAATGACGGTACTTATGGGTTTTTTATATTTTATTTTCAAATCCTTATAGGATGTTTTGAAAATATCAGATTTCTCGGCGAATTTAAAAAATGCATAAAACACTGAACAAATGATTTTTCATTTATGTATAAAGAATTTATTATTCAAGAGGAAAATATGTTATTACATCTGATTTTCATTTTCATAATATTGTTGAAATACAATTTTTAATTCAAAAAATAAATAAATAAGTTTGCGATTCTCATAACAATAACTTAATTCAGATATATACAATATACATACTTACAAGGGAGATTTCTTTTTTAATTTCTGCTATTAAATTTAAAACTGAAATATTGCGAAAGATACATCGTTATATTTTTCTATAATGTTTTTTAAATATTAAGTAATGCATTATTCTGACAAAAATGGCTTTTTTGTTTGGATGTATATGGCATGGTTTTTTTTTTCATTTTTTTTTTTTATTTTGTTCATCTAGTTATCTTAAGATTTACAGCAGAGATCATGAAATTTTTCAGTATCACAAACGCATTGGAATTTTATATACCGCTTCGTCGGGATATTTCCTTCCTCGGGATATGGTTACAAACACATACACAAGATGCCAGTTGCTCTACTCATAAACATACACAGTACACACACAAACATACACAGGGTGGGTCGAAAAACAGCGATTTAAAAAAAAAAGAAGAAGAAGTTTCTAATAGTGCGGTAATGTTTCCTTTTGTAATTAGAGTGATAAAGCAAAAAAAGATTTTTGAAATTGGTTAATATCTTTAGGTCGCATATCGAACTTGAATTTTAGAATATATGATCAAAATAGACGATTTTTGAAATTAATGAATTTTGAAAAGTATAATAAAAAGAGCACATGTCTGTTACATGAGTCTCGTGCGCGAAATATATTGCTAATGTTAATACTACAAGCGGAAGGGGGTAACGATACTTTTAAAAGCGTTGTTTTTCATTTGTTTAAGAGGAACATCTCCTTTGATAAAATCGTATTTGGATGTGACAGCACTTGCAACAAATTAATACAGCATTAAAAAAAAGGGTTATCCAAAATTTAGGAGTGCCTATAGCGATAATGTATATATAATCGATTGCCTATAGGGATATATAATAGGGTATTTTCTTTTTGCATTTCACTGAATAGCATTTTAGGTACTTCATTCATTAAAATATATATATATTCATGATAAAATCAGAGGTCCTGCATTATTTTCTGGTCTTAGAATAAAACAATTACCTGCTTTCGTAACACTCTCTGTCGTCAGCAAAAATAATATATATATCTATTTGAAATATTCGATACTGTGCAATCGGGCTTCGTCTCCTGAGGACCTTGTTGCCCATGACCGAGGTTTGATTTCTCATTCCCGATGGCTAACGACTACAAGCAGAACTCTCAGGTAATTAACACGACGATGTTAGTGTCTTGAATACATGCATTGCTTCGTCAATATCGAAAATTGAATGATTCATCCTAGTATGAAACCATACAGGAACGTCTTCATTATGAAAAACCTACGGTGGTAGGCTCTGTTATACAGCGAAACGCCTTCTTTGCTGATCCTGAAAACATGTTATTGTAAATGATTACAGAAGCAAAAGAACACATAAGAGAATTGGGATTCAGATGGATTTGGAAAGTAATGCAAGCTGTGACAGATAGGCAAGAACTGTGCGAGATTTTCTGTTACTAAGTTCAATTTTATTGCTTACGATTACTCAGAATTTAATGATTGGTCCACCTGAAAGATTACTGTATGTCCTATATTTCTGGAATCAAGTTAGAGACCATTTTGTTTCGGATTCATTCATTCATAACCTCTCAACGAATTGGAAATGAAAATCATAAAACTGTTTCCGATGTGTGAAACATTTGATTTAATCTTCTGAAAATTTTTGTGGCCGTAATAACACAGACTGTTGTGTTCGATTAACATTTTTTTCGCGATAACTAATGCCAAAGTTTGATAATAAATCTCATTAAAAGTTCTTACGTGTAGTTTTGAATGTAGGTAAAAGAGAGAACTATAAGAATTCTTTAAAATTGATTACACGCACATTGTTTAAAATTGTTTCAAACATTGCTGCTCAAAAGAATTTTCACAAGCAGTGTTTCAATTCTTTTCAAGATTGTTTAAATATCGTTTTGTAAAAAATTTCATAATTTAAAAGTAATGTAGAACTAAATGATATTAGTCTATGTAAAATTAGTTACAAGTTACGTTTATCTGCACCTAAAATGATATTTTTTCTTTGTTTTAGACATTAGTGTAAAAAAAAAAAAAATGATTTTCCTCATTTATATGAAACTTTGTCAATTTTTCATAAAATTTTCAAAAATTCAATGGCGATGCGCGACCTAAAGAGGTCCGTGAATTTCATTTTTTCATTTTGTCCTATTCTTCCATTTCTGAAAGGCAACTTTTGCGTACTATTAGAAATAGGTATGGTTTTTTCTTAAATCATTAATTTTAAAAAAATGTAAATTTTGGGTAATTTTTTTTTTAGTTCAAGCACGACACGCAACCTAAAGATGTTATCCGATTTCAAAGGAAAAAATTGCGTTTTTCTTCTAGTTACAATAGACAAGTCTTTTTTACTGTTAGAATTTAATCTGAAAAACTTTTATTTTTTCGACCCATCCTAATACACACTGACATATATCTATATTTTAGATTGCTATAGATCTACGTTTAACTGATGAGGTAACATGTGATAAGGTGGTTTCATGTGATAAGACAACAAACGCGATGGTGCATATAATAATACTGTTGCCCTATTTTGGTGCAAGTGAGATTTTTCATATTTTGTTCAAATCATATTTTATTTTAAGACCTGCACCTAATAAGAACTTGCTACTGTCTCTTAACCCATTGTATCACCGCGTTGCATAATTGCAACATACCCGAAAATGAATGTTACTTATACAGTAGGCTATAAATGACGATTTTATTTATTGCTGCTCCCAACAGAGTCGCTAAAATAATTTTTTCATAGAATTCTCAACAGATATTGTTTAAGACGTCTTATTTCAGCATTTTCAAATAAAGTTAATTTCAACGAAAGCAAGTGAGTAAGTAGGTCACAAAAGCCAATAAATAAAGGAAACCAAGATACATACTTAAAATGCGTGTTTATTTCTCTATATAATTATCATTTACATTGATACAATTGTCCCATCTCTTTAAGAGTTTTCTAATACATGTTGCATAAAAGTCTTTGGACTGCTTCCTCAGCCATCCGTGTACCTTATATTCAAAGTCTGCATCATTCAGCTATAAACTAAACCATGGGAACAGCCTATTGCAGTTGCTAATGCTGTCTATTGATGTTCGCCTGTCAGCTTTAAACATTTCCTTAACCTTCCGCATTGTTTCTTCTTTCGCAATCTCAACAGGACGACCACTTCGTTCTACTTCAACAACATTTGAACGCCACTGCCCATCTTGTACAACTGTTGTCTCCTAAATTCGAAATTGACATCTTACAGTTGGACAGTGCTGCCATCTATTGACACATTTGGAAAAAATTTACTACTAATTTCAGACATCTCATAACGGTTTGTGACCTACTTATTGACTTTCCCTCGTATTAAAAGAAAAAGATAGAAAAAAAAAAGTATCATAATGTTTTAATGTGATTATAAAGGCAAAATCATTAACTGTTGTTTAAATCTTAAATCAAATGGTCAACGGGAGAGTAGTTTTCAATTGTGTTTGTGAAATTATCGTACCATAACTTCAATTTGATTCAAATTTTGTTTAAAATGTAAGAGAAGTTTATGTATTATAATGTTTTTTACTGCTTTTATATTTTGAGATATTGGCTTTAATATCTGTCTCTTTGTATTTTATAAAAATGCGATATCCTCGCGGTGTGTGTGGGTATCGGTCATAATTCGCAATGGGAAAAATTATTCAGCATTGAAATCAGATGTAGTAGGGGTTTTTTTCCATTCTAAAAAGACTTTTTCGCACTTATAAGGAAAAAAAATATTTTTCAGAAAAACATCAAATGTCCTGTTTATCATAACGCGGTAAGTTTTACTCGCGTAAAAATAAAATGTATACTGTTGTACTTCTCAAAGCATGTAAAAGAAAATTAAATATAACTTACAGATTCCAGAAACCGTTTAACAACTGAAGAAGTGTATGTTTTCGAGTTAATGCGAGGGGTATTTAATCAACATAATCATAAATCCTATCTTATTTGGAACAATTTTACAATTCACATTAAAGGCGTATTACAAACAGACAAATATTTATAGAGGGTTCAATCTTTTTGGGATACCGTGTATATAGATGCAGTTTATCCATAATCAATTGATTTTTTGCTTTTAAATTAATGTATTTGACTAAATTTATTCATTCAATATATTTTATTACGTTATCTGGAATATTTATTTATCAAAAATATTACGAACGCAGTACGTGAGAATAAAATGAGATAAATAAACGTATTTTCCTATAAATTAAAGATTATAAATATTGGCATTCGATGTTAACGTTTTGAATCATTTCAGAACCCAAGTAAACATTTTCTAAATAATTTATCAAAAATGATGGAAAAATCAGAGGACATCCTAGGCTATACTTATACCCAGTATTTTACACAACGATGCAGCACTTAATCATTTGGAAAGTGAAACATGTTAATAAGATTTATTACCTATAATTATGTAACGGCATTTCAACTTGAAACATTGTCAAAATTTTAAATGTTGTAGATAACTCAACTCCATCATTACTTTTCTCCGAGTTCCCATTTTATTAATTTTTTTTTTCAAATTTTGGCAACACTATGAGATTTTATTTTCATTGTTTTCATTATGTTGGAATTTTTCAGTTTTTTTTTTTTTATTCCTTTCAGAATTATCTTTCAGAATCAATATATAATTGCTGCTAAGAAGAGATGTTTAGATTGCATAAAATCGCTGCTTTTAGATCTTACTCCAAAATTAAAATGTCAAATTTCGTGTATAAATTGAAACGAGTAGAGAGAAAGTGATTAACTTTTTTGTCCCTAACTAAAACAAACTAAAGTTAGCTTTTTCAGATTATTAAAAACAGTGATTTTTGAAATCCTAAATATATATAGCGCTGATAACTATGAACTATAAGCAAAATGAGAAGACATAATTAATGTCTTGATATTTTTTGTGCAGAAATAACTTTAGCCTGAATGCATACTGAAGGTTAGGTGCTGCTTTCAGGGAAATTCGCTGGTCGTACTTATTACAAAAAGATTGAAAAAATGAAAAAGCATCGAGTAAAACGCAAGTTAACTTGAATAATACACATGCATTGTAGTCATCAAAAAAGACTTGTAATTCACAATTGTACAAGCGAGGTTGCCTTTTACATTAAAAATATATTGTTATAGATTGATTTTTTTTTTCTTTTTGGTAAGTATTGAAGATATTTAATTTTTTATTCATTTTTAACAGAGTATTCGTTTGTACGTTTATACCTACATAAAATTTGAAATATCGGAAATATAATCAATTTTAATCTTGAGAAAATAAGATGTAAATCTGTAAATTAGTGAATTGGTAAAATGCTATCTCCATTTATGACTTTTATGCATATGTGTAGGGACTTCTGACAGTTTGTCGAGGAGCCTGGGGCCAATTGTCCCACATCCCCGAGACTAATAAAATGGAGATACTAACAGGGACTTATTCATGAGAGTACTGGGAAGAAAACTTAAAAATTCTAGGGGAGGGGAACAAACAACAGATTCCTGAGCTCATATGAAAAAAATAAATAATAAACACTTAAAAATTTACTAAATTAAAAGAACACCAGTAATTAATTTAATATATTAGGGCAGTGGCTCCTGCGCCTAATCCAACGCGGCGCCCAAAGCAACCAACAAAGGACGAAGCTACTAAGCTCCACCCGGCATACGCAGACGGTGGCCTTGAAAAAGGCCATTTGTATACCCGGCTTCGCCTGGATTAGGAGAGCTGCACACAACGTTAGTTGAGGGGGAAATGACAAAAACTTGCTCGAGAGCGGTGTACTTTTAGATACAGGGAGAAATGGGAGGAGCTTAGATAAAAAGGAAGAGTTGTAATTGGCTGAGAGAAGTTTATTGTACAATCTTTAAGAGTTTGTAAAGCAGAGACAATGAAAAAATAAAGTTTAAAAATACAAAAATACTATTAAAAAAAGATAATTATTAAAAATTTAAAATTAAATTTAGAAGATATGCAGGGTATCTAAAATAATACCAAATTTCGGTCTTTTTCTGTTATGTATGTCAAATATATCGTACGCTGGATGTGAATTTAAAGCACTGTTTTCAGAGTTTTCCAAAGAGAGGTGAAAGTTAATATTTAAGTCGTGCATGTAGGTATTTAATCTGGGATAATCAATTTCTTTATAGAGATGGAAATTTCCAACGTAATACGGCACATATAAAATAAGTCTAATAGTAGAATTTTGGGATTATGTAAGGAGTTTGATGTGGCAGTAGGCAGCGTAGCTCCAGATTTGGCATCCATACGTTAGAATAGGTCTTAAAAAGCGGTTGTAAAGAAAATGTGTACATCAAAACAAATATGTTATTTAAACAGCAGTTTCATACAAAAGTCATAAGTATTACATTACTTTTAATATTGACTGTCCAAAAGACTCAAACGCGTTTTAATTCTTTATCTGTCGGAAGTAAGTATGAAATATAAATTGCAAAATAAGGCTGGGGATTTTATTTCAAGGAACAAAATTGTAATAAAAAACTACTCAATACTTATGGATTTAAGATTAACTGAATTATCTCCTAGGTACACTACTTCCGACTGTAATCTCTTGTAGAAGACCATTTTAGACACGCCGTTTTGAAGCTATCTCAAAATTAAAGTTTACGAATGCCTTCATTCAGGAACAACGTCCAAATTTATGCCACTTCACCTGAAATGACCAGCATGTAAGAGTGAATATCACAAAATGTCAGATTTTGAAAATAAAAAATTTGAAAATTTAACTCGTTTGAAAGCTTCTATTATTTTTTTTAAATGTTGGTTGAACAGCTGAATAAAGGAATTTATATGTAAAATTGTTAAAGTGTGAAGAGCTTAAGTTCGTTTTTATGCAATTATAATTATGTGTCATTTTCTTGGTATATGTATACCAGGATAATGACAATTTCATTCTAAAACATGTTTCACATTGGGTTTTTTTTAATTTTTAGATCTAACATTTTAATTTTGTTTAAAGGAACATGTTTCTTCTATAATACCTCAAATTCCGTCTAATGTTGAGTTTTATTTGTAGTTTATAGAAGCCAAGAAAATGACATAATAAAGGTATTCTAAATTTTTACAAAACCTTTAAACACATTATTTTCAATGAAATATCTAAAAGATCTTGCTGGTAGCAATGATTTTACTACTTCTGTCTTGAACTATGTCAAGAACAAGAAGAATTACTCTGCAGCGCCACCTTTATACCTCATAAAGAACTAAAATGAGCAAGCAAGGACAATGACATTTATTTTCAGTGACAATCATATTTTAATTATTGAATATTATTTGTAATATACAGAACTTGTTACCTTACACATATATATGTTAAATAAGGTATAATTATTAAGTAGAAATTTAAAAAAAGCACTAGAAAAAGTTATTTGTACATGATAGCAGAAAGCATTTTACTTTGCACACATCACATGCCAGGAAAATGACAATCTGAAATTTTAAGTCTTTTAATTGCTTTTTTTTGTGTTATTATGAGTATAATATCTCTTGAAAATACTTCTAAAAATAGTCTTTATTAGAATGTAAAAAAGAAAATTGCGTTATATAACATTAAATAGAAATTTTATTGTGCTGTCTGCCATTTCCGTATTTTGTGATATTGACCCCTAAGTCTTTTCTTTTGTCTGGAAAATTTAGATTTTGGCTGGAGTCTCTTTTCAACAAGAGCCCTGTGAATTGTAAAATACGTTAATATAGTTATTTGTATTAGTTAAATGTAGGGAAACTTCTTTTCTTTTCTTTTAAAAACAACACTACCCGCATATCATATCTCTTTCAAATAATTATAACAATCTTTAAAAATCTCTCTTAATTTACATTGGTGTTCAATGCATTAACACTAAAACATGCCATCGCGAATAGTATAAAGTCCTGTTTTAAGGAAGAAATTCGATTTAGTGCTTAAAGTTTGTTACCTTCAATATCACACAAATATAAATTTTATCCTTAATTTGAATTCATTCACATTGTTGTATAATAAAATAAATGCATGTCTTGAGTAATGAAACAGAAATTAATTTCTGAAATATTAATTTGGAAACTATAAAATACAAATTGAAACATAATCAGTACAGAAATTTTAAACTTTCTTTGTGATACAATATCGGGTGTAGTATCTACAATAATATCTTGTGTGTTGAAGCATTTTTGTCTAATTTGTAATTTAATCTTGAAAAATTCAGAGAGTAAATTTCCTATCTTTTGTAATACAATATGTGCTTCATTATGAATAAAGCTTAAGATGAATGATGAATGATGAAATATACGATTCGGAAGTATGAAATAATTTTGAAATTGAGAGTATTTTAAATTGAAAGTTTTTTTTTCCATCTTCATAAGGAGTTTTACCATAAAGTGAACTTTTATGTCTGAAAAAAGTTATGTGATGGTGAATGTTTCCGGAGCAGACATGACAAGATTTCGTTTCCATATGTAAATGTTCAGTTTTAATTGGGGATTGATAAAGAAGATCACATAATGCTAAAACAATCTACATACACTTTCTTAAAAATAAATAAATATATAAATAAATAATACTTGCTTCGGGTCTTAATGCAATACTTTAATGAAATGTTTTCTGACATGGACAATTCACACAATCATTACTATTGAAAATTCAATGAACTTACTTTTTAAATGATATTTTTTTTGTAATTGCGTAAAACTGAATATCGAAATACTTATTGAGGCTATTATTATTTTGCCATGGTTTTATTAAACGTATATTTGATAAAATGACATTGATTTTATCAGTTATAAAAATATAAAACACTTAGGTTTATTATGCGCAAAATTTATCTTTTAACAAAGTCTACATTTAATGTTTACATATAATCACTTTGGCTTTTCCCATTCGACATGTCTCCTTGACATTTTGAATCGGGTTTCTTGTAAATTAACTATTTATCACTAACATAAAACAATGATTAAAAATGAATGGCATTGATTATAAGATTCATAATCATATATTGTTAAACATATATATTGTACACGTATTGCTAAACATACGATATCAAAACACGCATTCATTAAATAGGGGAGGCCGGGGCTAGTAGGAGCAGTTTTTAGTTATTGATTTTTATTAATTTTTTGTTTAAGTTTTTAATGAAACTTTAACTGTACTTTTAAAGAATAGGCATTGGGCTATATATACCCGGAGTTTTGAGTTTGTAGCTTTTGTAGTTTATGTTTAGCGGAAGCCTAAAGTAAAAGGAAAATTGTGCGCCAACTTACCCCGTCACGGGGCAAGTTGCCTATACCTATGGGGTAAGTTGACACACGCCTTATAAAAATTTAAATAAGACACGCAGTTAAGAGAAATCAATTTCCTTATTACCAGTATGTTTAATCAAAGGCGTTATCACCGTACAACGTAAATTCTAAATTATGCAGACATAAAAATAATGAATAAAACCTTAACATTGATTAACTTCTATCCTACTCGATAACATCATCAGAGTTACAGTTGTCACAAATAAAAATTCGAGTGTTTCCGTTTGGGCAAGCCCCGTGTGCCCCAAATTTTGCACTTCAACCACTTTTTTCGGTGTTTGCTGTTTTTCAAGCTACCACACACACCAGACCCCGAGCCAACTTGCCCCGTGTTCAATGCGCCTACTAGCCCCATAATAAATTTCTTCACAAAAGGGACGCGTAACCATCTAAGCATAAATAATCCAAGTAAACCACATATGGTGTAGGTACAGTTAATCATACACTAAGAAAAATCGCACAAGTTAAATCACAATTATTAAGATAAGTATTAGAAATTAGAAAAAGAATGAAGCAAGAAAGAATTACTTGTGAGCGCAAAAAACAGAAAAATCGTAATAAATGTCCACTGCACGTAGGTACCGCTGCAAAACTACAATGAGGATTGTAAAACGCAAGATGAAATGTGCTGTGTGACTGGTTGCATAATCTATCTACAAACAGGCGATTTATGGGGACTGCGCCTACTTACCCCTATAGCCAACTAGCCCAGGTCTCCTCTATAAAAAAAAAGCGCTACAATTAGGCATAGGAATGTTATTATTTCTTACTTTGGTATCAGGTAATGGAAAAAAAAAATGTGCTTGTGTAATGCTTGTTATATATTAACAAATGACGGAAAATTTAACAGATTTATTTTTTACGAGAATGTGTACTTTCACCGTTTCCTCCCATCATCCATAAAAACTCAATCTCTTTTATCTATTTTAAATATCTTTATTTATACAATCTTTCTGATACTTTTTTATAGATTTACAACACTCTAAAAAAAAAAAAAAAAACTGTAAATTTATGAACATTTTCCCTTCAGTTTTCACGGGCAGCAGCCTTATTTGATGAAAAACGGTCTGTTCCACTAAATAAGCAATCTTATCCCTTAGATAATTAGAAAATGAAGGGCAATCCACATATTCTTACAGTTCTAGCCCATTTGTTAGCAAAACAGAGGGTACGACTCCATGCATTCTCCTTCACTAGGGTGTGACCCTTCATTTTAATCGTGTTTCGAAAAATAATGTCACTTAACCGCGACCGTAACGTATTTCTTAACGCGCCAAAAAAGCGATTCTGTGATGATTATCTAACGTGCTACGTGCTACGGAACAGTAAGTAAAGTGTTATTGCGCTTTAAAGTGCCTCATAAAATTACGCGCTGCACAAAATAATGGGCAAGGATTTTTTTTTTTTTTTTTTTTTTACGGGGTATCACTGGATCTCTGCTTACGGCCTTCTGCCCGTAATTTTACAGGGATATTTTTAACACTGTATTAAGTACATTAAATAACTATAATCTCTGAAATTTTGATATAAAACTGCTATCTGCCTGTTTTTAGTAGTAGATAAACAAGATATAACGAAGTTCCATCAAGTAGTATTCGTGAGAAGAATCTATTTTAAATAATTTTATTTCTACCATACGATTACAAAAAGGACCGTTATTTATGACCGTTAGGACCGTTATTTATGAACGTAAAGAAAAATTATTAGTGTCATGTTGAATTTTTAGATGCATTACTTATTTTAAAAGTTCCGCATGTATTCCATAATTAATACCTGTTAAATAATGATAATTAATTCTTTAAAATTCTTATGCATATTTATAGTTATTTTGTTATTTATTATACATTTGTGTTGCACTATTTTCCAGGCACTTTAAAATAGATATTTTACAAAAAATATTTCTATGTAAGAAGAAAATTGAATTTTACATGAACAATTAAATATTATGTATTTTTACTTTGTTTGTAGAATTTTAACTTTGCATATAAGGGAATGCATTCTTAAATAAATGATTGAAATTCTGGTATTGTCATTCCATTTTTATAATCCACGTTTTATCCGCGATAAATTATTAAAATTTCATAATTTAAATTTTAAAAATGTTCAAAGGAAATAATATTAAACTGGAGGAAAAACACGTAGAGTATAAACATATTATCATTTGATAAAATTTAAAAATATTATAATTTCAATTCATTAAAATATTTCATTGCAAAAATATGGGTCCTCATTTAGGAATAAATCACATGAATAATTAAATTTTAAAAATCTTATGAAATAATTCATGTTACGTTGTGTTCTTGAAAATCAACATTGTAATTTATGAAAATATCAACCTTTCCTAACATTCCTTTTTACTTTGACTGTTTAAAATAAAAAAAAAAAAGTTCTAGAAACATTTAAATCATAAGCGGATTATAAATTATATATTTAAACAAACGGCAACTCTCGAATTAATTTAGATAATTATGAACCCCAGAAAAATATTTCTATAAAGCATGAATAAAAAGAAAAATCTCGCATGTTTAAATGCTTAATTTTAGTTAAAAGTCTTATGGAGTAACATGCATAATTTATTATCTTTGTAATATAATATTCTCAATGCACACATAAAATGCATAAATTACGAAAATAATTTTTGTATCTGTTGCATATATATATATATATATTACATAAACAAACTGCATATGAAAATTATTGTAATATTTACTAATTAATATATTTATTAAACTAAATCCTCATAAAACAGCATAGATTCTCCAAATTATTTAATTTTTACTAAGCAAATTAAATGGGTAACATGTGAAAATGTTTTTTTTAATAACAACAAGTTGATTTAAATACACAAGGATAATAATATTATTTCATATATTTAAGTATGAATAAATTTTCGTAAAAATTGTCTATGCAGATTTATGAAAACTCTTCTTTTTGCAACTCTTACATTTTGTTTGAATACAATAGTTTTTTTTCTTTTCAATGAAGCAATATGAACACCACAATTTTCAATGACTGCTTATAATATAAATACTTAATATACTAGTTTAGGTTTGTTAATCACATTATTTAAATTTTTAAATAAAAAAGGTCTTTATAATTAGCAACCTTGGTATTGAAATTTATCTTGTTTACTAGTATTTCGTGTTATTTTTTATTTCAACATTTGTCACAAATCTCGGGAGTAAGCTTGATATATATATACAAAGGTCGCATTATATAGGGAAAATTTTATATTTTCTACCAGAATTCTTAATGAGTTACTTTCATAATCATTTTATTTAACATTTTCTAAAGAAAGGTGCGATGAAGACTTTTTTTTTAAAATAGTGGTAGAAACAATAAAAGTTTCCCTATAGAACGCGACCCATGTATATATATATATATTATTCTTTTAAGTTACCTTCACAGGATAACATTAATACATTATTTGAATCCAAAACATTTTTCCTTAAAAAATACGCTAATATTTTCGTTATAATTACTAAATTCTTTCTTCGTACACTGTAATAAAATATCTGTAAATTTACTAATTTTTTTCTCGGAAACTGGGGTTCCTGGAACTTTTTATGTAACAGCAGCAATAAAAATTCATATAACAGATATACTTTTGCACAATAAATAAAAAAATATGTAAGGTTATTAGAATTTTTTAGGAAAATGGGATTCCTAGAACTTTTTATGTAATTGCAACACAGGTTACAAATACAATTTTAATAAGATTACTGTAATTTTAGTAGATTCTTTTGTAAAGGTACGGAGTACTGTAGCTTTGCAAAAACTTGTTTTATAAGTTTACATCTTTTTAGGGTTTACTTAAAAAGTAAAAACAAAACCATTATGAGATCACTCCTGTGTTTGTTTGTCACAGCCATATTACTCGTAAACTATGGAAGGAGGAAAGTACAGATTAGGGGAAGTAATAAAGACTATTGACCCACATACTTACAGATTATTAAACATTCACAAATATATATAGGGGAAAACATAGAGGGACTTATTAAGTTACTTGAAAAAAATCTTTTCTTTGTATATTTTGTGGGGTATCGTGTGAAAGCTTTCGTAATGCTGAACTTAAAAATATATTTCTCCTAATTTTAGGTATCATATTTTCAGGGATATCATCGAAAATGTAGTGCAAAAATATGTCCACCCCCCCCCCCCCCCACCCCCCCATCTATTTCCGAATCTACTGAAACTATAATTGTAAAAAAAAAAAAAAATAGAGGTAGTAGACGTTAATTTAAACCTCGCAAGAAAATTATAGCGATTACCCTAGGTCACATAGTTTTTGAGAAAAACGCATTTTTCCGTTACACACAAATTTCAAATGGCAGGCATTCAACAAATGTGTCCAGGAGCGCTGTTGGTACTTATCGTATCAGAAGTATAAAAGCATTGTTGATAATGATTTTCGATTTGGACATACATAATGACAGGAGCGGTGTACTCTACCTACCATTAGCTTTTAAAGTCTAGATAACAACTTTTAATGATATATTTGTGTAACAATGCCCAGTAGCAATAAAAGCAAGTAGGATAAAAGAAATAAACGTCAAATTGTTAAATACAGTAATTTAATTAGGATTAATCACATACATACTATGGAATTCGAGACTAGTTTGCATTGAGTGGATCTGTCAATACACCTCTGTAAGGTTAATTAAAAACCTATCTGGAAAAAACGCGGCATGGATCAAGGCGGAGTTGCAACTTTGCGACATCCTTTCGAAGCGCGCTTAGTACAATGCCAAGTTTATACTTTGAACAAGGGTTTTGTGTTAGCTGCACTTTAAAAATAAAAGATTATTACTACGCTGAAATAAGTTTTTGAAATGCGAAATGAAATTTAAATATGCAGTACTTTTATTGTCAGTATCAAATTAAGTTCATCATAACCCGATTAAGATAATATAAAAAAGAGTTATACAGAATAGCAATATTTGATATTTTTTAGTCTTCATATCTCTTTGAACTTTTATGGTATACCCATTCATACTTTTTTAATGTATACAGCTATACCCAAACCTACGTTGTAAACTTTTTTTACAAAATGTTATTATTCTTTTAAATAATACTGTTAATAATTCATATATTTAATGTACAGAGCCCTCTGAGTGCGAGTGACAATTGCATTTGAGTGTTTATTCATATAGTGTACAGATAAAATTTTAGTAAGCATGCATATTTCTGCAACTTTATATCTAAAGAGTTACAGAACTTTTTTACAGTG
This sequence comes from Maratus speciosus, assembly GCA_963932465.1. Classification (NCBI taxonomy): domain Eukaryota; kingdom Metazoa; phylum Arthropoda; class Arachnida; order Araneae; family Salticidae; genus Maratus; species Maratus speciosus. Next base: position 24,452 of record CAWVRF010000006.1, read on the forward strand.
TATCGTATTTAAGTCTTTCAATATAACAATATTTTTTCATTTTAATAAGAACAATAAATAAGTAGATTTGTGCTTTCATGATTTTGGATTGATAACGTTTAACACAGCATTAAAAAGAAATATTGTTAAAATTTGTATAAAAAATGGAAATACTAATCTAAAATGAAAATAAACTGGTTATATATCTATCAAAGTCATTGCTCCAAAAATTTGCACAAGATTAGTGTATAATATGCATGTACAGTGTTTTGCACAATTCGACCAACAAATCCAGAGAGATGACAGTAGGCATCATTAGTTTGAAATATTGCCCTGGAACATGGGGTAGCAATCAAATTATTTAGTCAAAAAATACAGGATGTATCATCCTTACTGAACTTGAGTTGACGGTAATAATTTTTAGGAAAATAAAAAAAAATTGCAATGAAACTGCAACGATATGTATCTTGTTTTGAGTGAAATGTTGTAACATCATGAAAAGTTCTGGAAAAACAGGGTGCTGAAGCAATGGATAATGCCATGTGAACTGGTAATCGCTGTCCAAAATGTTGAACGTCAAGTGTATACTACTGGCGCGTATAATGGAAACTTCAACTAATTTTTTTTATGCTATCACATATTCACATATTATATGGAGTTAAAAAACTTTTTGGGTCGTATGAACCCGAACAGCGTAGCAGGTTTATATGTTTCAATGCTCTCCGTGAGTGTCTTTCATGGAGCTAAGCTTATGTATCTTTATCTTAACTCTTTATCTCCTGTCGGTACTTATAAGTACCATTAAAATAACTTGTTATAAAATTCCTTTAATACATCGAGTTAGTACATTAGTAGTAATACAGTTTAGAATGAGTTATAGATGCATTACTTTATCTTGCTCCAAAAGCATTATTGGTTACACAAAACAAAAATATTTTTTAAATGATTAATTTTTTTGCCTTTGCATCTTTTCAACATTCTTGGTGTTTGGGAGGTGGGGGTTCAGTTGGGAAATATTTCAATATTTATATTATCAGAACATTATATTTGTATATTTAATAAATCTACAAAATAGTGGTGTTATAAATATTGTATGAAATCCCTATAAATTCAAATTTATATAATCCTTCTAAAATTTATTAAATGATTATGTAATTCGTCTAATATAGTTTCAAAAATTCACGAAAAAGGCTCTAGAAGATAAAAGTTTCATGAATTCATAATTGATTACATAAAGGGTTAACCTTTTCATTTTTGTGCTTTCTTCCATTATCAATATTTGTTTCGCGCATTCTCAACTACTACTCCACATATCCCGGAGTTAGGAATCGCAGATTTAAACGACATATATATGTTCTCTTTTTATTCAAGATACAAGACTTTCTTAATTATTTCACAGTTAGTTGAAATTAAATATTCTATTGACATTGTAACAATCTTGTTATTTTAATATTTCCTCTTATAGATTTCTTTATGCAGAAATTCTTAAATTTAGAACTCTGTAATTAATTAATTGTAATAAATTCAAACATGGAATAAGTAGATAAATAATCGGGTTATTAATATATTTTGTGTACATTAATTTTAGAAATAACTGAAAATTTGTTATGTAGATTGCTTCGCAATCGCAATGTTGCAAAGTGTAGCAATGCATAACCGAAGGTAAAAAAAAAAAAGCCTGCAAATAATCTTATAATCATCTTATTATTAAATAATCGTTTATTTTGTGTTTTGTATCCCTGACCACCGCGCTAAAGGGCAAATTTGTAATGTTGTTTTCCCTGTAAAAATTTTTAAAATCTAAGAAAAGATGATTTTTCCAACATGATATAAAAAAAAAAAAAATTAATTACGTATAGGAATATAAGCCTCAAGAGTATTAATCATAACAAAATGTTCTAAAACTGCATTATATTTGAATAATTATATTAATTTAAATAATTCTTCTAATGCAGTGAAACCTACAGCTTAATGAACGGATATATCAATTCGCGGCGGTGAGAAGGTTAAACTACTTGAATGCGGAAAAACATACTATTTTGAAATTTTTAAGTTAATTTCAGAATTTTATATTAGGGGAAACCGGGGCTAGTTGGCTACAGGGGTAAATAGGCGCGGTCCTTATAAATCGCCTGGTTGTGGATAGATTGCGCAACCAGTCACACACTGTTAAAAATTTGCAGCATTCTGGCAGGTCATTTGACCGTTTTTTCCGAAAACGGTTACACAACCGGTAATTTAACACTATTCTGACCATAACTGGGCCATTTTATGGTCAGAATATAGTTAAATTAGGGTTATGAAACCGTTTATTCAAAAAACGGTCGAATGACCTGCCAGAATGCTGCAAAATTTTTAACAGTGCAGAGTACCTTTCTTCTTGCTTTTTACAAACATCATTGCAGCGTTTTGCAGCAATTTTGCAGCGTTACCTACGTGCAGTGGACATTTATTACGATTTTTCTGTTTTTTGCACTCATAAGTAATTATTTGTTGCTTCATTCTTTTTCTAATTTCTAATACTTATCTTAATAATTGCGATTTAACTTGTGCAGTTTTTCTTAGTGTATGATTAATTGTACCTACCCCATATGTGATTTACTTGGATTATTTATGCTTAGATGATTACGTGTCCCTTTGTGAAGAAATTTATTATGGGGCTAGTAGGCGCATTGAACACGGGGCAAGTTGTCTCGGTGTTTGGTGTGTGCTGGTAGCTTGAAAAACAGCAAACAACGAGAAAAGTGGTTGCAATGCAAGATTTTGGGCACACGAGGCTTGCCCAAACAAAGGCACTCGATTTTTTATTTGTGACAACCGTAACTCTGATGATGATATAGAGTTGGATAGAAGTTACTCAATGTTAATGTTTTACTCATTATTTTTATGTCTGCATAATTTAAAATTTACATTGTACGGCTATAATGTCTTTGTTTAAACTTACTGGTAATAATGAATTGATTTCGCTTAATTGCGTGTGTTATTTGAATTTTTATTAAGCGTGTGCCAACTTACCGCATAGGCGTAGGCAACTTGCCCCGTGACGGGGTAGGTTGGCGCGCAATTTTCCTTTTACTTTAGGAATTCGCTAAACATAAACTACAAAAGATACAAACTTAAAACTCCGGGGTTATTTATAGCCCGATGCCTGTTCTTTATAAGTACAGTTAAAGTTTCATAAAAAAAATTAAACAAAAAATTAATAAAAATTAATAACTAAAATCTGCGCTTACTAATCCCGGTCTTCCTTACACACAGCGCAGTGTAATCTCATGAAAAACCTTTAAACTATTTTTAAATTACCCTATTCAAACTTATACTCTATCTGTTAAACATGCTACTTATTTCCTTATTACATTTATTAAGGATAATAAGCTATTGAATTTAAAATTTAGAGAGTCTTTTATAAAAATCATTTTACAGACGTCTTCAGCCTTTTCTTCTTTTATTTTCTTCTTTGAATATTTTCTTCTTTTATGTTTTTTTTGTATTCTTATTATTAATATCACTTATATAAGAACATAATATAGAAACATTAAACTTTTCAACATTTGTATATGTATAAGCATATTACTTTTTGGAACTAACGCCAGTATATCCTATTATTAATTTGTTCTTCATAAAAGCCATAAAAAAAGAAAAATGTCAACTAGCAAATATAACTACTATATAACATGTTAACAATAGCGAAAATAAAGTTACACCGTAGCATACTTTTTTCACTTTAATATTTATTAAAAATTGTCAAAATAGGTTGAACAACTTATTGGAAAAAAGAATTAAATTTTTAATCAAGCTTAAAGTATTAAATATATGTAAGGTAATTCATTATTTTAATGAAAACTTTTCACGATTTTTAGTTAATATAAAATTGTCTTAACATGTTTAGCAAATTACAAATTAAAAAGGTGATTCTTAAACACAAATTAGTAGAGAATATTATGAAATAGAAAAATATTATTTTTTGTCTAAGTATGATGTATGTTTAATTACAATTAAAAAAGCTTTCGAAAATACATTGCTCGGAAAGGTGGTGTAGGGTTCCCTTTTTGTTTTATATTGAGAATTTGTTATTATGTTTTCAATGGTAAGGCATCTTAAACATTGAGGGCTAGTTCACAGTACAAAGTTACCATGGCGACTCCTCTTTATATTATACTGTCTGAAAAAAAATCTAAATAGATGATTAGCAGAAATCTACCACGGGTATTGTTTATATGAGCTTTGACATAATATTTCTTATATGTCATACTCAAGAAAAATATTAATGTTCTTGTGTTTTATTTTTTTTAATATTAGAGGAAGATTTATTAAAATATTTGTAGCAAAAATTAACAAATTTCTAACAGCGTTTTATTATGCACTTGATTTATCTCTTTATAAACTGTTTAAACTCATAGCTGTTAACTTTTACGATTTTTTGTTTAAAATTTCATAAAAATAATTTTCACTTTAATTAATCTCATATTTTTTATTAAATAAAGTTAAAATATATTTTTTTTTTTAATGATTAGAAAAAAACGTGGTAGTTGACAGCATCTAACACTAAAACTTTTACCAAGACGAACAAATCATGCAGGTGTCTTCAAATCTTTCTTGTTTTAAAATCCATGAAAATAGATTTTCTTTTAATTATAATCACATAAATTATTATATAAATAAGAATTAGAAATCATTTTATGCAAAAATAATTATAAAGTCATGTTTATAATTTCAATATTTATTATTTTGTTTTTATATGAATTTGGCGAAACCATAAAAAATGTTTATAAGACAAGCATAAGATGTCAAAATGTAAAGCGTGATGCTTGAATGGCTTTAAATTTTATAATTCTGTTACGGAATATCACAGAATAATTGAGAAATCTGTGTGACCACCAATAGTGATTTTACTAAGTTATGGACTCATCGACAATAAGATACCATATCATTTATGCCCGATAGTTGATTTCTTTGTTTTGGGATGCTTTCTTTTGATATATAAAAGTGATCTAATTCATTCTTTTTTATAAAATGGCATTCTATTTATTGAGAGTGAAATTGCGACATCGAATTGTTTAAGATTATATAGATACGAAGATTGATGAATGTGTGATTTTAATGGTTTCAAATATAGGAGTGTTTTGAATGTGTTTTTATTAATTATACATTTTATATATTTTTTAAACTACACATTTTAGTTAACATATGTTTTATTACTTGTTTCAATTATTATTCTTGTCAAAATGCCTTTATTTTTCCCACCCGTGCATAGTTCGCCGAAAGTGAGTACAAAATGTACAAATGTCTAAAAATAAATTCTTTGGGGTTCGATTTTTAGTATAAAATGTACATGTTAGTGCCTTTTAGGTGTTTTTGGCGTCTCTAGTCGTCTTACCCAGTACTTCGGTTCATTACGGTAAGATGAATTTTAGATTGAATTGAATAAAGTTCGAAAAGGAGATCACGGACCATTAGTTATTAGAGTTAAAAAATTTTCAGTAGTTATAAATGCATTAAGCTATGAACTGGCATTTGCAGAATTTAATGTAATTTGTGCAACTTATTTACTGAAGTTTAACTGAGTTAAGAACACATTATTGAGTATTGGTAGGAATATAATATCAGTGATCTTTTCACAAGTTTTTAGTGTTTTGTTTGTGAGGAATTCCTATATGAAGATGCGGGAATTTACGATAAATTTTGTTCAGAATTCAAGCAGATAATTCTTATTTGGCTTTAAAAACAGTATTTTATCTTATTTAAGTTCTCTTCTACACTGTAAAAAAAAGGACTAAAAAACGGAGATTCTACTGGTAATCTAGACGCCAGTAGTATATCCGTTTTTTAAGGAAAATGTTCCCCATAAATTACAGAAAATTTTCCGTTTTTGATCAGAAATACGGAAATTTTTCTGTAATTTATGGAGAAACATTTCCGTAAAAATACGGAAATAGTACTGGAGTCTAGATTGCCAGTAGAATCTCCTCCGTTTTTTAGTCCTTTTTTTTTTTTTTTTTTTTTTTTTTTTACAATATATTTGACTATGCTACGTGAAGAGACCATGCCTCAGAGTACAGCTTACACAGATTTAAGTACTTACCTAGCTAACATAAAATGAATATAAAACTTTGAAACATAAAGCTTTTTAAAAGTATTATGTAAAACGCACATTCTTCAGTATGTTAGGGCGGTTACATTGTTCTGCCCTAACCGCGAATTAAACGCTGAGTCAAACCACTTCAGAGAAACTATCTGATAATTTTATGAAAGAAAAAAATGAAAGACCGTACCTGTGAAATAATAGTCCGATAGTAGTATAAAACACCTTCCTAACAAATTATGGTTATTTATCCTGGATTATTTTTGGATAGCATAAGTGCAAGGATGGAATACGATTTTTTTTTTTTTAATATTGAAATAAAAAAATTCTTAAAAACAAAATGCACGCAACTATCTGCCGAACACTTGTTGAAAAATATCCTGGAATTTAATTACTCTTTTGACTCTAAGATTTAAAAATACTTTTAGATGTCTGTCGATCCTAACCCCCGTCGCTTTTTATTCATTATTTTTCGCTTCTTTTCAATTAACTTGTAGGACATATTGCCAAAAATAGAATAATAAATTAAAATAAATAGAATAATTTATATGAGCTGCCAATTTTAATATTAGCTATCACTGTAATATTTGATATTCCAATTTACACTTTAGATACCTGCTATTTATTTTATTTATTTATTTTTTAACGTTCTTGGTTATCAAAAGCAAAGGCTATGCGAAATTCAGTTCCACTATTTATTTTTTGACACCGTATATGACCACACACCCGTCGATAAAGGATATGTATGTTTTATTGGGTATTTTGTAACTTTCAGCTATAAAAAATCTTATAATACAAAATATTGATGTGTTTTATGTAGAATAGTGGAAAAAAAAGTAAACATCCCCTACTAACTCCTCAACAAATTATCGTAGAAGAAAGTTACTGGTACCGAATGATTGGAAAAAAAGTCTACTTTTAAATGATGCATATAAAATTTGCTTAGGAAGCCATCTACATATTAAAACGAACCCAAACTTCATTTTGGCATCATTGGCAATACCCAATTTTAACAAGATATTTCAAATATTCAGTTCAAACTATGCCTAGACACCAAATTTTAAGTCACTTGAAATATAAGTTTTCGAAATATGAACATTCAAAATCTAGTGCTTCTAATGTTAAATTACATTTTCATATTTTTATTAATATCTTCTGAAATTATACTCCTAATGTGGTAATTTTTTGTGTAGTAATAATACTAAAATACCCAAACATAAATACATTGAATTTCCAATTTTTATAATTTTATTATATGAATTATTAATTATGAAATTAATATTCGAAAAAAAGATGAATTGCAACATACAATTTTTTGCATGGATTTAGATTTATTAAGATCTACTTTATGAAAATCCAAAATTTCACATTTTTCTTCCAAGTATTTCAAATTATGCTTAAAAAACGGCAAAATGATGTTTTCATCGGCCGTCTATGATAGTAGTGACTAGATATGTTTCAAATTGCTATTCCGTAATCTAGTAGCCTCCAATGACTGCCTGAGTTGCGCATAAGTTGCCTTGATCAAGAAGGGGGCTCTCTCGGTCAACAATGGAGTACCGAACTTCAATTTGGATACAAGCCCTATAATACGCTTGTTTTAAAACAATTAATTTCTCGGAAACTTATCGTACGAATGCATGAAAATTCGTTTTTAGGCTAATTGAAGGGTGTAGAGTTGATTTATGCTGTCAGAATTGTGTACTGCTATTGAAAAAGCAAATTTATGGTTCGTTTTAATATGTATATAGCCACCTAAGCAAATTTTATATACATCATTTAAAAGCAGACTTTATTACCAATCGTGTGGTACCACTGTCTTTATTCTACGATAATTTTTGCAGAGTTAGTAAGGGGTGTTTACTTTTTTTACCACGACTGTACATCTGCGATATTATTTCCGAAGAAAACATTAAATTAAGAAATTAGTATCTAATTTAGCTAAATCGACAAATGACGTATAGCGTCTTTCTCTGTCAGCACAACATATAGTTAAACAGGCATCAAAATTTTATTTAAAATTTACGAATTTTTACAATAATATTCAAATTGAATTTGCCTCTTCTAGTTGACAGTGGTTCTATCATTTAATTTAAAAATTAGATTCAACCTGTACAGGCTAACATGGTAAATAAATTTTTATACATAATAAATATGTGGATAATTTCACGTGTTTGGGAAGGGTTAATTTAGAAACAATTTAAGAAACAATTATTTTCGTATGGAAATTTTTTTTATGTAGTTTAAGGAATTTGCTTAAGAAAAAAAAAAAAAAAATTAAAACTTCTTCAAAGTGAAACATATATATCGAATGTGAATGGGTTTTGCGTGGGCTTGTAGTATATACAGGGTACTTCAAAATTATATGCCAGAAATATGAAGGCAGGTAGAGGGGACCTTAGTAAGCAGATTTCTTACGGGAATGTGGGTGCGGAAATGCAGCGTTGAGACAATAGAGGGTGTTTTTGAGTTCGACGGGTGAAAACCCTTCGATGATTTGAATCGTCATTCCACGCACGGATTTCGGGCAACATGCGGAGCTTAATTTCATGTATGTAATGCGCAAGGAAACAGCTCACACCTCGAGCACGCCCAACTGTCGACCTTTTTGAAGGACATTCCTCTACCGTGCATGATATTGCTTTTTCCACTGCAGGAATTCTGTGATATCTTTCAGCGCCCGTGTGATCGAGGCATCGAGGCCCTGCGCTTCGAGGCATAAAATTATCCACTCACGCACAACTCCCGAAGAAGACACCCAAATCTTTGGCAAACCGGTAGATTCCTGCTTATAAATCGCTATTTGTACATCTTTTGGACAGCCGCTCCATTTTCTTGCGCAACCTCATTCATGAAATGCATGTCGGCAAGCTACGGATTGGTGTAACAACGCATGTTGCTCGAAATCCGTGCGTAGAATGACGATTCAAGACATCGAAATGTTTTAACCAATAAACCTAACATTGCCCTCTACTTGCCTCAACACTACATTTACGCACCCACATTCCTGTGAGAAATCTGCTTACTAAGGTCTCCTCTACTTGTCTTTACATTTATGACATATAATTTTGAAACACCTTGTATATATTACAATTTTTTTTCTTTTTTGTAGAGCGGTTTTAAATATGCTTCCAATGGCAATTAAAAACTTTCATTAGTATCTCAATAAGTTTCTGATCTACTATTTCAATTTTATATCTTAGCTTATTATCTTAGTAATGATTCAAGCACGTTCCATAATCACAAAGTACAAATTATAACAAAATGCATTGCAATAATTTCATATGTAATTAATGTTTAACATAAAATTTTAAACATAAATTGAATACCGATATATTCGAACAGTTAATGTTCTAAAAAAGAGACCAGATGCGTGTAAGGTTTTACATTTAATTTGAAAGTTAATTCTTTTTAAATAATAATTCTTTTTAAATTCACCTAACATGCTTACTGCTCAAGTTTTTTTTTTTTTTTTTTTTTTTTTTTTTTTTTTTTTTTTCAATATTAAATTGCCATGATGAATAAATATTTATTTAGTAGAGATTTGGCATATGTTTAAAGCGACCTACATTGGAAAAAATTTATTAATTAGCTCTTTAAAAAAACGCCTTGAATAATTATTATTATTATTCGTATAAAATTAGTCCTAATTTCTAAATTTCTGACTTTATGAACATAACAGTAGTTCATTTTGTGTATCTATGAGATTTATATTTTAAGGTATTATTCTATGAAATTCTATCTAGCCATTTCTTTAAAACTGCTTGCAGTGCCTAAAATCCCCGTTTTCAGATAATTCAGATATTACTTTTGGTTATATTTGTATAAGAGTTACAACAAAAATGGATTTATTGTTGCACTAAACCACTCTCGGCGAAAAATGTCAATCTGCTGTGAAGCTGCAACAATGAAATATTTTAAACAGTATAGGTTAGTCCGACCAGTAAGTGAACAGCCCCCAATGAATGAACATTTTTTATATATTTTAATAGAATAAGGTTTGAAAATATCCCCACTAGATGGGGATACAACATTGCCTTAATTCTATTCCATAGGAAGCTATTGCATTCCTGTTTGGTTACTGAAGTCACATTACTTTACTTTGAGAAGATGTATTTTTCATGTCTCAGAAACACATTGTTTCTATGCTGAAATAATAAGGTAAGTGCAATGTCATTTCATATGTTTGATCAGAATTTACTATTTTTATTTGCGTTATGCACTAATTGTATTATACATACATTAAATATATATATTATAGCCATATTTCTAATTGTTTTAAGTATTTTAGAATATGTACAATTTGAGAATAGGAATGTTTAATAACTGGTTAGGCAAATGGTAAAAATCCAATGAATAAACAGCTGTTCATTCACTGGAAGGAATACATTAGGCTACATTTCCTAATGAATGAACAGTTTTGGGCTTTATGTTTTTGTGGCTTCTTTTATACCTATAGGTTGAATTAAGTGATTTTTCAACAATGGTAACAAATAAAAAGTTAACAGATATAAAAACGTAACAAAAGAACATATACACACACATTTTTAAAGGTAATAATTATTGACGACTTTCAAATCTCACTTTTTCGATCTCTCAATTTTTTTAGGCGATTGATAGAAATATTTTTACTGATGACCAAGAAGATGCCTCAAAAAGGAAATATGGGAGTTTCAAGTACTTTACAGAGGACCTTGAAAATGCTATTCAAGCTATGTGGGTCAGATCAGCTCAATTTGAAAAAGGCATCTCTTCATTTTAATATTCCAAAAACAACATTGTCTGTGAAACTGCGAGGGAAAGCAATTGAAAGTAAGCGTATGGGGCATTCTCTGTGTTTTCCTTTGAAGAAGAAAAACTTCTTGAACTTTGTATAGTTGGAAAGGGAAAATTAGATTTACAATTCATAAGGATGCAGAAAAAGGTGATGTTTACAATGTCATGAAACAAACAGAAAGAAAAATCCATTTATAGACAAACATCCAGGGGAGAAATAGATGACCCTTTTTTAAAAATAGCATTCAGGGTTGGAAATATGAAGTAAGCACCATGGCAATATGTGGACTGTGGACCAAAGGTCCACATGTGGTGGAATTGGAAGTGGCCCGCAGTAAAGTATAAGATCACGTATTTTAAGGATAATATGAAAAGGCACAATAAAGACACCTGAACCAATTTCTGCAATATCCACCCGTTCATTTGAAATTATTGCGGAAATAGAGAAGTACAGGGCTAATGATTTCAGGAAATATAATTAGTTTTTTTTCCTCTTTTTTAAATCTGTAATTTAAAATCTGTAATTTTAAAACTTAAAAGTGACAATTGTTCAAGCTAATTAATGATCTTTCTGGGATTAAAAAAATCGTACTTCAGTAAAAACATGTTATAAGTTATTTGTTCAAGTTATAAAATAAATAAAGAACTATGAAATTTAAGTATTTTTAAATTGCTGCCTGTACATTCACTGGTAACAACTGTTCATTTACTTGGTTTTTGTATCGATTTCTATTAAGACATCTCTAGCATCCCAAGCAAGTAAAATAAAAAATTTCTTTTGTTCTTTTTTAATAATTTGTAAACCAAGAAATGTATTTGCACTGTCAAACACCAATAAGTATTGTTTACTAAAATATAAATAATCATTTTCTTTTCAAATGTGCCTTAAGTGTTCATTTACTAGTCGGACTACCCTAGGTTAGAAAATGTAAATTTAAAAAAGGGAGTGTGATAAACTTTTTAAGTACTCCTTAATCAGTTATTAGTTACAAAATAATTAAATTGTTATTACATGTTGGGAAATCAATTTAGAAATCCGAAAAAAGGTAATTTAAACATTTTTTTTCTTTTTTGTTACCATACTTAAAAAAAAGAAACACATATAATAACATAAACATATAATTCTAACATGTCAGGAAACGAGTTAAAATTCGACTAGAAATTGCATCTTTATATACAAAAAGTATGTTGAGTTAAAAAAAAAAAAAAAAAAATGCATATGTTTGGTTTATATACGGAAATAAATGGAATTAAATTAAATTAAAGCATTTGGTGAATTCACTTTTTGACATTTTCTGCATCATGGATATTAATTTCAAGTGGATAATTATATTTTGTTTAACTTTCAGAAATAGAATAAACAGTTCCTAAGTGGAAGTTGTGAATGTAAATAATAGTTTTTCAATTAAAATTTCGATTACATTTCTCCAATGTTTTAACTATTAAAAAATCCATTTTTAAATAGAAAAAGAGTCTGTAAAGTCTGGGCATTAAATAAATAAAATTATTATACACAGAGATATTATATTATTAAACTGTAATTCAATTAAAAGAAATAGTTTAACTATAGCTTAGGAACGTCATGTTCACCTCAAGATTATATAAGAACATTTAAACATACAAATAGATATATATATTATTTTTTCGTATAAAAAGGTGCTAAAGAATATAAATATAAGTTTTAAAAGAAAAATCATTTAAAACATAAATCACATCTACAATGCTTTTTTATGTTTCGAAAGATATATTTATATATTTTAAGCACCTTTTTACTAATAAAAATTCATATACTTTTTTTAGTTTGCATGTTTAACTTTTTTTTATATAAATTGTAAATCTTCAAACATTATAAAGGGAAATTTTCAATAGAAGGACCGGGTTTTAGATGGTTATAAGTTTGTAAACAGTTTGGAGCAAAATATTTAAAATATTTAAAAGCACATAAAGTAACGTCTGAATTCCAAATTTTTGTTATTAAATGTATACATATATTAAGACAGACTTTAAATACAATTAATAGAATAAACCTAACGTTTGGGTTTATTGTATTAATTGTGTTTCAAGTCTGTCTTAATTTATGTGTACATGTAAAAATAAAAAAAGGGAATTCAGACGTTAATTTATGAATTTTAAAATATATATTGTGGATCGTTGAAATAGAAATTTATTCCACGTTATCACGTCATCCTGCGCTATCTGGTAGGTTGACGGTGACGTTCTCCAACATGGTTTATTAGTGATAAATTGCCAAGCAAAGACGTTGGTTAGGTTACCTCAGTGGTTAGAGCAACAGCACGGTACGTTGCGGCTTCAGGCTCGAGTCCTGACACTGGATAATTTTTCATTACAGTTGGATTTATTGTATTAATCATGTTTAAAGCATGTATTAATATATGTGTACATTTAATAATAACTAGCAAAAGCCATGCTTCGTTTGGATTCGCGAAGCATTATTTAATAAGATAAATATTTGAAAGTAACAATATTTTTTTATATTATTCTTGCATCTTTATTAAGCAAAAATGTTATTTTATGTTTTGGCGCATTTTAATTTTAAATCTAAATTCAGCCAAATAACTGAGAATTGCCTCGGAATTTTTTATTTATGTTGTAAGACTGATATAAATAAAAATATTTTCGAAGCAAAATTTTACAAAATATTTATATAACGAATTTAACGATTAATTTTATTTGTTTACAATTCTTTTGTTGCCACTTTACAAAAAAAAAATCATAATATAATTTTTTTAAAATGCGTAAGTATCGTCTGCGTAAATGATTTACCATAAGAAGAATAAATTGCGTATTTGAATTCTTAACACTGAAATATACTTTTATAACTGAATGTAAATAATTGAATTTTCACAACTTTTAATTCATTAATAAATATGCTATAATTTTCATAAAAAAGTTATTTTAAAAGTTTCATAAAAGAAATCGTAACTCCATGATTTATTTTTTGTTCCGTAAAAATACGTGTTTCATTTTTTATTTGCAAAAATGCGACCGTCATGGAAAAACATGTATAATAAATTAATTATAATAATTTTTTTAACGTTATTCTGTAAACAAATAATATTGTGCAAATCTACAGATCATAATTTATTTTTATGTTTAATTTCAAGTCAAAATAGGGAATAGTTTTTTTGTAAAATGTACGACAAAATGCAATTTGTGTAGACTAGTAGAGGATTCGCTCCGCTCATCCCAATAAAAATAAATAAATAATTTTGTATTCTTATTTTACTAGAAATGTTCAGATTCTTCTTCTAAAAGCATTAGAAGGCTAAAAAAGAAGCTGAAAATGCAACTATAAATTTCCTTTTATTTGGTTACTCGGACAATATACACAAATTTCTTCAATGACATTCAAAATGTTGAGTATATGACATTTTTATAATTCATATTTTTCTTTATTTCAGTATTTAAATGTAAAACAGGCATTATAATTTTTCCATATTAACTATTATTGAAATTAAAATACGTAAAAAGAAGCATGAATTAAATTAATATGTGAGATGTAAATTTTCAACTGTGTGAAAAATGTCCAAGCCAGGAGACGGAATCGGGAATCTTTTAGCTGAAGCTACAATGCTCTGCCAACTGAGTTGTGATTTATATATCAGACCCTATGCTATGATCTATAAGGTTAGCACAATAAGGTTGGGCGAATTAGGTCATACAGATTCGTCCGACATAGCTCAGTTGGCAGAACATTGGCAGCTTCAGATAAGAGATCCCTGATTCGAATCCTGGACTGGAAATTTTTCTCCCAGTTGCAAATTTACATCTCAAATGATTTATTTACCAGTTAGAATAATTGTTTTAAAATTAATCTAAATGAATATATATTTTGGTAGTTTCAACTTTAACCAGAGTAAAAAAGTTTTAAAAATGAGTCTTTTAATTGAGAATATTTGAAACAAAATATATGTTTTTTTATTGAAAATGAGTTAGTAGTAAACAAAAATCACACTATCAACATTTCGCTTTCTTAACAAATAACAGCTAAAAGTATATGTTTGAGAATGCAAAAGAAAATATCAAGACAGACTACAGTATTATGCTTAAAAAGTGATGTATTGAAAAAGTTCCAAAAAATGTAAAATAATATTTAAGGTGGCGCAGGACTTTTGAGCTTGGCGAAACGATAAAAAACATCGTATTTTTCAAAGCAACAAAACACAAATAATATACATTTAAGATCTTTTCTTTTCTTACTGCCTAAAGTATACATTCATAGAAATATAATCCAGAAAAAATAAATGTTGTACATACAAATTAATATTTAAATTTAAAATTTAAAAATTCATCTCACTAATGCGTGAATTAAAATCACTAAGATCTGCGCGCATAATAAAACTCAAAATTATGCATATAGAAAACATTTTTTGAAATAAATAGAATCATAATACATCTACTTCTAAATAAAACCCAAAATATATGCAAAAAGCTTTGTTTAAAATTTAATTATAGCACAAAATATAAATAAAATCAAAAATTTTTTAAAAAAATCAAGTTTTCCAAGCGCAACAACAAAAAAAAAGAGCAATTTAACAATTTACAACGACCATTTGGAAAAATGACTTTTTTCAAAGACTAAAATTTAAGACATAAAAAATCGCACGGAGTTGATCATACATTACGTACGCCATGAATTAAACATTAACATTCCTGGGCCCATCATGAACAAATTTTAAAAGAAATTTCAGTTTTACAATTTTCGGTACTGTAATTTTTTAAACTTCTACGGAGCTGGTCATACATTACGTACGCCATGGATTAAAGATTAATATTCCTGGACCCATTTTAAATGAAATTTCATTCTTAAACTCATAAACATCCCACAATATTACTTTTTACACCGTCCTAAGAGAAAAAAATGTACTTTTAAATGCAGTTTGTTTGAAAGGTGTATCTCAATTTGTTTCTGAGTTATTAATTTTTTTTTTTTAGTTTTTATTACTTTTTTGTCATAGTGGCAACATAAGGTATCCATCTCTGTTAAAAGTAAAGGGAAATACAGATTACTGTATAGACCAATCAGAAAACGAATAAAATGATGATTAAACCAATAAAACCCTTCAGATATGCTTTTGATTTCCTACCCTGACGAGGACAATAACCATTTTTCCAAACGGTTAAAAACTGATTTTCTGAAAGTTTAAAGGTCCTGTGCCTCCTTAATAACATCCATCTTTTGTAAAATGTTTACTGAATTTTGAAAGAGAAAAATATGTGTGAAATTATTTTTTTTTCTAAAATAATATTTAATGCAGAATTTAAATTGATTAAGAATTTTTCATTCTTTTATAAAAGTTGTAAAATGTACTTAGAATTTCAAACATACCATATATGCATTTCTGTAATAATGAGAGAATAGACCTTTAAAACTTTATTTAAGAGTACTGTATCAGCTATTTAAGTCCTTTGAGGTTTTGGACATGCATTTTCCTAGCATAATGTAATTTTAATCTAGCTTTTAAGAAATTACCTGTGGGAATAAAAGCCAGGTAAACGAGATAAATTGTCTTATAAGCAAACTTTTAGGGAGAATTGTGAAACTTTATGCGATTTAATAGAAACTAATGTTACCTCAAGCAGTTTATTTAATACAATGTATAAACTATATTTTAAACAGTTTAGTTAAACTAACTCAATCTCATTTTTACCATAAATATTAATTATTCTGATTGTTCGTCACATAAATAAGTTTATTATTATGCATATTGTAAAAAGAAACACATGAAAGAACATAAAAGTATTTTAATTCATTTTATCTGTACCTCACTGTTAAAACTTTGCAGCATTCTGTCCAGTCATTCGACCGGTTTTTGAGAAAAAACGGTTTCGTAACCGTAATTTAACTAAATTCTCACCATAAAATGGTCAATAATATGGTTAGAATAGTGTTAAATTACTGTTGTGTAACCATTTTCGATAAAAACGGTCAAATGACTGGACAGAATGCTGCAAATTTTTAACAGTGCTATAAAAAATCATCTCCTGGTTGACACATCTAATAACGCTGAAGCCTCAACGGTTGGCCATAGGTCAACGAAATTTGAAAGACATGTTCTTTTTACAATGTAGGTAACTACTAAAAAATGATTTTGGAAAATTCATTCCCTAAGGGGGTTCATTGGGTAGTCGAATGTTCTGGTCATTTTGCCGTATCTATGCAGCAGTTTTAGGTAGGAACGGGAAATTTAGAACAACGTATATGTTAAGAAAATAAAACACTTATTTCAGAGATTTTAGAATTGTTTTATCGATTTTGTATCCAAGCTGGCTATGAACCCTATATTGGAAATTAGACAGATTTGCTGATTTTTAATTAGATATTTAACGAAAGACATATTTCCGCTACGAAAATTATTTTATATATATTATTGTATATTGTATATTATTTTAGTACGAAAAATGTCATTTAGTTTTCATTTTCATATTTTATAACTTGTTTTTGTGCTTTTAGTCTTTTAGCGATCGGATTTCAATATTTAAGTACATTCTTCCTCTTCTAAAAAGCGTTTTTAGAAGTACAGATTTATGATTTAAATGCTGATCATGCTGATCATTATCCCAAGTGCGCCTTTGTTATACTGACTAATGCATAACCAATTCATAAGCGAGAAATCGATATGGCTCTGTTAAAATAATTGTCGTTTTATAGATCTTAAAGCGTTATTTTATATTTTATATATATTAGAGCATTTTAAAATGCACATAGCCCTGTTATAGTGATTATCTTTTTAATGATTTATAATATGCCAAACACACGCACCTTGTTATAGTGATCGCGATATTAATGATATATGGCTCGAAAGCACAAGAGACTATTTTGATCACCATATTAACAATTTATGGGTGCGAAACCACACAGTGATCATTTACAGTGATCGCCGTGCATCTCAGGTTATCACATTTTTTTTAATCTTATCATAAATCCTCATGGCCCCTAGATAAACACAGATATGGCAGAGCGGGTTTTTTCGCGGGGCTCATGACAAAATTAATTATCTCGCGAAAACTTTATTTGATTTTTTTGTTCTTAATGATTTTCATATAGTTTAATATAATGTATTTCACGTATATTTTTCTGTTACCATATAATTTGTACTTTCTGGCCTCCAGCGAAGTCCGGTATACGCTGTAGCATGAATCTAGGTCCCACACAGAAGCGACCGACTTGACTGCAAAGAGCGGCTGGTTTTTACATGAAAAAGTTACTTAACGGGCATATCAAAATTTTTTACTATTCAAATACAAGGGTGTATCATTAAGTTTTTGCCTTCACATCGAAATAATTGAGTGAAATTTGTGAAATTGCTACATTTTGTTAGTACTTTTCTATATAGTTACAGTGCACTAGTAACACATTAGATACAAACGGTATTTCAAAGAGAGAGGGGAGGATGTATTCCATGTGGCACGATAGTAGACCCAAAGGGAGACATTTTTCTAACTTTTGCCGACCCCCACATGTGACATATTGCTGGAAACGCCTGTGAGTACTTATTCATGTTATGCATCCCTCCTCACCAAATTTGACCTCCGGGAGGCACTTTTCAATATTTTGTGGTCATCATTCTTGCCCCCGGGGGGCAAATTTGGGGAAAGGGGCTCTGGAGGTGCATAGCATGAATAAGTGGTCAAAGACCTTTCCAACAACATGTCACATGTGGGGTCGGTAAATGTTAGAAAAATGTCTCCCTTTGACTCTACTATCGCGCCTTTGCTTACAGCCCCCCCCCCCTCTCTTTGAAATACCGGTTTCACAAATGTGTTGCTATGCACTGAGACTGTATTGAAAAGGACTAATACAATGTAGCAATTTCAGGAATTTTACTCAATTATTTCTCTGTGAGGGCATAGATTTATTAATACACTCTCATACTACAAAGATGATCATACCTTATTGCAGTGAAAATCAAGAGGGTTTAAATTGAGTGATTATGGAGTCTTTTTATTGAAAATATTCACAAATAGATTATATCCCGTCTCTAGTTAACAGACTTGTATGTTTATGGGATTTTTCAGAAGGAACTGATGATAATGCTTATCACTTAAAAGTGTTAATATGTTTACTTGTAAACATTTCTACGTAACTTAGTTTTTATTTTGCAGTATGTGAATGAACTGTTTGATATAAGTGCATGCATGCCATCGAAAATTTCGAAAAAGGAATTTTATCTTTATGTAATCTCAAGATGTCCGAAAATAATGAAATTGAGTAACTTTTTAAAGATTATTATATGCATAATATTATATAAAATTATATCCTTATTACATAATTATAAACATTTTGCAAATATTAGATACAAATTCCATTGTTTGTATAATAAATTAAATTAACGCAATTTTCCATTAAACTGAATATTTTTAAATGATATAAAAAGTGTAACAGAAATTGCGTAGTAATTTCATCTAAGTAAAGTGTCATAGATTTTTAACACAATATATCTCCTTATTTTCTGTCATAGAGATACTGATGATTATAATTAAGTGCAGATAATAATAATGATAAATGCGCATATGACGACATTATCTGACAGTCGATATAGGATATCATGATTTATGATACAAAAGAATCTAACACGTTCATTTTACATGAATTGAGTGATTTAACAAGACTCAAGTTACGGAAAAATTATTGAAAAGTTTAGATAAAAATTCAGGATTTTTTTAAGATTAGTGAAACATTTTAATTGATGAAACTGATATGCATGATTTTCTAGAATCATCATGATTTTTTGTAATTTCTATAGAGAAAAAAAAATTACTTAATGATTGTAATTAAACACCTGTAAATGCTGTAGGTATGTCTTAAGGGAAAAACATTATACTTAAACGGGAAATATGTTTCACGGTGTATAATTCGGACAAGTGTATTTTTATTTACTTTAAAAACTTTATTTTATATAAAAATTACTATTTTTACTAATTCATAATAATAATACTGATAACGATAAAGACAGATAATATAATAATATTAATGAAAATGGAAATGATAATATTATAATAATAATAATTGATAATAATAATGATAATAATAATAATTATTATTATTGCTATTATTGTTATTATTATCTTTATTAATTATCGCTCCTTCTTTTCTTATGAACGTGTAAAAAATATAGACTTAGAACGTATCTGAAAATAATAAGTGATATGCATTTATTTCTTCATATTTACAGCACATTTTAAAGACTTTTAGTGTATATATCTTGTATCTATTTATATTTTGTTGCGCATACATATCCGTACACAACAAGTATATACATATATCCCACAATACTTTCTCAATGTCATAATGTATGTTATATTTTAAGAAAATATTTAACGGTGCAAAAAATCGAGATGTCACACAATTGTTTTTCTACAATTGAGGTTGGACAATTATAAAATAAATTGATATGTTGCTACGAGTTTTATAGATAAAAAAAAGATATATTAAATTATTGCATGTAAACATTATATATTTTTTTGCTATTATCAATAAATGGTTACATATGTTTCCAAAATAATATCATTTATAAGTAAAATTTGAAAAAATATTTCGCCACTGCTCGAAGAAATTTGTTTCCGTTTTCATAAAAATGTCATTTATAACTCCAATAAAATCTAATGAGATTAACATTATTGAATAACACAAGGGATTTCTGATGAGTTAAAATTCTTTTATTAGTTTTAATATAGATATTCACTTAAAGAACAGCATAAAAATTGTTACTTATTAAATGGATGAATTTAGCAGAATTGTATGAATTTTTTACGAACCAAAACATTCCCTAACACTATGAAGAAAATCACTAGCTAAGAAGAAATTAATTTTACAGTGAACTTCACCCCCTTCCGTTTTACTTTCCTCCTTTTCGGCTGGTGGTAAAGCAAGCTGGTGTGGGTCCCCCTTGTTTGTCTCCGAGCACGAGCACATCCTATGAGGTGTCCCGCGATTAGGAGTTGATGATGCGACGGAGCCCCTGCATCATGTCAAGCCTGTTACGACCCCTCTTTAGGGTTTTATTGAGTCGGGCTCTATCGTGATATGTTTGGATGCCAGTTATTAAGAGCTGGATCGGGGTCAAAGCAGGGACACTCGTGGACGCCGTGGCGGCTCTTTCTTAGCAGTCGTATGGTGACCAGTTGTGGTCAGGAACACGCAACTAACCCGTCTTACTTTCCTCTTTGAGCTGCTAATTTTTTCTAATGATTCATTCAATGTCATCTTAACAGAATTGAAAGAAAAAATTGAATTATGGTGATCTTTTCATATGTTACGCATTGAATATCGTGCTGACGTGAATATCGTGCCG
This sequence comes from Maratus speciosus, assembly GCA_963932465.1. Lineage (NCBI taxonomy): Eukaryota > Metazoa > Arthropoda > Arachnida > Araneae > Salticidae > Maratus > Maratus speciosus. Next base: position 45,605 of record CAWVRF010000006.1, read on the forward strand.
GGCGCCGTTTTTGACTACTTTATGCTCCCGTCAGACTTTTTGAATACGTTATGCGCCTGGCGGCCCTTTTCAAACTACTTTATGTGACACGTGGTGCTTATTGCTCTTTTTGATATACCCTTTCAAGCGACATACTATAATTGCCCGAAAGAAGTTCTGGATTTTGTGACTCGGCTGAAGGGAAAAAAATATTGAAATTTGTTCTTTGACTGAAGGAAAAGGTGGTAGTAAAAAAGAAAAATTCTCCCAGTGCTTGCATAAAAAAAAAAAAAAAAACTTTACAAGTTTTACCATTAAGTCATAGAGTCAAATTCGGAAACTCGACATGTTATGAGTTCCATGAAAAAAAAATCGCAAAATTTGTCCGTAGGTCACGGGAAAATATAAAATTTTATCGACTAGTAGAGTGAGTATGTTTTTAATTCGTCAATCATTCCTGAAAATGTCACATAATTGTACTCGTAAAAGAGCGCTCCAAACAAACCAGTTCAAAATATATTTTTAGAATAAGACCCAAGAGTGCCCTTTTTGAGAACAATATGTCCTTTTTTTATTAAATTTCCGTCCTGTGGCCATTTTGTTCCACAGTCAAGGCTAGACATATTTATCCGTGTTTTTCAAATCTCAAAATTTGTCCATAGATCGCGGGAAAATATTATGAAATTTTATCGACTAGTTGAATGAGTATGTTTTAAATTCGCCAATTATTCATCAAAATGTCACACAATTCTACTGGTAAAAGAGCGCTCCAAACAAACCAGTTCAAAGTATGTTTTTAGAAAAAGACCCAAGAGTGCCGTTTTTGAGAACAATATGTCCTTTTTTATTAAATTTCCGCCCCGTGGTCATTTTGTTCTACAGTCAAGGCTATACATACCTATCCGTGTTTTTCAAAACTCATTATTCCTTTCATTAGCTTGTTTTATAATTTGTTCCATTAATTTAACCTCTAGAAAAAATTTAATAAACTCTTAGAAATAACTTTTGAACTATTCATAACTAAGAAGTAACTGGAGTTTATTAAGTTTCTTCTCTTATAAGAATTTATATTGGAGATACTTATCATAACTTTATAATATTATTAAATTTATTTTACATAAAAATTTAATGCCATTTTAAGTAAGAAACATTGTCTTATTATATGAAATACATGTAGTATGTATTTTCATAATCATGATTTTTTCAAAAAAATAAAATGGATTATTTTCCATTACTTACACTAAAACGCTAAGAAAAAAAAAATATAACTTTAACGAATAGAAGTTATTTATTTAAAAACAACTTTAGCGAAAAGTTTCTCTCTTTAAATTGTATTTTACATTCTTTTTTTGTTGTTGGTTTTGTGCGTCCAATGCTGCCATTATTTATTCTAAAAAATAGTTTGATAAGCAAATGGTCCAACACATACGATTCAAATCATACCATCTATTTTTAATATAATCAAAAAATTAAAACGTCACATAAACACAAACAAACGCTATAAATAGTGATATAAAAGAATGAAATAAATTGGTTAAAATATTTCAAATAGGCAAAACACAATTTGTTCTTTTCCCCGTTTCAATTATAATTCCTCTAAATTGTGCTTTTGCTCTCAAAGTGGCAAAATATTTTTGCACATAAAGAAAAAAAAATGTTTACACATTGAAACGTGATGCTATAGGGTAAAGTGAAGACAGATGCCTCATATTTACTTTTCTTCTTGTAAAATTTACAATAAAGCAAAAAACAACAAACTGAGCACCAGAAATCATTAATCAAACCCTTTACAATCTAATTTATTCGTTAAACAAGTTAAAACCCTCTTAATAAAGCAGGCATAATTATTTTTCAAAACGTCATTTTTTAACATAATTTTTTATGTGCTGTGTAAGATGCCGCAAGGGGTGAGAGACAGATGCCGCATGGAGAAAAACGCTAGGCTGTTTATTTTTTTTCAAGCAAATGACATTTTTATTTTCTAAAATTAGTTAAAATGAAAATAAATAACAGTAAACTTACAAAAATCATATGCATCACTAAATTGTGAAAAGTTTAACAAAAATGAAAAAGAGTAAGCTCAAAAAATAAAACTTAAGACAAAAAATTAAAATGAAAAGAAAAACATTTGAATTTACGTGAATGGATAACATAATAACTCTAAACAGTAGACAGCATACTTACAAAAAAGATATAAATCATTTGTTCACATCCAGGCGAACATTGCAGTTTGTTCTTAATGTAAGTATTAGTTCTATTCAATTTTGTTCTGATCTGTTTATTTTTGTCCTTTCCTCTCATTCTTTGATTTTGATTTCCATTCGCCCACAGTCACACCACACTTTCCATTGCAAAAAAGTAAAGTGAGCCTTTTTCATGCAGTTTTCGACTAAATATGATCGATATCGAAACAGCTTTAGACTTTGTTTCTTGATAAGATCCAGTCACTCAGCACATTCAGAGTCATCAACTTCCAATACAATACTGCCATCAGAATCCATATGAGGAACAATTTCGTTATTCTAGAATAGTTTTAACACAATTATTTTAAATATATTTTAAATAATTATTATGAGTCATCTTCCGAAAATAATTTCGTAATTGTTGGAAGATGACACATACTTTAGTTTCTTCTTTAAGTAAGGTATTTTCAAGCTCATCCTTCCCTTCCTCTTTTTATACATTTTATTTCCGTCAAGCTGCCGTTCTTTGACGCTTTCTAGTTTCTTTTGCTTTTTATTTTCTTCTTATTTTTTCTTGTTTATAAATTATGTACTTGTAATATTTGCATTTTTGCTTTCTCTTACTTGGCTGTATAGGTCCTTTGACCATAGGGATAGGAGATAATTTTGTTTAACAGTTTATATGTGAGAATTGTAAAAGGTCTACGTTTTCTTTCTTCACACATGGTGGGCCAACATTGTTGCTGAGAATAATTTGATAAGTAGAAGAATGCGCTAATATACGTTTATTTAAATGTAAGTCCTACTTAAATCACAGTGATGAATTTATTGCAACCAAAAACAAAAATATATTTTGCAGCCATCTGACCCTCCTCGGTGCGGCATCTGTCCCAAAGTGGCGGGTGAGATGCCGGGCCGCCATCTTGTTCCACGTGAGCGATGCGAGAGAAAAGCAAGCACATGTATGTATTCTACGAGGACCTAGTGTACAGTTGGAAACGGTTTTGGGATGAAATCTCTGCTTTTTGACTTAAAATATCTAATAAAACTTTATTTGAATAATTTTAGCAACTTACCACGCAGGTTCGAATGATGAAAACTGGCATAAATATGTAAATACTGACAACTAAGTGTTGGAAACGCATACAACTCAGCACAGAGGAACACTACGAACTTCTAAAATTGGTCTAGAGAGCGCTAGTGTTGCCTACGCAGTCTCTGCTGCATCTGTCCAACCGCGGCTTGTCCCCTTGTTTATCTTATTCCATTTTTTAATTGCGCACCATGCACTGTATACACTGTAATGGTATTATTTTCATCTTGTACGTAATTATCTTATCTGTACTATTGTATAAAACCGCCTACTGAATAAATTCGTTGCCTTAGATTCTTTTTTAAAATCAATCAAAAATATTTTTAATATCTGGAATTTTCTAATTAATTGCATTTTTTTAGTCTTAATTGTTACCATTCTGAAAGAAAGAAAAGTCATGCGATCAAGTATAGATAATGAAATACATTCTCACACTTCAGAAAACTGTTATAAAACATCAGTCTTTAATAATATAAATAAGATATCTAAGTAAATATCCTAGAAAACGCATGACACATTTGAAAAAAAAAAAAAAAAAAAGATTTAAAGCAATTATCGTCAATACCCAAATAATCAATACCCGTCAATTCTTTTTCTTGTATTTGACCTATAATATTTTATATATTATACATACCATGCTAAAATTTAGTTTAGTAAGAAAACGCACAATATGTTGAAAATTTCCGGAAATTTCTTCCAATATGACAGAAACATACTTTAAATATTTTGTGCAGCCTTGTAAATTAATTACAGATTTTTATACACGCTACATATTAATCTAAAATTTAATTCAGTCTAAAACATCCTTAAGACTAATAAAATCATATTTCCAGAAATTATTAACCATGGATGGTCACGCAAACATTTCTTTGCGTGGTCCTGTATATAATTTTATTTATATATTACTAAGATGTATTAGTATACAAAAAATTATTAAGCTTGAAAATCCACAATTCAATTAAAAACCACCCACAGCAATTCACATTAATTCTTAGTAATGCTTATGAATTCTTATGTGAAGTCCTTTATATGATCTAAGGGCATTAATATACACCAAGTATTATATAAAATCTTAATTAAACTTAAAAACGCATACCACAACTTAAAATGTATTTCCAAAATTTCTAGTAGTGGCAGGGCTACCACTCGTCCGTTTTATTAGGGTTTAAAAAAAAAAAAAAAATCTTGGAACATTTCTGCAACAATTGCAAGAAAATCGCCCTTCCTTGTAAGTTTCTACGAAGGTTTTCTTTAGGAAAAAAGTTGGGATAAAAAACGGACTTGGTGGTAGAAAAATACACTAGATTATTTTAATATATATATATATATCTATTTTTTAAATAGAGGCGGTAATAGAATGTAAGAATAGTCGCCAGTGGCACACTTGATTGTGATCTATTGCTCAGCTCTAAACACAAAAATCTCAAAACAGGAAAAAATGATAATCTTATCTCTAACAGAACTTTGGGGTTGATATTGTCAACTAAATACACCGTAAAAAAATTCTGTATCTTACAATAAAATGTGCTGGCACGCCGGCGCCAATACATTTGCTGTAAAATTTACAAGCTGTTGTCTTTAAGATTGCTGTAAAATTTCTCAAGTCTGGGGAAAATCTCGTTGCTATTGGCTGCATGGTGCACGTGACAGAAAACACTTTTACTGCTTGAATTGCTGCATGAATTCGTTTTCAAAGAATCGGTACTTGAATTCAATTATACAGCATCGATGCTTGAAAAAGTGACAACATAAAGTGCAGATAAAATTACTGTACTTTACAACAAATGGTGCTGAAACCGTGGCTACCAACACAGTTGGAGCAAATTTTACAAGCTACCTTACATAAGAGTGGTGTAAACTTTCACAAGTCTGGGTAAATTTGCGTTGTTCTTGGCTGCGTGGTGCAAATCACAGTAAAATTTAGATTTTTACTTTACTTGTTGCTTAGATTTGATTTCACAGCATTGGTGCTTGATTTTGATTTCACAGCATCAATGCTTGACATCGTAAAGTGCAAAAGAAGTCACAACATTTTTTACAGAGTAGCTAAAAATATAATATAACGTAAAAGCAGGATCCTATAGCTTGCCGCTTTGCGTGTTTTATAAAATTTTAGATTCGGCAACGATCAATGCCAGGATATTGTAGAAAGAAAACATTGGAGCAAACATATCTTTGAAGTACTTATTTTTTCAATTGGCTGAACAACTATTCAGTGGCCATCACGACGAATAAAATATTAGTTCTATTTCATTGCCTGATGTACGAAATTCAAATGTTCGAAAAATTTGCCAAATGCGTAATGTTAGTAAAATAGATCTAACTATATTTGCATTAAATGTAATAAATATGTAAGTGGAAAGTGTACATTCAAAATCGAGTTCACATGTAAGTAATGTTTTTGAAATAACTGTGAAGGGAAATCTACATATTTTAAATACATAATTTACAAGAAATTGCATTTTAATATACCCGTTACAGGAGAGCTACGGGCGGCTATTTTTAATTGTGTTTCGCACCACTTTTTTAAAACAAAAATATTTTACGTTCGCTTTAACTACATTTACAAGAGTAATAAAAAAAAAATAGTGATGCGAATAGAATATTAAAATAGACGCCTGCGGCAGATCTGCCGTTAATAATATGGTTTCGAATGCAAAAGGTATATAATAAATGCTTGTAAATCTAGAGTTAATAAAAAATTAATTACATTAGATCATTATAAATTTTTAAACTATTATAACGCAGACAAGTCTATATTTGGACCACAGCATTTTTATGTAACATAATTTAAGAATAAGTCTGAAGCTAAGTATATCTGTTATAAAATTATTACCAAGTAAAAGTATAGCATGAAAAATTACACTTTTAGTATAATAAATAACATTTTGGAGTATTTAAAATACATTTATTTGTTCATCTCTGAAATAATATCATGCATGAAATATTCCAATGTAACTGAAGTTTCAAAGCATTACTCCATTTACTTGACCATAATGTATACTTTAGAAAGCCAAAAATGTCGAAATACACACGTGAAGTTACTTATTTCTTTGGTTATTTCTTTTTCATATGCATGCTTTTACAAAAGATTTTTACATAACAAAGTTTAACATTACATAACACAGTATTACACAGTTTTACATTACATAATTTTTAACGCATAATTTTTAGATACTCACAAAAGTTAATGTCTCTTTTGCCTTTAAAAACATTTTTACTAAAAAGTAATTATTATCCTTATTCACCTTTCTGATCATTCTACATATTATTTATTCAATAATATAAAGAGAGTGTAAGTATTAGTAATCAGCATGGAGTTCCAATAAATGTATTCTGAATTAATCTGTGTGATCCACTGAACTTATTTTCTGATTATTGCTGACAGCTTCAAAATAAAATTCGCAGATCCTGTTATCATTCTGAAAATAAAAGAGTTTAGACTCAGCTATTAAATTATTTATTGACATTTCTAGCATAATAAATATTTTCCCAGTTATTTATTTCACTTTAATTGATTCATATTTTGTTATTGAAATTTTAAGAATTTAAAGACTGGTTTTAAAATTTAATTCCTTTTGATTTCAGTATCTAAAACTGTAAAATTGTACTATAATTAACTTATCAAAATCATTTTTATGAAATGAAAATATGTGTCTTTTACATTTTCGCTGATAGGTTTTCTTTTATAAAGTATTTTTAAATACAGTAGAACCTCTTTTATCCGAAACTCTTTTAACCGAAACTCTCCGTTAACCGAAATCCATTCTCTCCCACCCCCTTTTTTTTTTTTACTATCACATTCCTTGTGTGCAAAATCCATTAAGCTTGTAACGGCAACAACAAAATTTCCTGTAACAGCGTCTGCTACAGGAGTTTTTGTTGTTGCCGTTACATAAAAAGTTCAAGGAATCCCAGTTTCCTAGAAAAACTTTAGTAACTTTACAGATTTTTTTTACAGTGTAGGAACATACTTCAAACGTCTAAATAAGGTCATCAGGCTTACATCTCCTCTGGCCGCAAGTAAAGCCTCGTTGATTTTATTACTAGAATTTTTAGTGGAACACAGTGATATTCGCCTTAAGATATGGTCGTCTCGAGCCATTGTTGCTGTTGGTAAACCTGGTCGTTCTCTTTCAGTAAATATGAAATTTCTTCTATACATCCCTACGAAATTATGTATAGCATTCTCGCTTACATTTAGTTTTAGATAGACTAACAAATGTAACGTCCCGATCACGCCTACTAAGAGGTCTTGCATTCTATAATAATATTGAAAAGAGTTTTTCGTGGTTTTTTTAAAAAATAATTTTAGTTAACAAACGTTTAATAACATCTCGGTAAATAGCATTTTAAAATTCGACTGTGATATATTACAATTAATAGTTTTAGTATGCATCCAGTACTATCCAAGTTCAACTTGAGATAGTTGAGAACTTCTCTCTGTATACCATGCTTCCGGTTTTTTCAACATAAAGAAACAAATTTTGCAACAGATATCTTATTAAATAAAATAAGTGAAAGACATACCACATAGAAAGAAGACACATATTTTTATATTTTTTTAACTGTAGCATTAAGAAGAAAAATGTATGGAAAATAAAGCTACCTTTTCTTTGCTTCTTTTCCCCTTTTCGACCCTTTTTTTTAGTAAAATTAAGCAACAAAAAAATGTACGTATCATAAAACTTCCTTTGTTTTGGCTTTCCTTTTATTTACTTTCTACCAGCTCTATGAACATGTGCCTAATCCAATTTTCCATTTTTTAGTATATATTTTAAACATTTATATATATATGATTTCTTATATTCAAAAATTGTTATTCCATACTTAAAATGTATTTAATTTTAACTTAAATTTGATACTATAAAAATTACTTTCTTTATGTAATAATTTTTATAAGTAATAATGGATTAGAGTTCATTTCAGATGTCTCCTTATAAAATAGAAAGACACTGACAAGACTTGATTTTAGAAAACGCAACTATCAAATTCCTTGAAGAGCCCAAATTTTAAGCATTGTTAAAGCCACATTTCACAAATTAAATTTGGGGGCTAATACTACGTTTATTTGACTTCAAAAACACCAGAAGGTTTAAAGCTATGCCATATTGATAATTATCGATTTAACCTCGAAGTGCATGAAGTGCTTTTAAGATATGCATTAAGGTTTAACTTATTTTCAGCTGGTATATATTCACTAATCAGCCAAATCGAGAATTCGGTTGTGCTCTTCAGAATTGATGGCTTTTATAATCATTTTTTAAAGTACAATATTGTAATATGCAATAAATAAATTATGTTTAAACATATTGCGGATATATAAACAAAACATGGGTGCTTTTTTATAACCGTGCGGCATTATTACTCTTTGGCAACCACTCGGATGTGCAGCACTTTATTTAAAAAAATTAAAAAAAAGGCAATCTGTCGTATAAAAGGCATTGTTGAAAAAATAGCTCAGTTTAAACAACATTTAATATTAAACTGTCAATAAACTGAGATTTAAAGTTCGAAGATTGATAATTTCATCAAAACTTGTTATGCTGAAATTTAAAAATATTAAAAAAAATGTGTTTTTACATTAATTCCTTACATAAAAGACAATAGCTAATTTAATTGATTTTTCAAAAACTCACTCGGAAGAAAGTACTAATTATTAAAAGCTCAGGCTTGATAAAGAAGCTACATTTTATAAATGTTATTAAATATTTCATCTAAAAGATCACACTTTTCAAAAATACATATAATATATATACATAAAGAATTGGGAAAATGCATATCAAAGTTGTAAAATGAGTCAAAGAATACTTGTTACTTAACTTCATTTCGTAATTCATGCAGCAGTGATAATAACAATAATAATCTAGAATAGAAATCACCGCAAAAACAATAACAATAACAATTCACAATATAAATACAAATATAAAAATGCAATATCTAACAATAAATGTAGACGTTCACAAAATATTGATAACTGCTACTGTATATTTATAACAAACTGCAATTAACTTTGAGAGATTAATCTATTCCACTATTACATAAATTAATGAAATAAATTCATACCAGCTCTCCTTACAATAGAAAGAAACTATTTCAGATCAAAACTACCTCAAAACTAATTATTCTAGATCTAACTTCTTTCGAGAAAACAAAAGAAATCTACGATTCACGTCCAAGCAACTGATACAAATTTCCAATCTCACGTAAACAAATTAAGCCAGATAATAAGGAAGTTAGATTAATTCTTTTCTGCACCATAAACCTTATTTCAGATAAAGATTAATGTGCATGTTTTTAATTTATAAGTTACATCGTTAGTGAAAGGTAAAATAAAGCGTTAAATAATAATCTATTGAAATAAAAATGAATATTAGCAAAAATAAAATTAAAATATTTTGAAACAATGACGATACTACTTTTACTGCATCTAACCCTTTTATTTAGAGCCACAGCATACGGCAATTTTTATATTTAATCATACCATAATTTTAAAAAATAGCCCATTGGAAAGAGAGGTACTTACAGTGATGGGATTCAGCCGGTTCGCACCGGTTCGGTAGAACCAGTTGTTAATTTATATTGAGTTCGGCGAACCGGTTATTAAAATGATACTTCAAATGCGAAAATTGCATTTACATTAATTTTTTTCTTTAAATGTTTATCTGCACAACATTGTTTTCTAAGCGTTACTCTGTGACAAGTCCTGATTTATTTTATATAATAAAATTATGTTTCATTTGCAAAAATGATATACTTTTCTTCATTAATACTGTAAGAGGAATTTCAACTTAAAAAAAGGAAGTTTTGAAGAATATCGAGAACTAAATTGGCAACCCTAATTATATGGCATGCTTATTCAAAATTACAATGACTAGTTATATTCTAATAAAATGTACTTTGCTTTGGCACGGAATTTTCCCCATTATCACAGGTCTATAGCTAATACTTAAATCGTTAGATCTAGAGATACACTTCCAACTGCATTTTTTAAATATATATTTCTCTTCATATCTTAGAAGTCATTTAAATCAAAGTAGTTATTTTCGTAAATATAACACATTCAAATTTTTTATAAGATCCCTGAGTCCTATAAGTTACATTTAGAAAAATATTTTCTAAGCTCTAACAAATGAAAAGACGTTGTATGACCCAAACTTGCCGAGTCATGATACTTTGTATTTTACAAATTGCCAGCGCTGTCTGGCCCCCTCTTTTTTTTTTTTTTTTTTTTTTTTTTTTTTTTTTTTTTTTTTTTATTTATTAAGAAATGACAAAAATTACTAAAATTTCTAAATGTCATAACTCGAGAAGTTGTGGTCGAGCAAAATTTTTTCTCACTTCCTGTAGCATGGATATTGTTTTCTAAATATGTTATATGCAACTTTAGATTATGAACATGGCTTAATTTTTAAGCTTATATTTCAGTTTTTTTATTTTTTTTATTTTTATTTTTATTATTTTTTTGTATTATACTGTTTTGATGAATTTTCTGATAGAAATGTTGATCAAGGTTTCATGAATGTAAAATAGTTATTAAATAAATTATGTCCTTCTTTCTAATAGGCAAGCATGTTTTAGGAATTTTTTCACAGCACCAAAAGATCAAAGTTTTTAAACAAATGTCTTATAATATTAGAAAGTGTTTCATAATCTATGTGTGATGCTACCATTTCTTTTCATGTTTGTACATCAAAATCATTCGAGCAGCGAACCGGTTGTTAAATTATTTGAATTCCACCACTGGGTACATATATCGAGCGGTAGGTAAATGTTTAATAAAAAAAATCGCGGACTTTGAAAACGGTAAAAAGCAAAAAAAAAAAAAAAAAAAAAAAAAAAAAAGTGAAAATTAACTTTTGTGTAACATAAGAAGTTCTAGGAGAAGAATATCATAAATCGAACAAAACATATAAATTGAAAAAATACTGAAATTTATAGCTAGATCTAGATAAAAAAGTCCTTCCGGCTAGTGCCGGGAGGAAGAGGTTGCTTTCATATTCCGTATTTTAAAAAAGCCAATTTATATTATTCAAACACACGAAGCTCAATTTAGTGGAAACCGAATATAGGAGATTCAATACTAATTTTCACCAATATAATGAATGAGAATTTCGCGAAATTAGTCTGCTTTATCCAAGCTGCTTTTCTTTAAAGTGACTTATATTTGGCTGCCAAATTCGGCGATTTTTTAAAGTGCCAGCCATTTTAAGACAACGTGGTGGATGAGGCTAACCAGTGAACTTGGTCGAGACCTTAGTAATTGCTGTGCACATGCTCACTCACATCGGAATCGGTTGATATATACGAGTGCTGTAGCAGGCAAAAAATCAGATTTTTCAAAATGTCACCCACATTAGAAATTGAAACTGCTATATCTGAGCCATTTTTAAAGATAAAGACAAACAAAAAATGCTCCTGAATCCTTATATCAAGGTCAAATACTTAAGAAAGAAACCTTTTTCAATTTCTAATTTTTTTGCACCTCACTTTAAATATATATATATATATATTTTTATTTAATGGCCGCCATTTTGAAACAAGATGGCTGATGAATCTGGCCAGCGAACTTGGTCGAGATATTCATGTATACTATCCACATGCCTTCTTACATCGAAATAGGGGAATACGTGTGTTATCGCGTGACAAATAGAAGATCGTTTCAAAATGTTAGCCATGGTAGAAATTCAAAGTGCTGTAATTCAACCATTTTTTAAGATATAAACAAAAGAACGAATTTTCAGAATCAAAAACTGCTCCGGAATCTTTGTATTAAGGCCAAACACATAAAAAAAATCTTTTTCATTTTCCAATTTTTTAATACCTGATTTTAAATGTTTTTTTTTAATGGCAACCCTTTTGAAACAAGATGGTGAATGAAGCTGGCCAACGAACTCGGTCGAGATTTTTGTATGTACTATGTGCACACCAAGGTACATCCAAATCGGTTCACACATACGCCTGTTATCACGTGACAAAAATCAGGACGTTTCAAAATGTCAGCCCCGCTAGAAATTCAAAATACTATAACTCAGCCATTTTTTAGGATATAGACGAAACAAAAACTGCCCCGGAATCTTTTTATCAAGGTCAAACACATAAGGAAAAAATATATTTTCAATTTTTCAATTTTTTGGTACCACATTTCAAATTTAAATTTTTCTTAAAAATTTAAATGGCCACCATTTTTAAACAAGATGGCGGATGAAGCTGGCCAACGAACTCGGTCGAGACATTGGTATGTACTATGTATAAACGAAGTTACATCCAAATCGGTTCATAAATACGCCTTTTATCGCGTGACAAAATTCAGGACGTTTCAAAATGTCAGCCACGCTAGAAATTCAAAATGCTATAACTCAGCCATTTTTTAAGATATAGACGAAACAAAAACTGCTCCAGAATCTTTGTATCAAGGTCAAACACATAAGAAAAAAATATTTTTTCAATTTTCAATTTTTTGGTACCACATTTCAAATTTAAATTTTTCTTAAAAATTTAAATGGCCGCCATTTTTAAACAAGGTTGTTGAGGAAGCTGGCCAACAAACCCCGTCGAGACATTGGTATGTACTATGTATAAACGAAGTTACATCCAAATCGGTTCATAAATACGCCTTTTATTGCGTGACAAATTTCAGGACGTTTCAAAATGTCAGCCATGCTAGAAATTCAAAATGCTATAACTCAGCCATTTTTTAAGATATAGACGAAACAAAAACTGCTCCGGAATCTTTGTATAAAGGTCAAATACATAAAAAAAATATTTTTCCATTTTCAATTATTTCGTACCACATTTCAAATTTTCAATTTTTTAAAATATTTTAAATGGCCGCCATTTTGAAACAAAATGGCGGATGAAGCTGGCCAACGAACTCGGTCGAGACATTGGTGTGTACTATGTACACACCGAATTACATCCAAATCGGTTCATAAATACGAGAGTTACAGTGTGACAAATGTCAGATATATATATATATATATATATATATATATATGTCAATTTTGAACGGAGGGTGGTTTCGGGGTCTGCAGGTCATGATCGATGAAAATATACCAACATTTTTTTAAATCGCTTTCCTCCGAACGGCTGCAATAGTTAGCTTTTTGTAATGAAAGCTACCTAAAAGACATTCAAATGATTAATTGGAAAATCTTAAAAAAAATTAACTGTCAACCAAATTTAGAGATCAGATAAAAAAAAAAGAGAAATATTGACAATATAACTGATGTATTAAAATATTTTTCTTTATTATTAAATATCTAATGTAAAAGTTCACAATTCTATTAAAATATGTATTGTAGCTGCAAAAAGAAATTGATTGAGAACATAAACTTTTCAAGGACATAACAAAATATGTTTTGTTCTACTTTGCAATACTTTCTAGAATTTTTGAAAAACGACCATGACTTGACAATTAGAATATAAATGGAAATCTTTCAATATATACTGCTGCTTGATTATATAATGATACTTTATTTTATTATATAATTATATGAATTGTAACCAACTGCATTTAAATACTAGAAGAACTTCGTTTATCGAATTCCCAAACACACTTACACAAACCTGGGAGTTGAAAACTCATGGCCTTCGGCAGCGTACACTGATAAATGCTGCGCCCGTTCTTGTCGCAAATCAAATTAACATTGAATTATTTATTTTGAATTAAGTTTAATTCACATTCTCAGCATTGTTGTGCATTTGTAATAAGAAGCGATAAAATATTGTTCCAAGTTAAATTTAATCATGGAAGCAGTATGAATTTCCGAAAGTTCTTTCAGTTTCAACTTAAAAAAAATATAAAAAAATCTCTACAAAATTAAAAAATATATATAAAATCGCATAAAAAATTTTGAAAAATTCAAAAATATCAGAAAACAAACTTGGCTGTTATTGGCCAGAAGACTGAAACAGGATTCAGTTTACGCATGTAGAAAAAATGCCGTAAAACATAAACAAAATACTAAAAATCACATACAAAGTTCGCAAAAAATTCAAAAGTCCTATAGGACAAAATATACAATATCTAAATAAATATTGAGATACTGAAATCGTATTCCTTTAAAGATTGTTAAAAATTGCCACAAAACATTAAAATTTGCATAAACATTTCTCGAAAAATTGAAAAATTGCAAAGAAGAAAATTTATCATATTAGGTTAAAAGACTTAAGTAAGATTCCTTTTCAGAATATAAAACAAATTGACGCAAAACGCGAAAAAATGCTAAAAATAACATGAAACTATTCGAGAAAAATTTAAAAACCACTGTATCTATTCCAATAAACTTCTTTAGAAAGAATGCAAAATTTACTATAATATCCTAGATGATTGAAAGCTTTTACTGATGTGAAAAACCGCCACAAGACATGAAAAATCTCTAAACGCACCTTTAAAATAGAATTAAATAACATCTATTGAAAAAAAAATATATACCGGCTACGAGGTGCACAACTACTTCTCCGCCAAATCTTGTACCTCTGTGCCCAGCTATTTCTTCATAACACAGCGTACAGACGCACACACAAAGACAAAAGAACATATATTTTTTTAATTTTAGATTGCATAAGATAATTAAATAGAGACGATCAGCCGCTATTATATCTTACAATATAATAGGCTGAACATATATCAAAACAGAAGCTTTTGAAAGCTAATTATTTTAGATATTATTTCTTTGGACAAAGAAAAAGAAATCTAAATATCGCACTCAAGCAACTGATACCAGTTTTTAATCATAAGTAAACAATTAAGCGAGATAATAAGGACGTTAAATATCTATATTATATAAACTATATTTAATTGTTCTTATCTGCACCATAAACTTTCTTTCAAATAAAGATACATCTTTTTCAATCGTATGTTACATATTGAAAAAAAAAGATATATGAATGCCCTGACATTTCATGCAATAAAAAGGAGATAAGTAGATTAGATCGAACTGGAAGGAAACTTTTCCCTCCAGCACATGTCCATCAGTTTCCTTGCAAATCAAAGATGAAAAACGCCGCGTGACCAGAACAGAAGGGCAGTGAGGAGAATGACGCGTCTCCTTAGACCTCAAATCTTTATTTGCGGACGGCATTCGACGGCTTTCCAAACAATGGGATGTGTATGTCAACAACATGAGTGTCTTTTATAAACAAATGTGTATGCTGTAATTTTAAATATTTATTTTTCTTCTATTTCATTGATTTTGTGTATCCTTTACTCATGTTCCACTAACTACAACTGTCGAACGGAATTAATTTAATTCGCCTAATATTTCTACGTCATTCTGGAACAAGATATTTAACATTGAAAATTAAAAGTACGAATACACAGTAATGAATATTTACGTAAATGTAACCCCCAAATACCGCCTTCTAGCAATGCTCGTAAAAAACGTTTTTTTTTTTCTTTTTGTAAACAGATTTTATTCGTAAAATTATAAAAGTATTCACGAAGTAAAAGAACAAGATTTGAAATTATATCTTGATAACTTTTCAAAGCAAATAAACTTATTTAAAAAAACGCCCTTTAATTTACTTTATTTTTTTTTAAATGTAGAGCCTTGGAACATAGAAACATCATTTTCCTCATTTTGTCGATTGCATGAAAGTCATTAATTCTAAAAAATTAATTAAATAATGATATAATGGGCAAACTATCGGATAAAGCAAAATTTTGACAAAATTACAAAAGCTATTCTAAAGGTTTCGATTAAAGACATTTCGAATAGACGTTAGTTCAAATAGTCAAGAACAGCAATTTTGATAAAATACAACTAATTTCTTAAAAGTTCCAGGAAAAGATAGAAAATTATAATGCAACAAAAATGTAAAGATTTTTCATCCGTCAAAGGCGCGTATTAGGATTACGAAAGGTTCTACTAACAGTTATTTTATGGTTTTAGTACGTTCCATACGCATTACATTTTCAAAATTCCTTAAAATGCACATTATATAAAGTGAACGTGGCGCAGAACTCACATTATTGTGTAACATTTTGCAGCGGTTGTAAAGGGATATTAACCATAAAATGTAATAAAAACATTATTTTTTTATTGATCATAATTTTGATTTATAATTTGGGGAAAAATAAAATTCAGTGTGCGTGCCGGTAGTTTTGGAATGCCCTTCCCTTCGTATAAGTTTAAAAATTATATTTATATTAATTTAATTAATTTTCCTTTTAAATTTGTCCGGTTTCAATTTTCCTGTTTTTTTTTCTTTTTTTTCCTATTCAACGTTCCGCAAGAGTCTCGGCCAAACAGGGAACGCGGAACGCCGCGCTCCGTGAATTCTGCGGCTTTCTAAGCAGTTGCAACGCGCAGAAAGGTGAATGAGATACCATACGAAAGGTGTTTGAACTGATTTCAGACATAGCACAATCATATTTCACTAAAACAGTTTGTTTAATTAAAAAATACAGTTAATTAAAAATTACTTTAAATTAAACTTAAAGATAATAATTTCTAGGTTTAAAGCTCAGCTGATACCATTGATTTGCTAAAATGCCGTCATAGATTCCGTAGCAAATTTATCAAGATATGTGAATTAATTATTTTGAAATTTTTAAAATAAGTATATTGCAACCGAAAAATGGATGTAAGACTTTTAGGGGTGTAGGTATTTGTACAAGTTAAAAGTTAACCATTTAATTATTGAATAATTAATATGTTTGATATTAAATGTTTTTTATTATATGGTTGCTACATCATAGAAAGAAAATAAGCAACAAAACAAAAATGATTTGATAACTTTTCATTTAATAATATAAAGGTTTTAAATGCAAAATTAACATCACATTTCTTGTGTAAAAATGGATCTTTTTTTTTAGCCTCCGGTACGGTATGCTATTTCTTTCTCCCAGCTTATTTTGTGTCCAAAAAATAACGTTACCTTACAGAAGATAAGCTGTAAAACAAAGCATTAGGATTAAATACTCTTTAGCAATTTTTTAAATTTCTAAGCATCGTACATTTTCAATTTTTATACCATCGTATTGGGAAAAAAATTTCTTTTAAATGCATTTTGTTTGAAAACTGTATCTCCATTTATTTTTGAAATATAATTTTTTCTTGTAGCTTTTGGAGCCATTTGCTTAATATTGGCAATGGAAGTACTTCATTTCTGTAGAAAGTAAAAGACAAATAGTTTTAAAATAGTAATTATATATTTTCGAAGCCATTTTCTCGTAACAACAGAAAGAAAATGTAATTAAAATACGTGCTATTTTGAAAAAAATATAATTCTGTTAAAACAATTGAGCTATTATATACTATATTTAATTCTAAGTATCTATGAATCATTAGATAGCCGGTTTATTTCGATTTTCTTGAATGACGGAATCTTTTTGCTGCATTTGTGCATTATTTCGCGATAGTGATGTGCTATGCATTCTTTACTGTAGATGTTTAAGAGTAGATCGTAAATGTGGAATTCTTAAGCGGATGTGAATGACGTCATTTTACATAAAATAAAACGTGTGCTTTAAGTCTTAAAATTGAAATATGTTTTGTACTGCAGTAGAGTCCCGCTTAACGGAGTTATTTTCTTCTGATGCACTGGTGGCTTCTATTATTACGAAACAGCCATTATGAATGAAGTGTTAGGTGAAGATGAAAGAGAAGCCGTAAAAAAAAAAAAAAAAAAAAAAAAAAAATGGCCATCCCCCACCACGCCACCCCCATTCTGACCAGAAAATCAGAGTTATAACTTTTTATGGCTGCTCTTTCATCTTTACCTAACACTTCATTTATAATGGCTGTTTCATAATAATAGAAGCCGTCAGTCCATCAGAAGAAAATGAAGTAATGGGAATGCCGGGGGCGACACTAAATTCTGAAAAGCAGATTTCCTGTTCTCTAGTTTTTTTGTTTTTTTTTTTTTACATATGAAATTAAGGGGGCAAGGACTCTTCAGTTTGTCGAAATGATAAAAAACATCGGCTTTTTCAAAGTACCAAAACACAAATAATGTGCAATTAAGATTTTTTCCTTTCCTTCCTGCCTAAAGTATATATTCTTAGCTGCGTTGTACAGAAAAATAAATGTTGTACGTACAAAATTAATACTTAAATTTTAAATTTAAAAATTGACCTCAATAATGCGGCAATTAAAATCATTAAGTGCTGCGCGCATGATAAAACTCTAAATAACTCTTATAGACAACAATTCTTGGACAAGAATCATATCATACCTACTTCTAAATTAAAACGAAAATATATACAAAAAGTTTTGTTTAAAATTTAATTTTAACAGAAAAAAAAATCAAAATTTTCAAGTTTTATTTTCGAGTTTTCCAAGTGCGAAATAATAATAACCAAAATATGTGAATTTTTAACCATTTGCAAAAATGGTTATTGTCCTCGTCAGGTTACGAAATCAAAAACATATCTGAAGCATTTTATTAGTTGAATCCGCATTTTATTCGTTTTCTGATTGGCCTATACAGTAATCTGTATTTTCCCTTTACATTCAACAGAGATGGCTACTTATGTTGCCACTATGGCAAAAAAGTAATAAAAACTACAAAAAAAATTAATAACTCAGAAACAAATTGAGATACAGCTTTCAAACAAATTGCATTTAAAAGTAAATTTGTTTCTCTATACGACGGTGTAAAAAGTAATATTGTGGGATGTTTAGAAGTTTAAGAATGAAATTTCATTTAAAATTGGTCCAGGAATATTAATGTTTAATCCATGGCGTACGTAATGTATGACCAGCTCCGTAGAAGTTTAAAAATTTACAGTACCAAAAAATGTAGTCCATGGCGTACGTAATGTATGATCAACTCTGTGCGATTTTTTATGGCTTAAATTTTAGTCTTTGAAAAAATCATTGGTACCATACGAACCTTCAATTGTACTCACCGTCTATAAATCATTATAACTCAAGAAATAATGGATATTTTTTAATGGGGGTTTTTTGCATATTGTTGAACATTTTTTAAAAATTAAGGCTAAAACAAAATCCGAAAACTTATTTTTTGGAAGTTAAAAGGTCCTGTGTCCCCTTAAATGGAAATTTAAAGAAATGAAAATGAAATAATAAAGCTTTAAACTCATGTAATTTTCACTCATTTAGACTTTTACAAGTATGTGATTATTTTGCTACATCATAAACATATTATTCGTCTGGAAATACATTTTTCCTCGAAAAATGAAATAGCCATCCGATAATAAATTCTCTCTTATTTGAATTTATGTTTAAAGAATAATCTTCGAGGGCGACTTCATACGGAAATTTTACCAAACTCTTTATATCAGTCAACGAAAGCCAAATTTCGACATTACGTTTGTATTTCAAGTACATTTTACTAAAGGATGCCACATGGATAGTCTTAACCCATTCGGGACCATGGGTTCATATATGCACCTCCAAAATGAACATTCACAATATGTTTTTACTACCAGTAATATAAAAAAAGTAATATTTGCCTTATTTAATTAGACCATTTTTCTGATTTTGAGAGTAAAGTGTCTTTCAAAAAAAGTGTTGTCAAACGAATAAAATTTGTGTAAAAGACGCCGGTCCCGAAAGGGTAAAAGGGTAACTAAGTATGTTTAAAGCATAAATCAAAGAATACTTGTTCGATTTAGTTGTAATTTTGGATTCTTACGTTTGAAGCTTTTAGAAAAAACAATATAGGTTAAAATTTACATTATTTTGCTAAAATTGCTTTTGCTAAAATGTGTATATATTACAACTTAATGCAAATACGAAATTGCAGCTCATTCTGAGAAGTAGTTTTTAGGATTTTTGTATCATTAACGCTAAATATGAACTCAAAATTGTGCGTTCGTATTGAAAAATGGTGAGTTTGGTACAATATTTGTGAGAAGCCTCCCTCCAAACATACGTTTTGAACATAAATTGAAAAATTGAGTTCCTAGTTGGACGGTTACTTTCGTTTTTCTCAATGAGATTTTGTCAACTAAAGTTAATGCGATTTATTGATCTTTTTATTATAACTGTACATACAAAATCACAATTATTAGCAAACGGTAGGGTAAGATGCCCTATTTTCGTCCCTCAGTCACTTTTAGGCCTATGGAAGTTTTAATTTTCAGTGAACACCTACCAAATTTGGATTTTACATAGACTAACTACCGACACGCATAGAAACATAGGGAAATATCGTACAAAAAATTTTAACAATTCGAAAATTTGTATTTTTATAAGTATCTATACATGAAAAAAAAATTTCCCCATTTCGCCCCCTCTCACCAAAAAATTCAATACACCGAGGTTTAACTTATAACTAAATCACATTTTTTTTTCTAAATGAACAAGCAATTTAATTTCTAAGAAATGTACTAATTATCAGTGGAAGAATAACTTAACAAAACATTAGCCATCCAAACATTAGGAATGCATAAATTTTGTATTGTTTTTGGCTCATAAGTATATTTCGTTTGACCAAGTGCAGAATTGAAGGCACTGATCCCATTGTTCTGCATGTTTAATAAGAGAAAACGCTTCTAGCGGTGAGGGCACTCTGCATCATTGTCGCCATTATTATAGCTTGTATTATCATCATAAGGAATGTCAACAGAAGAGTCACTTTCGTCATCAGAATCGCTGGTTAGATCATGTTTGGGCATTTTACATGGTTGATCCTTCCGCTTTGCCTTGAGAATATTGGTTGCCAGAAGTTTCTTTTTCTGGCTGAGCAGTTCTTGTTCGCATGGGAATATTTGACTTTGTTTTTATGTTGAGATTCAGTGATCTATGTTGTTGAACCTCTTGCTGATGTGATCATTGGCATTTTCCTGATCTCTTAATGGCTGATGACAACAACTACTTGACCGTTTGGTGATGGTTGATCAATCAGACTCGTTGGCTTCATTGAAAAGTTGTGTGATATGTAAGTTCTCAACTTTTCTACCAGGAAAATTTGACGGCAAATTTTCTATAGCTTTAGCATAAAACGTTTTAAAGGAAATATAAACTCTACATTGAGAAGTTGCAGTTTTGCTGGGAGGCAAACAACACAATTATAACAACTTCTCCCGTGCAAAGTTTTATCCCATTTCTCAAGTGGCACAAATTGGAACGATCAAGAGAGACAATATTTTTTTCTTTTAATAAAAATAAAAGTTTTTTAAGTAAAAAGATTATCTTCGTTTGGAAGTTTATTTTAAACTTTTTCATTTTATTGTATTTTAGTGTATCATACTTTTTATTTTATTTTATATAAAAATTTATTTTTATTTTGAATCTTATTTTAAACTTTTTCATCTTATTTTATTTTACTTATTATTTTATTTTATACTGAACTTTATTTTCATTTTGAAATAATTGTCATGAAAAAAACATTCGCAATTTCGTCCCCAGGACGAAAATAAGAATTGCAAGGGTTCGAAATTGGGACCATGCTACTTCCCAATATGGCGGCGCTTCCGTTCCTGGAAGATAAACTGAGCGTCATAAAACTCACTGTATGCTACTGTCAGCATCTTAACTACGGAAAAAACATGCAATGAATAAGAAATAAATACATTCAGTACGCTAAATAACTTTCTACAAACAACGTAATAAGAACTCACGTCTTCTAAAAATAGGAAATCCGGCGTCTTTAATATATGTATGTGTTTTGGCGAACGAAACTTTCATTACTGACCCCTTTTACATTCTGTTCTCTGTGCCTTGAGTGATAAGTGCCGCCACTTTCGCAGAAGTGAAGAAGTGTAGGGGGACGAAATTAAGAAAGGGGACAAAATTAGGACACTTTAGCATACCATACGATATGGTTTCGAGCATGCTTTTAACATAGTACACTTACATTTTGTTAAAACACATTTTTTTTTTATTAAGAAAACAATGTGTTTAATTAAATATTAATGGAAAACTGTATCAGAGAATAATCACAAAATTGCGAAAGTGCCGCACGGGTATAAGGTAAACGCACCAGTAGTGGACCACTTAAAACATTTATCTAGTTATTATTAAAGTGTTAGTGAAGTACAAAAAAAGTATATGTATATTTTTAGCATAGTCTTAAACTTCGTGTGTCAGAATAAACATTCAATGTTTCAGAACATATTGTTTGGAAAAAATAAAATATAAAAAATGTTACCTTTCTCTATGATCCAGTAGTGGGCATAGTAAATTTCTGATGCATGAATGTTTAAGTTTTCTTACCTAACAAACTATTTACAATGTAATACAGTATATCAAAAGCAGTTTAATTCAAAATAAAACATAATAGTAGAGGAAAAAAAAATTAATAAAAACTGAAATCTCTAAGGATTTGCCAAAAAATCTGTTAAATAATCGTTAATCAGAAAATAAATTAATGGACTAGCAGAAAAACAAAACAATTATTCCAAACAGTTTATGGAAAGTTAAAATTTAAGGATATCAGTAAACCGAAAAATATTACTAAGCAATACTTTACATTATAATTTGTATAGAAGGAGAAATTTATAAAAAAATATTTATACTTAGCATCTATTTTCTTATTTAGCCTCTGTAACATTGTAACGTATGAAATATTATAATATCGCAGAAATTCATAAAATAAAATTTAACACATTGAATAATAATATTATATTTTAAAACCTTAAAATATATACATAAAATTCTTTGGAAAAAAATTTCATACTCATGCAATACTTTATAAAAGACTTTCGCAAGACTTTTCTTTCTTCCACGCACATATTCGGTTTATCCATACACATTAAACGTAAAACTTTCCTTTTCGATAATAACATTTCCTTTCAAAAAATATTTCTAATCCTTATTCACTTTCCATTCATTCAACATTTGAATGGCTCACTAACGTAAAGAAAGAGAGAGCGAAAAAGAGGAAAAAAAGCGATCGCAAGGTTGAATAAAATGATTCCGAATAAATCCAAAATATTCAAAGAATTTATTTTCTATTTATAATACATAAATCTTAATAAATGTTTCGTTTGCAGTTTTATATTTGACTTTTATTGGAATATTTATTGACACTTTTAAATTTAGTGCGTTTGCCAGCGTGTTTCAAAGCGAATGTAACATATTTTCAAAGTTAATTAAATAAAACTAATTTGTAATTATAGACACCTATGTACGTTGCCGTTATTGAATACCTGCCAGTTAAAGCTGTTGAGAAGGAAGCCCGATTACGGAAAACAGTACAGGAAAAATTGATATGCTAGTATTCTCGTAACGTAAACTATATTAAAAAGTGGTTATACAGACGGGGGTGGCCGCACAAATCATCACCTCATCGAGTTGACGGCTGAAATTTTAGTATCAGTTAAAACTACATTTGTATATGAGGCGTTCAGTAGACAATCCCACTAACTCCATTTTAAGTGGCGATTTTTAAACAAAGGAACATTGAAATTTTTCTATAGATTTATGCTGTGATAAAAAGTTACTCTTGATTAAAAGAAAATTAGTGAGTTCAATCAAAATATCCCGAGAAAAAATATTATATAGATACAGTATTTTTATAGTTACTATAACTTTAACTCTTTATACTGAACATTTTCATTTGATGGAGTTAATCGATTTGCGCACTGAACGGCTCATATTAAAATTCAACTAGTCCGTGAAGTCATACCTTGGTGCAAAACACCTGCAGACCCGATTTATCCGTCTGACCGCTAAGCAAAAGAGCTAAATTGCGCTGTTGTTTTCTCAGTAATTTTTAAAAAATTACTAAAGAACGATCATTTTTTTTTTTTTTTTTTTTTTTTTTTTTTTTTACAAAATTAATTACCTATAATAATATACTTATTGAGAGTATTAATCATAAGGTTAATGGTTGACTGGTTCAGCATTGTGTTTTCCTGCACCTAAAGGTATGAAAACATGAAGAACTTGGAGCAGGAAAACACAAAGCTAAACCTTATAGCCAACCTCTAAAATCGGGTCTGCTAGCGGTTTCCAGAAAGATACGACTTGACAGACCTGTTGCAGTTTAATATACTAATCGAGTTCAGTCTAATCCTGAAATTTCAGCTGTCAACTCGATGAGGTAATGGTCTGTACAGCCACCTCCTGGAATATTATGGACGGACGGAGTGGGACGTTCAAAACATTGATGACCGCAAGGACTTTGAGCATGCAATATATTGCAATACCATTCAATGCATAGAATTTTTGCATAATAAGTCAGTGTCACAAACCATTTATTTAGTCAAATATACAGGATGCAGCAATCCTAATCTGCATATTTTTTCATAACCTTTACAATAATGAAGATATTTTAACGAAATGTTAAACAGAATATACTTGATGAGTTTGAAATAAAAGGACATCACTGGACGTGCTAGATGTGTACTGTAATTTTATCCGTATCATTGTAGGTACTTTTCCGATAAGTTTAGTTAATATTTTGTTGTTGTTCGAAAAAGATTTTCTGTTTTTTTTTTTTTTTTTTTTTTTTTTTTTTTTTTTTTTTTTTAGAATTAGTTGTTTTTGTATAATTTATTTTGCGACACTCAATTTTTCTCAAAATGCACGCCAACAAAAATACGATTTTAAATTAAACAATAATAGTCCGAGAAGCAGAGATTTTTTTTTTTATTAAACATTGCAAAACATTGCAAACATTGCAAACTGTTTTTATCTTTAAATATATATTTGATGGTACTTTTTAAATCACGAAATAACTCAATGAGATTATGGTGGTTGCAGTTCAAGGGGTATAAACAACCCCCTTTCACAGCGAAATCAACAAGAGCTCTATTGCACATGATGATATGTGAAATATGTGATGGCATAATTATATATGTCAATGAAATATATATCTAACCATTCGTAATCGTGTTCCCTTTTATTTCGCTTCGACTAGACGATGTTACAGCTCAAAGAGGTTGAGGATGTTTCGTAATTGAATAAGTAAAATCAATTACATATTTGAAGATTTATTAAGTATTATGACTAAGTATTATAAGTAATAAAATACCTAACTGGAAATTTTGCTGCGTCCTCGGCAATTAAATCAAATGTAGTATTCATAGAACATAAAAAATAAAATAAATAAATCGAAAATATCGCATTTTCCCTCCTAAACAAAAGAAATGTTTTTCTGAAAATTTTTAAACAGTTTTATTGTTTCATGTTATTCAATCAACAACTAAATCGTGTAGCATTAAAAGCTTTTGTTTTGAAAGCAATATATATATATATATATATATATATATATATTCCCCTAGAAAAAAAAAGGTGGAAAATAATGACAAAAAAACTGTGCATTATAAATCTATTATGTAAAACAGTTTTTTATTTACTCTTTTCATTTAGCGTTCCATAATGAGTATTAATGTTATTTACTTAATGCATTAACATGTTTTATTTTTTAATGCTTTTTATTAACAACAATCTAATCCATTATTATTTTAAATAAAACTGTTAAAAATTACAGTAACTTATTCAGAAAAAAAGTAACCAGGTGACTTTAAGGATCATACATTAAATGTTTAAAACTTTTGCTTGTTTTTTTTTTCGAAAGGGATAATGGTATAATGCGGGGGTTTTTTTTGTTGTTTTTTTTGTTATTTTAATTCAAAAGTCTTTTATCCTTTTACGAAACATTTGCAAAGCAAATAGAAAAAAATATATATTTATGTAATATATATCTTTACACATATACGTGCTGTTTTTTTTCGCATGCATTATTATAATTTACGGCTATTTTAACTCATATCAAAATAGATATTCAAATTGAATTGCTTTGTACAATAATCATTATGTTTCATGATATTTTCATTGAAACTGTAGAATATTATTTGTTGGCGCCGAAATTCGTCTGACAAATAAATTTTCAAAATCCAAGTGAGATGGGAGAGCAATTAGAATAAATAGTTTATTAAATAAAACTGAAATAGTATGTAAATTCTATTCATCATTAGAAGTTAATAATTGTTCCATAATAGTAATTCTCCGTATTTAACAGAGCCAATACAAAAAAAAATGTTCTCTGCTTGGTTGCAGAGTCAGGACTTCCACTATACACTCTGTATTAAACAGAGCCATGATTTAACAATTGGCATCTCTGATTACAGAGTCAGGACGTGTTACATGTTCTCTGCTTGGTTACAGAGTCAAGACTGACCATTTTAAAAATGATACATATTATATAAAATAAACATCAAAATAAAAATTACAATATGCAGTTATAAATCTTCTAAATAGCTATAATATTCATTTAAATGACATCCAAGTAATTATAAAACTAATAAATCACCATCAATTCAAAATTATTATAAAGTAAATAAATCTATATTACATGACCTTGAAATCATAATGTTACTCATAAATATTGATTCAGGATTATAAACAATTTAGATAAACAGATTAGATTTTTTCTGTCAAAAGAAATCACTTTTATAATTATGCTTTACAACATGAAAGATAAACAGAGTTAAATTATAAACAAATAAATTTGAGGTTATTTACGCCGTAACATCCTCCGCCTCCATGAACGGAGTTCATCGAACAATTATAACTTACCAAATTTCCACTATCACATACTAAATAATCAAATATTAAATACAAATTTAAAATATTACCTTAAATGTTAAGTATAACTAAAATGAAATGCAATTAAATCCTACTACTTCTATAAAAAACAGTTTCTGGAACAACTAAAAATAGAAAAAGACATTAATATACAAAATAGTTCAGAAAGTTACAAAAATTAGACATAGAAAAAAAAAATAATAATAATAAAGTTAGTTAAAATAAAGTAAAATTCTATTATATTAAATGTCCATCGGTAGAGGAGACAATTTTGTGATAGGGCGTTTCAGTTCACCAGTAGAAGTCTTTAATTTGACAACACGAACAATATTATCATCCCCAGGAAATAGTTCAATTATTCTGCCCAATTTCCACCTTAATGGGGGCTGGTTTTCTTCCTTTATCAACACCAAGTCATTGATTTTTAAGTTCGGGTTGCTTCTAAACCACTTTGTACGTTGCTGCAATTGTGAGAGATAGTCTGACGACCACCTTTTCCAAAAACTTTGGAAAATCTTTTGTAGCAATTTCCAACGTTCCAAAGGAGTTACATAGGTAGAGGAGATATCAGGCTCAGGTAAGGAGGTCAAGGGTGCTCCTATAATAAAATGTCCTGGCGTCAGAGCCGTAAAGTCATTTGGATCAGAAGACTCAGCGACAAGCGGTCTTGAATTTAAGCATGACTCAATTTGTGCAATTAAGGTCAAAAATTCTTCATAAGTTAAAATCTGATCACCAATTGTTCTCTTCAAATGATTTTTCATTTGTTTTATTCCCGCTTCCCAAAGGCCTCCAAAGTGAGGGGCGGAAGGTGGGCTGAATTTCCATACTATCATTTCGTCAGTAAGATACTTGTGCAATTTTTCATCAGAAGCAATTAGAGACATCATTCTCTTTATTTCGCGGTCTGCCCCTACAAAATTTGTACCTCTGTCGGAAAATATTTCTAGAGGTTTTCCACGTCGAGCCACAAATCTTTTCAATGAGCCTAGAAAGGTTTCAGTTGTAAGATCAGTGACTAATTCAAGATGGATAGCTTTTGTTACGAAACAAACATACAGACAAACATAATGTTTAAAGGGTTTCACACCACGTCCCTTACGAGGTTTGATCAAAAAGGGGCCGGCTAAGTCGACTCCTACTCTTGAAAATACTCGAGCTTGTGTCACGCGTGCTGATGGCAGATTTCCCATCAACTGAGATGAAAGGTGTGATGAATTTCGGAAACATTTCATACATTTCCTTATTTCTCTTTTCACAGCTTCTTTAGCATTAATTATCCAAAATTTTTGTCGAATTGCTGAAATTGTCAATTGAGTCCCGCTATGAAGATGTTTCTCATGAAAATACTTTATTATCAAGTCTGTAACATGATGCCTTTTAGGGAGAATGATTTGATGTTTTTGATATTCAGACAAGTTTGCATTTTTTAGCCTACCTCCAACACGAAGAATATCATTTTCGTCAAGAAATGGATGTAAAGGAAGGAGTTTGCTTTTAGAATTTAGGATCTTTCTGGATTTTAGAATTTTCAGTTCGTCTCCGAATTCATGGTTTTGAATTAATTTCACAATAGCATTTGTTGCCCTTTCAAGTTCTGGAACAGTCAAAAAACCATAGACTCGTTCAGATGGGCATGTACTATTTTTGATGAATCTGAGGCACCAAGCCGTAACTCGTTTTAATTTAGACCAGGATGAAAATTTAAATAAAAGCTCAAATTCTGGAATATTTTGGGATATGGAGCAAACAAGCGTTTTACGTTGTTCTTGCAAGACCTCTTCATCAGGTAGATTAGGTTGAGTTTCAGGGGGAAATACTGGTAACGATTCTTCCTTCAGCCAGCTAGGACCATGTAACCATACCTCGTTATTAATCAATTCAGATGCAGAGCAACCACGAGAGAGAACATCTGCAGGATTTTCCTTTCCTTTACAAAATTTCCATTGTACAGGAGCAACAAGTTCCTGAATTTCGCGTACGCGGTTTGCCACAAAGGGCTTCCAGTTGTTAGCACTTCCTTTAATCCAGTGCAAGGTAATTTGGGAGTCACTTAGACAAAATATATTTTCATTCACAATTTTAAATATTTCCTTTAAATAATTCGCTAATCTTGCAGCCGTAAGTGCTCCAAGAAGTTCGATGCGCGGCAATGTAATTTTCTTGAGAGGCGCTACTCTCGACTTTGCTATTACAAATGAAGTTTCACAAGAAGAAGAATCACGTAAATAAGCCACTGACCCATACCCCTTTAAACTAGCATCAGAAAATATGAAAAGTTGAGCGGTTTCAGGATTTAATTTTGGGATAGTTACAAAATATTTTCTAAGAATTTCAAAATTTACCAAGTCTTTTATTTCATTATGCCATTTTCTGAATTTTCCACTTAAAGAATCTGGTAATGTAGAATCCCAGTCAATTCCATGTTCCCAGAGTTCTTGCATTAAAAATTTAATTCTTATCACGAAAGGGGAAATGAGTCCAATAGGATCATAAATTTTTGCCACAGTTTGTAAAACAATACGTTTGGTAATAATTTTATGGTCAAATTCTACCAAAAGTGGTTGTATGTCTATTTTCAAGGTGTCACTTTCTGTTATCCATATAATTCCTAATACCTTCGAAAGATTTTGTTCAAGAGTGTCTTCCTCAAAGTTTATTCCATGTTCCTTCCATAAAAATTTTAAATCGGAAGAATTGGTTTTAAATTTTCTGAGTTTCATATTGGCCTCACTCAATATCTTCTCTGCACCGTTTGATAAAACAAAAGCTTCATTTACTGAATCAGCTCCATGAAACAGGTCATCAATGTATAAGGAAGTATCCAGCATATTAACTATTTTTCCAAACAAATCTTTATACCCCTCAATGTGATGTTTGATGGTTGCAGAAAGGAAAAAGGGTGAAGTTGTTACACCAAAAGTTACACGGGTCATGCGAAAAACCTTCAAAATGGGATTGTTACTAGTGATATTGTCAAACCACAGGAACCTCAAAAAATTTCTATCTTCTTGTTGTATCTGGATTTGCAAGAATGCCTTTTCTATATCGGCCAAGAAAGCAATTTTGTGGAGACGGAATTTTAAAATAATGTCCAATATGTTAGGATTTAGATTGGGCACAGGAAATAAGCACTCGTTTAACGATTTTGCCCCCTTATCTTTGGATGACGCATCAAAAACAATTCTTACTTTAGTTGTCGATTTATCTTCCCTTATTACTGGTCTGTGAGGCATGTAATACGTGTTTATTTCATCTTTATTAAACTCACATTCTTCAATTATACCCAAACCACATTGTTCATTTAATATTTTCTCATATTCCTTAAGTAACCATTCATTTTTGCACAATTTTGATTTTAATCCCCAAAGTCTATGTTTAGCTACATCAAAATTGGATTCCAATTCATTTTTATTTACTTTCCACAAAAGTTTAGTTTCATATCTTCCATTTACAAAATTTAAATTATCATTAAATAAATCAAGAGCATCTAAATCCTTTTTTGAAAATAATTCATTTTTACTATCACAAATACCCAAAGACTCTAGTTTCCAAAACTTTTGCAAATCAAAATTTTCTATTTCATTAACAGATACAAGATGAGCATTAACTGTTTCGTTACCTTTAGAGTTTATTTTTCCCACTATTGTGTACCCAAAAAGTGTATTAGCTACATATAAATGGTCATTAATTTCTTCAATGACACCTCTCTGAACATTCCAGAAATAATCAGCTCCAAGTAAAATTTGTACTTCGGATTCCTCGGGCGTAGGGTCGGCTAACCTCCATCTTTTACTTTCAATGTATTTTATAACTAGAGGGTCAGAATTGGGAACCTTCAATGTTGTTGCACTTATCAAATCGGTAGCTAGCACCTCAACATCTATAAAACGATGATAATTCATTTTACTTCGCAATTTAATTTTAAAAACATCATATTCTTCTTCGCGACCTTGATCCATGCCAAAAGCGAATACAGTTAAATGTTCTTTTCTTAAAACAGGCAAATTTAATTCACGAGCTAATGCTTTTGTTATGAAGCTTTTTTCGCTTGCAGAATCAAGTAATAATCGAACTACCTTTGATTTAGAATTACCTTGAGCAGTTACACAACATGTTTGCAATAAAACAGCATGCTTAGAATTTCTAAAATTACAATGAGAATTAGATACAACTGTTTGATTTTGATTTTCATTAATTTCCGGTTTCAAACTTTTCTTAAAGCAAAATAATTTGTTATGTTCAGTGCTTTTACAATTTAGACATGGCTTTAATTTTATGCGGCATTGCGAAGATAAATGCGATTTCAAAAAGCATTTGTAACATCTACCCTCCTTACGTAACATTAATCTTTTCTTATCATCAGCTAAATTTTTACACTCGGAAGATAAATGATCATTACCTTTGCAAAATACACAAAAAACTTTAATAGTGGCATTTAAGGTATTAGCATGTTGATATTTATTTGATGTTTTCTTTTCACGAAATTCAGTTTTATTTTTATGTACAAAAGAAGAGGATGCATCATTTTTAGAACTTGTCATTGACAAAGCCTTTTCTCTACATTCTATTTCACATTTCAGAAAGGCAATTAGATCGGTTACATCTGACTCTTTGCTAGTATCACGTTTTCTATGATATTCAATCACTAATTCATGGGGCAATAGCTTTAGCAAAATAGGATTTAGCAATTGTCCATAAGAACTGGATGTTACCCCCAAATTTCTTAAACTTCTAATATTAACTTCGCACATGTCATGCAATCTTCTTAATGCATTTAAATTTGAACAATTTTTAACTGGTTCCATATTTAATAAATTAGTCATGTGTTTATTAATAATAACATCAACCTTACCAAAACGGTCCTTTAATAAATCAATACAAGTATCATAATTTTGTTCTGTCAAAGGAAACCCTTCTACCACATTATAGGCCCGATTACATAACAAGGATTTTAGATAAGCGAATTTTTCTATCTTAGATAGTGATTTATTCTGGTGTATCGATGTTTCAAAACAGTTAAAAAATTCGACCCATTCTTCGATTTCACCAGAAAATTTTGGAACATTTAATTTAGGCAATTTCATGGCAGAACTCGTTTCTGTTCCACTAGCAGAACCATTCAATGAATTTACATGACTAGTTGCTATCATAGAAACATTATCCTTTTTACATTTTCTTAATCTATTTTTAATTTTAAATTTAGCACTGATCAATTGGTCAGTGTACTTTTCACTATTAGCAATGTCCTTTTCATATTCTTTTAAGTCGGATATTTGAGCTTCAATATCACGATTCAAACTTTGGAAAGCCGTTTCTTTTAAGAGAAATATTTCTTGAAGCTCTAATAATTCATCGGTTTTCGTATTATCAATGTCATCATTTAATAATGTTTCTAATTTTGTAATTAATTTTGTGAAACTCGTTCGTTCAACAGAACGTTTTGCTTTCAGCTTTTCAAGATTTTCCATTTTAAATAAAGAATAATTCTTATTTTAAAACATTAACCATTCATAGAAAATGAAAAAAATATTTTCTTACCTGTTAATTCCAGGTAATGTAGATGGCATGTCGTAATCCAAATGGCACAATAATAATTCCACACTAATCACAGGTTGAAATATAAATCACACTTGTTAATCACAAATCACTTTGACAAACTGCTCACTATTCTTTCAAAAAAATGTTTCGCGGGTTGCGAGGCACCAAAAATAAATGTTGGCGCCGAAATTCGTCTGACAAATAAATTTTCAAATTCCAAGTGAGATGGGAGAGCAATTAGAATAAATAGTTTATTAAATAAAACTGAAATAGTATGTAAATTCTATTCATCATTAGAAGTTAATAATTGTTCCATAATAGTAATTCTCCGTATTTAACAGAGCCAATACAAAAAAAAATGTTCTCTGCTTGGTTGCAGAGTCAGGACTTCCACTATACACTCTGTATTAAACAGAGCCATGATTTAACAATTGGCATCTCTGATTACAGAGTCAGGACGTGTTACATGTTCTCTGCTTGGTTACAGAGTCAAGACTGACCATTTTAAAAATGATACATATTATATAAAATAAACATCAAAATAAAAATTACAATATGCAGTTATAAATCTTCTAAATAGCTATAATATTCATTTAAATGACATCCAAGTAATTATAAAACTAATAAATCACCATCAATTCAAAATTATTATAAAGTAAATAAATCTATATTACATGACCTTGAAATCATAATGTTACTCATAAATATTGATTCAGGATTATAAACAATTTAGATAAACAGATTAGATTTTTTCTGTCAAAAGAAATCACTTTTATAATTATGCTTTACAACATGAAAGATAAACAGAGTTAAATTATAAACAAATAAATTTGAGGTTATTTACGCCGTAACATTATTCTTTTTCATAGTATTTGATTTGTGTTATTAGAAAAAAACTTTTTTTTTTAATTAATAAATCTACACATCTTTAAAAGTTAAATTAGAATTATAGAAACGATCTTAAAGCATTCTATTTGCTTATATATACCAATTAGAAACACTTGAAATATTTTGCTTATTTGTTAATAATTAGTTTATGAAGAAGTTTTGAGATATTTATTAATTTATGTATTTTCGAAAGTTTGGAATTATTTATAAGTGATTTAATGTTTGTTAATACTCATTTTAAATTCGATTGATATGTTATATTTCATTGAAAATCATTTCAGTTCTTGTAGATCTGTTAATATTTCGTGAAATAACGGAGAATTATTATAAAGCGTTATGATATAAATAACAATGTAATCAATACTATGCGGGTGCTGAGAAGTAGTAATAAATTACCCTTATTTTATCCAATTAAGTTTCTTAATCGGCATTTGTTTTGCAATTTTTTATTATTTTATTCAAAATTAAAATTAAAACGTAGCAGAACTCACTTAATGTTGTAGATTTTTAAAGTATTAGATTAAATGTAATAATATTCAATAAAAAACCATGTGACAGAAAATAATGCAGATTTTTAACTATAATTTAGCTTTATTATCTGGTTACCTATAGTTATACATGAAAACATACTCGTGTTAGTAATTCAAACACAGGGTTTTTTATGTCTAATGTCACTTAACAATTAATTTGTGAATAGCGATAATAACAGCCTTTTCGAAGATACATCTTATATAAAGTCAAACAAACAGAAAAATCCTTGCATTTTAGTTGAAAATTGTGGCAGATAAAAACAAAAATAGCCTTTTATTTAGAAATATATTATAGAAACCATATGCTTACATTATATATTAGAAATTATATTTAAATATATTAGAAATATGTATTATTTAGAATTATATTCTTAAATTTATGTTACTAATAAACTTAGAGGACCGTATTCCTATATAATTGCAACAAACTTAAACATTTCTAATACACACACACATTTATAACATAATATTGCGATTTTTCGAAAAAAGTACCTTAGAAAATCAAACAGGTTACCATTTATGTAGTACATTCAGAATTAACATTTCAAATTTTGAACGTCTAATATTACATTTATTTTTAATATTTGCAAAGCAATCCGCAATGCCTGTCGAAATTTAACCATTACTTAATAGCAAGTTAGCGGAATTAGCTAAAATTTTGATCTGGATTACTTCATGTATACAGAATTTGACTACATTAATTTCTTTTATTTAAATAATTGAAGCAATATCCGAAATATATGTTTTGTAACCTCTTAAAATTATCACAGAAATCGAAGAGTGGGGGTTAGATAAAAATAAAAATAAATAAAGACAGAGACCCACAGATCTTGTATTTCGAACTATTATTAAATATTTTGTGAAAAAATTCTTATTTATTAAAATATGTATTCTATCTGCAAAAGTTAAGTGATTGGGAAGAGACACCGTTCAGAATCACCAAAAATCCAAAATAATCTCTGTTATAAATATTCATTTCCCAATAAATGCGACAAGTTTACAACAATAACGCTTAACAATATTAGGATAAAAAAGCAATATCTAAAGAGGTGTTACGTTAAATATTAATAACTAAAGTTTATTTTATTTATATAATGCAATGTAATTATCTCTTACAGATAAATCTATTCAAATGGTAAGTAAACGTGTCATATGGAGTCCTTTCATGTACAGCTTAGAACAACAACAACAAAAAATGCTGTTTAAATCAGAAGCTTCGGAAACCTAATTATTTACTATATCATTTATTTCGACTGCACAGCAGAAATGTAAGTATCAAAGAATATGATACAATTTTCTAATCTAAGGTAAACAAATCAAGCGATATAATAGTGAATTGAATAAATTCCTGCCTGCACCATAAACTTTTATTAAAATAAATATTAATATGGACGTTTTTCAATTATATAATACACATCGATAGAGAGTTATAAGAATGCGTTAGTATACTATACAAATTAGAATCTAGTCCACTGCAAATATTTTATTTTAATATCAGAGAAATATTAGAAAGTAATCAAGTCATAATAAAGAAAATAGATAGATATAAAGTTATATTTATTCATTTATAAAGCGCAACCATTTCAGATTCTCTGGGTTTTTTACTAATGAATTATTGTTATGTGAAATCTCAGATGGCGATAAATTTTATTGAAAAAAAAATGACTTGTATATCGAAACTTCACATAATTCTTTTCAGAGATGCACAAATTTGGCCGAAACAGTTCTAAATGAATAGAATAAATTTCTTAGATTATTATTAGAAAGAAAATGATTTTCACTAAATGATTTTCGTTTAATTTGATTTAATATATTTTTATATTATTTGAATGTAATTTCCACTTTCCGTGGCAATGGAATGTGTCCAATTTTACGTGGCAGGGAAAATTAAAATGCCATTTTGTCATGCAGTATGGTAAAAAAGAATGACACGTATTACAAACATTATGTGCCGTATTTATTTCTTTAGATTATTTGTTTGAAATTTTTTCAGTCATCATGTATATCTGTCATCATGTCATCATGTATATATATATATATATATATATACATAACATTCACCGATATACCTATTGATTGTCATTATGATGTTTTAATGAGCATTTTTGAGTTATTTTCTTTACATGAAGAATTGAATATTAGGGTGGGACGAAAAAAACTTTTTTTCGATTTTCGATGATGGGTAGTGCGGAAAAGTTGCCACTGGTGGCACTAAGTTCACATAAAAATTTTGAGATTTTTTGGACAATTCCTTCATTTGCCGCAAATGGCTTGAAGTTTTCCTCAAATGCTGATTTTTGAACTTTTTTAGCAAAAATTTAAAAAATGATAAATTTAAGTTATTTTAGCTGAATTTACTTGTAATGTCATGTTTAGTTTATCGAAATGTTTGAATAAGTACTGATTATGTATTATCTAATAGTTATGTGTATTTTGAATTAGGGAATTTCTATAGCTTTTTCGCGTATAAGTGAGCAAAAATTGCAGAAATTGTGACAACAGGGAATAAGGACCTCGTTATCGATAAAGACTTGGTCATGAGGTAGAAAAAGAAACTTCGAAAGAAAATACAGGAGGAGGAAGATCTTAGAGGAAGAAATATTACAAGCATCTTTTTTGATAGTAGAAAAAATGAAACAGTCTTCATGGAAAAAAAGGGGACTAGCAGCATCGACAGAAAGACGAAACAAATATCACCATGTTGTCTGAACATGGTTTGGAATATCTGGGTCACTTGACACCTCCTTCTGTCCACCGCGGAGAAATAGCAAGATCATTATATAATTTATTAAGTCAAAATACAGTCTCCTTTGGAAAAAATCATGAAGAGAACTGCAACATTTGATGTGTATTCTTCATACGAATGAGTTTCCACCCTGACAGCGACATAAACTGTTTAAACTAGATGGTAGAACCACCTAAGACCTTTACTGACTAAAACGGGGATAGATTAATAGAGTACTTAGATCTTCAGCCTTTTGCATTAATGATGTCCATGAAATAGGAATAAGCTCGTAGAAATGGACACTTACACTTTCGCAC
This sequence comes from Maratus speciosus, assembly GCA_963932465.1. Classification (NCBI taxonomy): domain Eukaryota; kingdom Metazoa; phylum Arthropoda; class Arachnida; order Araneae; family Salticidae; genus Maratus; species Maratus speciosus. Next base: position 82,314 of record CAWVRF010000006.1, read on the forward strand.
GCCATTAGGGATATGTGCTTCATATTTCTCTCGACGGTGTCGCTTGTTCCTTTTTTTTTTTTTTTTTTTTTTTTTTAAAGAAGATCATGTTATTATTTCTACCATCAAAAAATATGGTTGTAATTTTTCATCCTCCAAGATATTAGTCCTCCTGTATCTTCGTTTCAAGTTTCTTTTTCTGTCTCCTGATCAAGTCTTTATCGATGACGAGATCCTTATTCCTGGTTGTCAAATTTCCTGCATCCTGAAGCACAGATGGCGCTCTTAGCTTACCTATCTTATATGCCAGTTATAAATCTGGCGAACGTTATATGAAAACGTGATATGCGTTTTGGAGTGTCTGCTTTTGAAGTACCATGTTCAAATTCAGATTCAAACGAACTGCCCACTTCAAAGTTCCCACTTTTTAAATCTTCTGACAATAGCTGTACAACCATTTTAAAGGTATAGGTACGCACCGCACGGGTCATCTTTAACAATAGGATCCCATTCTTAATTTTTCTCCAACTCGGAACCCCGATGGTTACATTTGTGTGAGAAGATACATTGTATGAGTTTATCGCTCGTTTGGCTGTCTTTCTCTCTCCTGATAAATAGTTCATCTCTAATAATGTAAAAATAAACTGAGAAAGAACAATTTAAAAAGAAGGTTTATTTAAGATAATCTGTAGTTAAAAAATGTTATTGTTTAGATGTAGTATTCTTACTTGGAGTTCTGGATTTAGAATTGTAAGCAAACAAGTAAAGTACTTATTGATTAGCATGTTATTAAAACTGAGTACTTACTAGAGTTTTCTGTTTTCAAAATTTAATACATCTCAAATTTATAATATATATATATATATATATATATATATATATATATACATATCTTGTATATATATATACCATTGATAAGAGAGTAAAAAAAAAAAAAGACTTAAGTAGTTTGGAAAACAAAATCATTTTTTATCACTTTTGTTTTTGAGACAAAATTTCAGTTTGATTTTTATAACATATATAACTGTCTTATATATAATTGATAAGAAAAATAGATATAAAAGAGATTAATGGGGAAGTGGGTATTAACAGAATGTGTTAAATAATTTATAAGCTTTAGTAATTCTTTTAGCAATTCTGTTTTTGAAAATTCCATTTAACTCATTTCAATTAATTCCATATAACATACGTACAGTATGTTATATGGATTCCTTTTTTCCACATTAAATACGAGAATAAGTAAAAAGTAAGTATGATAAATAATTTTGAAATTTTAATAATTTTTTTATTTTATTTCAATGTTGAAATCAGGCATTTTTCTGGAGGAAGAATTTTTGAATCTCCGGGAAATATTTGCACTTAACAATATTAATAAGCGTTAAATTAAAAATCTTCCAGTGAGGTTACCCCCCCCCACACACACACACATACATACATACATACACACACACTCGAACCAAGGCTACCTCCTGAATTTATCATAGAGTACCTTTGTTTTGAAATATTTTTAAAATATGATTACAAGAGTCTAACAAGATTATTATAGAGATTAATAACAGGCAAATAAAATCTTATGCGCTGCAATAAAAAAGTTATGGGAACTGTTGAAAAGTTAGGGCTTGATCAAAGGACTTTTATATTTTTAATTTGTATTTGACATTAGGGATGTTTATTTAGTAGAAATTAGAATTTAAAGCAAGTGCCTCCCTTTTTTTAACCTGCAGGCATGTATTATGTATATACTATTGTATATACTATGTATATACAGGCATGTATATACTATTACAAAAATAATGATTAATTAAGAAATATGTGTGTGGGTTGGGGGGGTGGGGGATGAGGACTAGAAAAAGCTGGTAATAAATTTTACATGTACTCTATCATATCTGCTTGTGCCATGTTATTGATTGTGTAGTATTTCAGTTTATATAAATTTATTCTTTTTATTAGATATGCAGGGAAATTTTTTATAAGGGCCTTTTGTTAGATTTTTGAAATGCAAACGGAGCATAATTTTTATTTCTTTCATCAGATTAAAAGTAACAACCATTACTGAAATAAAATATTGCAGTTTTAAAAAACTTGTAAACTATTTATGGAAATAATTTTATTGACATTGCAAGTAATCTTTAAAAATTCTAAGAAAATGGGTGTTTAAAATTTTTGATATATGTTTGTTATGAAAAGGCAGCTTTACTCTATGTTCTGGGCCTTACACTGTAAGGCCTTATTCTAGGTATATGTAATACTTATTTTTCCTAAATGAAATTATAAAAATGATTCATGGCTGAATCATGAAAACTTTTGCTCATAAAAAATATACAGAAATTAAATTAATACTTATTTTAATAAAATTGCTTTGAATTGTTTTTCATCATATAAGGCATTCACCTTCATTTAAATTCTCTTTGAATTAATTTCAGATTAATAAGTCAGAAATTATAAACATAAAGAAATTAAGGAAGCAAACAAACAAAAAAGGGAGGATGGAGGAGGTATAAAAAGTTCCAGTATCACAGATTACGCGAGTAACTTTTATATAATTAAAAATTAATTTAATTTCAAAATATTATGTCATATAAGCAATTTGCTTTAATAATTTAATGAGAATAGTAATTTAGTAACATAAAATAAAGTAATAGACTACTGCTTTAAATATCATTATTTGAATTACGATGCATTATTAACATTTAAATAATAAAAGTTAA